>LOEQ01000154.1:468154-483632 GCA_001685075.1 Bramus lutescens
CTTTATTAACCAATGAAAGCAACACATAGACAGATGACCCTCCTACATCACACAAAGAGCAGTCGGAGGACATGAATTGGTTCTTCCCTCCTGCAGGCAGCAAGTGCTCAGAATCACTAGAGGCTCCAGGGAAAGTCTGCTTTAGACCCAGTAGAATAGAACTCTCCTAAGGTGGGTGGCACAGCATAAGGGGCGTTGAGCTGCTTGTCTGCTCTGGGGTTGTTTCAAAGTCTGCCTCAGGAGCGCATTGTGCTGGCCAGAGCGCCTTGGTCTTTTTATTCTGTCTAGGGTAACTCAGGAAAGAAATCCACTCCAGTTTAGGTTTGGAATAAAATCTGCAACATTCTCCATGCCTGCTCTGTGCCTATAGCTTGAGGAGAGAGTCTTCCTTAAGGCTTTCATTTCAAGGCTGTCAGTGTTCAGCAAGGTTAAATGTGCATTTTAGAAATGCTAGGTCTTTTTCTTAAAACAGTATAATATCAAGTTATCAAAGAGTGGGCTGTTTTTTAGATTATTTTATATTTTTGTATAGGTGTTTTGTCTACTTGTGTGTACATGTATCACATGCTTGACTGGTGCTGTGGATGTCAGAAGAGGGTGCTCGATCCCCAGAACCAGAGTTTCAGATGGTTGTGAGACACTATGTGGGCACTGGGAACAGAACGTGGGTCCTCTGCAAAAGCAGCAAGACTTCTAACCACTGATCTATCTCTCCAGCTTCCTGCCCTAAGGTTTCTGATTTTGTCTTTTTTTTCTTTAGTTAAAATATTTTTTCCTTAAGTCCAAAGAAAGTAATAATTTTTCACTGTGTGCTTTCAGCTATTCTTGATGAAATTGTATAAACTGCATGAAGAAGGACTTCTACTTTATAGGTATTATACTGTTATGCTCCTTATAGACTATTTGACATCACAGAAAATGAAATTTCTGATTTTCATTGTGTCGTTTCTTGCCTCACGCCCAGAGTCAAAACTTTCTCAGAATGAGGTGAATATCAAATTCTGTTGGTCATGGTGGATTATGTGCTGATGTAACCAGGAAGTTTTCCTGATTTATATAATATTATCTTACTATTTCTTGAAGATTGACTAATATTATTAGTCAGTAGTGGGATGATTCCATCTGAAATTTCCATGATTAATTAAAATATTGGTTGCAAAACATCTATTGAAATATTAGTTTGATGACACGTGGCACGCAATCATTTCAAAAACAAAACTAAACACCCCCGTGTTTAAACACTCAAATATCCCGACTTGCCTGACACATCAGCATTTCCATATTTCCCTTTCCCTTTAGGTGACTTTGATAATGTGCACCTCCCCCTGGGGCATTCTGGAACACTGATACTGAGAGCATCAATGCAGAAAAGGTGTTGACTGGCAAAGGATTCAGCTTTACGTAGCTACCAACATGGGGACCTTTGCATCTTTCCAAACCTGAGCATCCCATCTGTCAAGATTATCCTTTAATATCGAAGTCAGGTGGAACTGTGGCATTCACATCTTTGAAGCAACTGCTCCATACACATCATAGTATGTGTGGAGAATAAGGTACTCAACTCACAAGGCACCGCAAACCAACCATTTCACAGGGCTCTGCTAGTGTCCTTTATTCTTCTGTCCTCTGCATTTTTCCGAAGAGGCTGGTAAGAAAACTTGGGCTTATCAATGTGAGACTTAGGATGTTTTATTAATTCAGCTCACATGTATTAATGAATGCCTACCGTGTACTAGGTACCACATTAAGCTGTGACAGTACTTTTGATTCTTTTGGGTATCAAACAACCCTTTCACAGGGTCACCTAAGACCACTGAAAACATAAATACTTACATTATGACTTATAACAGTGGCAAAATTACAATTACGAAGTAGCAATAAAATTAATTTCATGGTGGGGTCAACATAACATGAAGATCTTTTTTGTTTTGTTTTGTTTTTCAAGACAAGGTTTCTCTGTAGCTTTGGTGCCTGTCCTGGAACTAGCTCTTGTAGCCCAGGCTGGTCTCGAACTCACAGAAATCCACTTGCCTCTGCCTCCCAAGTGCTGGGATTAAAGGCATGCGCCACCACCACCTGGCTGAAGATCTGTTTTTAAAGGGTCACAGAATTAGGAAGGTTGAGAATCACTGACTCTAGGTGGTTATTATATTGAAACACTTATTTTTTATAATAACACTATCCTGTAGATATTGCTAATCTACATACTATAGATAAAATGCTTGAGGCTGGGGGAATATCCCTGTTGTCAGAATACTTGGCTGGCATACTTGAAGCCTTGGATATAATCCACAGTACCACATAAAAACAGATGTGTAGCACATTCTTTTACTCCCAGCTCAGGGTGATGGGCTCAGAGAATCAGAAGTTCAAGGGCATTTTTGGCTCTCCAGTGAGTACTAGGTTAGTCCAGGCTATGTGAGACCCTATCTCAAGGATACTAAAACAAAACAAAATAAAATAGTTCTGTGTCATTTAGATCTTTTTAAAGTTTACATAAAATATTAAAAATGTAATGCTCTTACTATGTTTAAAAAACAGAAGTTGTTGGGTGGTGGTGGCACACGCCTTTAATCCCAACACTTGGGAGGCAGAGGCAGGCAGATCTCTGAATTCAAGACCAACTTGGTCTACAAAGCAAGTTCCAGAACAGCCAGGGCTTCACAGAGAAACCTTGTCTTGAAAAAACAAAACAAAACAAGACAAAACAAAAGACAAACAACAACCAAAAAACAAGAAAAAAAGAAAATGGGGAAAAAAGGTCTAGTGAGTATATAACCTTTTCTGAGTTAGGAGAAAACTTGAGTTTATTCCCTATAAAAATCTGACAGTAGTTATTCTTTGTTATAGATTAGTATATGATACCTTGCTATTATATAGATCTGGATCTTGACAGATTCAGAAAAAAAAAGCCAATGATACAATAAAAAAAGAAGTAGAAACTGGCAAAGAATTTGGGCAGAAATATCATCAAAGAGGATATGCAAATGCCCTGTGCATGGCTGAAAAGATGCTCAACACAGCTAGTCAACAAAGAGGTAAACATGTCAGCACTGTGACATGTGACTTGAGGCACACTAGGATTTCTAAAATAAAAAACAGATAAGAGCAAGTGTTGGCGAGGAAGCCGAGAAGATGGAACTTTCTTACACCGTTGGCCTGAGGAAGGTAGCTTAGAAGTTCCAAGGATTTTAAATACCCAGCAACCACTTGTAGGTGTGTGCACAAAAGAGCTGAAAGCAGGCCCTCATTTATACAGGTATAGGAATGTCCACAGAACAAGTTCACAAAAGTCAAGATGTGGTGGGAACAGATGCCCAACAGGGAACGAGACTGATAAACAGAAAAATGATCTACGCATCTGGTAACTATGACTTCACTGTTAGGTCCCAAACTCAGGACAAGCCTCATTCAGTTCCTGTAGATAAAGCTAATTAAGACATGCAATGGTTAGTCAATCATAAAGGATCAAATTCTTCAGTGGTCTCAGAAGTATACTTGTACTCGTGCTAAGTTCAAATGGAATTCACTTATAGTGACTAGCTTTATTCAGCCTCCTGAGTGTGTTTGTGTTTTCATGGTTAAGAATAAAGCAAAGTTTGTTTGACTCAGGTTTACTTAAAATATGGTCTTCAAACTCTCCAGAGATCTGTTGAATGTGGCATTTAAAGTGTTTAATGAAAGTTTTCCAAAATAGACAGAAATGCCAGATCCTAGAGACAACCGTAAGATCTCCAAAGAAACAACTGATGCACAGCCTATGCCACCTGGGTTGTGGTGATGCCAACCACTGGGAAAACTGCTCCATGCCTTCCTGCTACCAGGGCTCTGCCCAAACTGTGGGCATTTTGGGGTTGATTGCCCTATGCTGCCTTGTCAAAGTAAGGTCAGTTTTCTCAATTTCCTTCTCCACAGGAAAATCTCTGAGACTTTCTGGGTTTGGCAGCGGAAGGCCAGTGCTGACCTGTGTGGCAGCTGAAGATTTAACATTGTCCTATGTGGTAGTTGAAGACCTATGTATGACCTCTGTGCCCCCCCCCAACAAAACCATCAAAACCTCAGGAACCTAGGATAACCATCCAGGTAGCTGTAAGTCTCTGCCATTTTAATTGATACATAGGCCATTCAGATTATACTTCCTGCTATGTCCAGTCTTCTCAGATCTCTGATGATATTGACCGCTGACTGTAGCTTCGTGTTAACAACAGCAAGCAAGCCAGATCCTTCCCCAAGGCTGCAGATACCTTTTGTTGTTGTTGTTTGGTTTTTTGTTTTTTCGAGACAAGGTTTCTCTGTAGCTTTGGAGCCTGTACTGGAACTAGCTCTTATAGACCAGACTGGCCTCGAACTCACAGAGATCTGCCTGCCTCTCCCTCCTGAGTGCTGGGATTAAAGGTGTGCACTGCCACTGCCAGGCTGCAGCTACCTTCTTAATTCATCTCATAAGTAAAATCAAGCATTGGGCCTCATTTCTCCAGTGCTACCATGTCTCCTGCTAGAAGAGGGTAGAAATAGACAGTTCCCCTTGTCAATGGACTCTAAGGAGAGAAACTCACAACAGCTTCCAAAGCAACATTTTACTGCTCCCTAATTTAAGAAACTTGCTCTGCAATGACTGCTCTCAGTAACCAACCGTCTGTGTCTCGTGGTATAGGGGGAAAGGTTTAAAGCTTAAGGAAGTTGCTAGAGTCCAAAAAAGTGTCCTAAATGCAAGTGACAATGGCCTAAGGCAGTGACTGGAGGTGTGTGAAAGTGAAGAATACTTCATATCTCTTCCTTTCTTGCTTTAATATTGTTACACTAAGATTTAAAAAGTTCATAATTTTAACATTAATCAATTGAATTTGATAACACAAGCTCAAAAATATAAATTTCTTTTGGTTGACTTTTAAGTATAGATTTAAAAATGCTCCTCATTGTTCCCAAAACACCTCTACCCAATCTATATATCCAGCCCTTTGACAGAGAAAAGTATGTTCATGTCTTTAACCCTAAATCAATTTTTTGGTTTCCCCAACTTTTACTATGACTCAAAGGTTTGAGTCCACTGCCGTCTCTACAATGTGGATTTCAGTACAGAGTGCAAACAGTGCTAATTCTAATACATCTATAGTTGTTTATCTCCTTTTATAAACTCAAGAAATTCATGTACGCTTCAAGGAGATGCCTTGGAGCTGCTGCTTGCAGCTCAGACAGACTCCAGCGAAGAATGTCTAAGTTTCCCACCTGCCTGTTCCCTCTCCCCTGGTCTTGGGACACCCCTTCCCCAGCTACCAGTATCATGAGCTTGGAAGTTTCAAATGTTCACCCAAGATAAAGATTTTCCCCTAAACTCCTTAACTTTGCCATCTATATGTGGTCTGTAGCTGTGCCAGCCCCAGATGCTCCTGATGGGATTTCCAGTCCTGAACCCCTGTATCCTAGACTGCTCCCCAGAAGCCATCCCCAGGTGAGCCAGTATCATAGGCTGCCCTAAAGCTGCCTGACCTTCAGCAACCCCTGGTGGCCTCACACTCCTCTCTCTCTTCCTATTCATCAGGAAGTTGAGCATCATTCCTGCCAGCCTCCCAGGTTCCAACAATGACACCCAAATTTCAGCAGGAAATAGTTATAGAAGAGACTATGTTGTCCCTTTATCATCAACAAAAGGTTGGAAGCTTAGGTCTCAAACCCAGGACAAGTCTGCCCCAGTACCTGTGGCTCCTTCCAGCACTGCTTATCCTACATGCTACCTTAATCCGCTCCCTCTCAGGGGTGGGGCTTCCCTTCCCTTTCCAGCCTCTCCTCCCACAATCCAGTTTAGTCTGCAGCCTTGCTCAGCCTGGACTCTTCCCTCTGCCTGCCTTCTCCCTCATATCTACAGTAAAAGTCTTCTGCATACTTTACGAGGAGTTGTGTCCTCTTCTCTTTATTTCATTTTTCATTCAACCATAAAAAGAAAGCAAGTCCCCCTTTCTGTGACAGCAGGACAATGACATGTTCAGTAAACAATGCCCAACACCAAAGGCCACATATCATACAATTCTGTTTACAAAGTACGTCCAGAGTGAGCCATTCTAGAGAAATAGAAAGCTGATCGATGGTTTCGAGCGATAGGGAAATGGGGAGGTGGCTGCTAATGGAATCATGATTTTTTCGGAAGTGGTGATAATAATTTCAATGTTGGGGACCCAACCCAGGGTCTTGTGCTCTGGGTGAGCATTCTGTCACGGAGGCACACCACTAGTCCAGGAAAATGTTTTATAGTTGTGGTTGTGTAAGTCTGAATAAAGTCCGTTGAATTATCCTTTTTAAAATTCCATTGTGTGAGAATTATATATCACCTTTTAGAAGAAATAAAATTAGACAGTCATTTAGGAAGAAACTTAACAGAATGCTTTTCTTTTTCTCCACTTTTATTAAAAATACTTTTTTGGTGATGACTAACATGTTTTAAGTTGAAATTACCGTGCTTAAGAGATTTATAAAACACAACCGCCTCTTACCTGTAGGCTGCACTTGCCCAAGAACGGGTTGCTTCCTGGAATGCTGGGAGCTGTTGCTCATGGAAAATAAGAAGTCGAAAGCTTTCCCTCTGTAACAAGCTTGACCCAGCTGCATAGGAAGTGTGCTTGATCACACATGAGGAGGAGGTACATCGGAATGTGTGCTTGGAAGCACAGAGCCTTGTGGGTTTTGCCTTGATAAGCCCCAAACTAATATAATTTGGTGCCATATTCTGAACATGACTCTCAGGTATGGACCTGGCCAGTATCCATTGTCCTGGCCAGTATATAATGAAGCCTCTTATTTGTTAAAAAAAAATGTATGCATGGTCAGACTGGTAACTCTCTGGACCCCAGACACTAACATGTTCTCATACAATATATCCTGATATATATATATATATTCATATACATATATCTCCTGATTATAGTTTCCCCTCCTCTACTCCTTCAGTTCCTCTCCACCTCCCTTCCCATCTGGATCCACTGGTTTTGTTTTTCTTGATCCTAAGCATTCCTAACATCTTTGGCCAGTTGTGTTAAGGGAGGGAACAGCACTTGTAGGTTACTGAGTTAGCTTGGTCTAAGAATTATTTGCCAAGTGAAGCTCAGAGTTTTCAATGAAGAAGGTGTGAAATGCAGTGTGTGACTGTAGAGTGAGCAGCCTAAAAGTTTACTGAAGACAGTGGCTAGAGGTATGCGTACTTGGCACACCAAGTCCTAAAACACTATGTGAAGTTAGCTTCTTAGAAAACAGATCTTCTGGAAATGGGTAAAAATGGTGGCAGAGATAATTTTATACAAGCCAAGAGAGAAATATATTGCAATTCCTATTTTAGTTGAATGTTGTATGTATGTGTGTTACACACATGTATAACAGAGAGGATGAAAATGTCTTAGGTCTCTGTGGGTGTTTCAGTGACTTTGCAGCGTTTAGGATGAGTGTCTTCTTTGTATGCTTAGTAGAAACAGAGTCTGAAGGTTTAGGTTTTGTGAAATGAGTTTCAAATGTGGAATTTTGTTTGCTTTTTGTGAGCAGGTTTCAAAAGATGTTTAACTCATAAAAGGCTTTTCAGTCTCCAGCAGTGAGTTGCAGCTTGGGAACTCACTCACAGATACAGTAATCAAGCAGTCCTTCAAACCTAGAGCATCCTGGATGGCCAAATGGATGACCCACAGACACCCTTGCTCCATGCTCTAGAATTTACTGCATTATTTGTCTCCTTATGTTTTGAATAAATTCAGGTGAGATTTTAGATATCTCTGGGAAGTTCTTGTCCTGGTGCCTGTATCCTCTTGAGAAAGCAGGCGTGGTGGAGCACACTTAATCCTAGCTACTCAGGAAGGATCATGTCGGTGAGAACCCAGAGATCAGCCGGCTGGAGGATTCAGGAGTGGAGAGCAGAAACTGAGAGAGAGAAATGAGAAGAGGGGAAACAGCAGGAGCGGCCAGAGACAGGCGGTCAGTGGAAACTGCATGAAGTCCCATCAGGAGACATGTGTGGTTTTGAAATGAGTGATGGGAATTATCTTTGTAGCTCTGAACCCCCAAAAAGAGGGTGCAACCTTTATTTTCTTTATTAAAAACGAAAGGCAAGAAGAAAATCAATGCTTGAGTTTTTACTGTATCCATTCTCCTCTTTATAAACCCATGACCCTCTTTGAAGCTCAATAGGTACAGGCTAAGTAAAACCATAATACAAGAGAACCCAGAGTACTGCAGAGGATCAGAGTCTGGTTCTCAGCACCCACAATGAGTGCCTAACTCCAGTTCCAGGGGATCTAACACCTTCTCCTGACCTTCTAAGATACCCATAGACACGTGCAAATGCTTGCATGAGTACACACACACACACACACACACACACACATCAATCAATCAATCTTCAGCTATTGTGTTGTTAAAAAAATTATCATGAATCATTGATCAGTGGCATAATCTCTAGTAATGTTCCAAGCCACTCAAAGACACTAAACAGAGTAGTATATACATATTACTGTTCCCAGAACACAGTGGTGAGTGTGTGGGGTTTTGGCTTACCCAGGGTAAGCTGTAACATTGTTGTTTGCTCCAAGGATGATGCTCAGCAGGGTGCCCATGGTCTAACTGATGGTGATTCTGTAGCCCAGATTTGTCTTCAGAATCCTTTCCATCACAGTGTGACAGGTAGCTACTCATTTCCACTGAATTTACTTCAAGAGAAGAAGCAGGTTCGGCATGGTCTGTTCAAATATGAAGGGGACAAAGATGTAGAGGGGAGGGAATTACTAAAGAGGAACAAAGTGTCCAGTAAGATGACGCTTGCTGCTGAGACTGAATTCCTGAGTTTGGCCCTTGGGGCCCACATGATGAAAGGAGACAACTGGCTCCTGCAAATCATCCTCTGACCTCCACACACATGCTCACAGGTACGTTCAAAATAAAGAGACATGTAATAAAAATTTTAAAAGAGAAAAAAGCGATCCACCCTCTTTCATAGACACACGAAGTGGCCCCGCGTGTGGCTCGTGGAAGGACATGCATGTTGAGAACAGGGAGGGTGGCTCAGTTGATGAAGCATTGGCTTAGTAAGTGTGAGGACCTGAGTTCTGAACCTCAGCACCTTAAGAAGCTTGCCATGGGGGCATGTGCCTGTAAGTCTAGCAGATACAGGAAGATCCATGGTTTGCCTAACACTTTCTTTTGAGGTTTTAAATTTTCATTTTATATAAATATATATATATATTCATTATATATTTAAGTTATATATATGTTTATGTGTATACTTTTGCTAAAAAAAAGGTGGTTTAGATCACGGAGTACTTAGCACCAGCGGAATCATCTAGAACACAGCGAAGGCTCAGGGAGAATCATGGAAGACAGTGGAGAAGGACATCAGCTGTGAGGCTGCATCTCCAAGAAACGACAGGGAAGCTTCACCATGATGTCGTAACAGTCTGGCTTCCTAAATAAGATCTGGAAAAGTACAATACCAATAGACATGCTAACATGGAAAGGATAAAAGTCACAGGGCCCAACCTTAGACAAAGAGCTACAGGCAACTAAAGGATGCTAACTGGGAAAGATAACTTTCCCCCATGGAGGAGACCCCCAGTTAGTTTGTTCATTACCAGGTAGTCAGCTCTGAAATCATGTACACACAACATTGAATGGACTTGGCAAGCTGTACTTATGCATTTATGAGCGTGTGTGTGTGTGTGTGTGTGTGTGTGTGTGTAAAACAGTTAGGAGGAGGAGGCCAGGAGTTTGAGAGGAAGTGAGAGAGGTGGGAAGGGATGAACAGAGGGAAATGATGTGATTTTATATTTTAATAATAAAAAAGAACTAAAAGCACAAAAAAGCATTTGCTGGAATGCATGAAAATTAATCTGAAAGAGCCTCTGCAGAGGGACCAAAGCTTTACCTGTCAGAGAGAGAGAGAGATCTAAAATCGTAGCTAGAAAACCACACAGCCCTGTTTCAGACCTTTAGTTCCCAAAGCCATAGTCGGCTGTGGCGCAATAAGTAAAGTGATGGTTCATTCAAACCCAGAAGGTCAGTGCCAGTTCCCGGACACTGAAGACCTAATCCTTGACGACCTCAAGGAGCAAATGCCTGGGCTGAGATTGCCGACTGGCTTGTCTGTCACATCCCCTTTCCCTCTCAAATAAAATGGATTGGAGTTCAAAAAAGATGGTTTATTCTTACTTTTTCATATTCAATTATTAGTAAAACATATAATGGGAAAAACAAATCCTGACTTACATCACATCCGCCCTAGAGAAATAACTCAGTGATTAGGTATTGCCTCATCATGGCTTTTTTCAAGCATTTTGTCTTGGTCTTTTTGACATCCGTATCATATTTTGCTGTCTGGATGCTTTAAAGTTTATTTAACCAGCCTCTGACCCAGAGGGTTTGGATTGAAGATAGCACTATTCTGTGTTGAGCAATGAGGATCCCAGCACACATGTTTGCTGTATTTGTGCAAGTACTCCTGTAGAAGAATCCCTAGACATGAAAAGGTGGGATAGGACATATGCACATGTAAAGTTATAACAAAAGCCCAACTGAACTCTGAAGATGACGTATGAATTTATGCCACCATCGGTAGTTATTAGACTGCATTCCTATAGGGTTTTAAAAAAAAAACAAAAACAGTGAGGAAAAATTTGTAAGATTGGGCTCATCTAGTCTTAGACCACAGGAATTAATAGACAGAAAAAATGCATGTGTTCAAAGGCAGAGATGTTCCCATCACCAGTTTAAGGCAGAATACCATAACAGACCTTCTCGTGTGTTGTTTTGATTGCTGAGATTCATCCATGATGTTAGGGTGGAAAGCTAGCAGTGTGTGGTTTCACAGGAGAAAGGGAAAGAAGAGGGTGGGGCCAGCTGCATTGTTTATTATCGTTATTATCATCATCGTAACTATTCTTTCCTGTTACTTGTTATTGCTACTTGTTCATCCACCACCTCAGCGTCTGGTCTCAAGATCAGGAATAGGCGTTAGTGAGAATAATATAATGTAGAAGATTCGCTTCCTACAAGCGATAACCCATATTTTCCCTCCAAGTATTAGTGTTTGACAAAATCAATTAAATAACAAATTTGAGTGGAAACACCCACACTTTTGAAATTCACTTCTCACTGAAGTGAATACAGCCTGTGTTTATAGGACTTTTGTGTTAAATAGTGAACCAGGGTAGTTCAGTAGGTAAGACATTAGTAGCTAGCACGAATGCTAATAACTATTAGCATCTTTGAACATTAGCACAGGCACCATTAAGGTTGACAATCATGTCACTGTAGGTGGAGATTTTCTGTGTTCTGGCAGTCACTCCCAAATAACCACACAGAGACTTAATATTAATTATAAGTGCTCGGCTGATAGCTTAGGCTTGTCTGCAGCCAACTCTTACAACTTAAATTAACTCACTTCTACTAATGTATGTGCTGCCTCGAGGCTTGCTTACCTCATCTGTGAACTTCCCATGTTGCTTTTTCTGTGTGTGGCTCAAGACTCCTCAGACTCCTCCCTTCTTCCCAGCATTCTCTCTGCCCTTAAAATCCTGCCTAGCTATCAGCCAATCAGCTTTTTATTAACAACAAGAGCACTTCTGTATACAGAAGGGCTATTCCACAGCATGTCACTACCATTCATTATAATGTCTTAAAGTGTATATTATTGCTATGTTCATTAGGGATCCAATATATAGCTTTTTTCTGCTGAAGCTCTTTAAGCATAGCTGCAAAGGGAGATGCCTTAGACAGCAGTTGTCGGAGCATAAGGCTCACTTTAGTTCAAGATCATCTGCTTCCTGTGAGTCAACTCCCCCCTTCAGAAGGGGATCTCAACTGACCACACCTCACTTTTCCTGCACTGGATATTGTGAGAGTTCTACTTTAGCACACAAAGAAGACTTAGTGTGAATTTATTTGGTGAAGGGGAAGTTTTAAAACCTCACAGTGAATACTTTTGTCTAGATGAAACAGGGTTATGATTCAGCCTTGGAAGCTGGAGATCTTTTGGCAGGGAAGGCAGGCTTCACTTCCGTACTAAAGCTCAGGTGGGCAGGATGTGACTTATTCTTCAAAACACTTCCTAGCACAGGAGAGGGTCTCCGGGGTCTACAGAGCTGCCCCTAAGGAAACAGGAGGAATAGATGCTTGGCACTCATGGATAAGCCATCATTGTCCTCATTGATGAATAAGTGTTGAACTATTGATGAGTTGCGTTATACTGAAAGAGCAAAGGAGAAGAAAGCCCCAATGCATAGTAAAAACCCAAATTACATTTGGCAGGGAAGGAATCCATGTAGGAAAAGGAGTTTGCAATCTTAGAAGATACCTGCTGGGCACAGCATAAGCAATAACTTTTGAGGTTTGTGGAATAAAAATGGTATCCCTGAGACAAAGGAAGAAAAAAGAGAAATGGATGTGGATGCTCCAAGGGGGATCAGCTTTGTTCACGTCAACACAAAGCTGTATTGTGTTTGTACTGAAGTATAAATTCCAAACAAGGCTTTGTCTGCACCCCAGTCTGCCTTCAATAAAGATGTCCTCCTTGAAGCACTCACAAGAAGTCTCAGCTAGCTAGCTAGCCATTAAAGGGAAGAGCACAATGGATCAGCCTCGATGCTTGAGCAAGGGGAAGGGGAAAGATGGCGAGTCGGTGGTTTTGTGAATCAAAGCCTTAAGGAAAGAATGACAGCTTCTTCCGGTGTAACCTCTGATATTTAATGCATTTATAAATCATAACTCCATTATGTCTGCCGTTCTTCCTCCATGTGAATATTATAGTTTAGTAAACTCAATTCCTGGGGGGGAAAGGCTGAGTGCTCAGTCAAACTTTATCTAAGAAATGAGTTCTAGCGAAAAAGAATATTGTGGAGGTGAATTTATGAACTCCATCTACTGCCCCTTTCATGGCCTTTAACTGCTTTCTGTCCAACTGGGAGGCTATTCTGGAGTATTCTCAGGATGTTCCAGTTCTTGCGAGTCTTTCTGCAAAGGCAGGGTCGCGGCTGTCCCGGTAATATCCTTTGAAGTTACCATGCTCCCTCCTATAGCAGGTGTCTTCCTTCAATCTGCAAGTTGCATTTTTCTTTCCTAGAAAGCTCACTCATGAGCCACTGCTATTCTTTAATGTCCACATTCCTACGAACCAAGGTGGACCCATGAGCAACTATTGTGCAATTGTGCCATCCTTGATGGTAGCAAGCAAGAGTAAGAATCCAACGAAGCGGTGCAAGGCTTTACACGCCCATTAGTTTCCAGATGCTCACCTCACAGCCTCCTTTTATGTCTACATTATCTTTACATTGTAAGACAGGTGGAGTTGTTTGTCTGAAACTTTAAGCAAAATAAAGATGAGGGGGGAAATCAGATGAATTTCTCAATGTGTTTTATTTATTTATTATTTTTCTAATTTTAACAGGTATAGGACTTGGGAAGTTTTGTTTTGAATATTGAAGAACAATTTGATATATGTGTAAGTATTTCCTGAAATATTTACTAACTCTTACATATAAAATCACAGGTATTAAGTGTTATGGGAAAAGTAAAGAGGAAAAACGAAATTAAAGAAGAAGCCTGGCAGTGGTGGTGCACACCTTTGAGCCCAGCACTTGGGCAGCAGATGCAGGTGGGTCTCTGAGTTCAGGCCAGCCTGGTCTACAGATTGAGTTTCAGGACAGCCAGGGCTACACAGAAAAGCCCTGTCTCAGGGGGAAAATAGGAGAAAAGGAAGAAAATTTGACAAGGGAAAATGGGAACAAAAGGAAAACCAGCCAAAATCAAGAGGAACCAGGAAAGAAGAAGAGGGAAATGCGAAGGGGTTGTTTTCTATAAAGCTTGGTAGAGGGAGTTATGGATATACCTGTGCATGTGCTAATATAGCCATAGTCATTCTTGTTTAAGTGCTATTTTTAATTGCGTGTATGCATGTGCATGCATGTGCACGAGTGCAATGCCCAAGAAGGATAGAAGAGGGCGGAGCTAGAGCTACAGGTAGTGGTGAGTCATCTTAGGGGCTGAACTTCGGTTTTCTACAAGAGAGCAATACATGCTCTTTATCTCTGAGCCATGTCTCCAAAGCCCATACCCTTTCGGATTTTGTTTTATGTGTTCGGGTGTTTTGTTGGCAGGTGTGTCTGTGCATCACAAGCATCCTTGGTACCCTTGGAAGCCAGAAGAGGGTATCAGGTCCCCTGGAACTGAACTTGCATATGGCTGTGAACCAGTATGTAGGTAGTGAAAATCTAAATCCAGGTCCTCCGGAAGAGCAGTGAGTGCTCTTAACTGCTGAGCCATCTCTCCAGCCCCAGATTAATTTCTTTAAATAAATGTGTTTCCCGAGGACTCATAATATGTAGAAGGAGCCCTAAATATTTCTTCTTTCCATTGCTTTATCTCACAGAAAGCGCTTTTAAAGATGGCCTTTATCTCTCAGTGTTCTAGATGCAAGAGTAAAAAATAAAAGCTGGGTTTTTTTGTTTGTTTGTTTTTATAAAGCATCAATTATGTAGCTTTTCCTATTCTAATCCTTGCTGTTAAGAGAGGTTCACTTTTTTTTTATTCTGGAAAGAAGTCCCATAGCTTAGGCACTACTTTAGCCCCTGTCAACAAAAGGTACTAACAGTGCTGAATAAACTGTAGAGCCATGTGTATAAAAGCCACTTTGATATGAAAGTAAAATTCCTCTCACTAAACAGATGGTTAACTCTTCCAGAGGGCAATGGGTGCAGGCCAGGCTCAAATTTATGGCCCCATTTTGAGGAAAGGTCATTTAAGAGTACCTACCTTGGGTACCAACATTTTTTATTTCATATTTTACACTCTGAACTCAGTTTTGCTGTCAGGACCACCTCGCAGTTAGCACTCAGTCTGCTGCACTGGCTTGGCCTCCTGGTGGAATGCTATAAACCTTGAGCACACAGGGCTCCTCTAACGTGGAACAATAACGCTCTGTCTAGGGCGCTTCAAAGCAACTTTTAGCATTGGCCTTTGGATGTGGATTTCCCTAGTTTTTTCCACATTTCTTCTCTGCAAGATGGTAGTCCTCTGGCTGTTAGCTAGAGGATATTCCAGGGAATTTGCCGGCTTACAGGGTTTTGCTCTTGTTTCTTTGCCTGTGTTTGGCTACTTTGTATTGTGTTCATGTACCAGATGGAGCTAAGGATCAAACCAAGCAACTACTTGGAATTGAAAGCCAAATGCTATGAAAGACGAAGCCAAGAATAGACATATCTGAACTAAGGGACCAACGTAATTCCAAATGTGTTCCATGCCCTCCAGGAAAGAGTCCCAAAGCAAAGGTTGCTCAGTCTAAGAACACGGCTGATACCCATACCTAGCTCTTCTTCCCAGAGCAGAAAACGGGACATTCTGAAACGTGCACTGCCCATGTTCCTGGACACAATGGCACTTTTCATCTATTTCTGGTGACTTTTATTTTCTTTTGTTACTGGATCCTCTCCATAATTGTAAGCATCTCCGACGCAAGCACAAT
>LOEQ01000154.1:487968-502508 GCA_001685075.1 Bramus lutescens
TCCCTGCTCTCTCCAAGACCTTTATCATGAAGGGATGTTGCATTTTGTTGAAAGTTTTTTCAGCATCTAATGAGATGATCATGTGGTTTTTATTTTTCAGATTTTTTTATATGGTAGATTGCATTGACAGATTTTCATATGTTGAAACATCCTTGCATCTTTGGAATGAAGCCCACTTGATCATGGTGGATGATGGTTCTGATGTGTTCTTGGATTTGATTTGCCAGTATTTTATTTAGTATTTTTGCATCAATGTTCATGAGTGAGATTGGTCTGTAATTCTCTTTCTTAGTAATGCCTTTATGTGGTTTGGGTATCAGTGTAACAGTAGCCTCATAAAAAGAGTTTGGCAATGTTCTTTGTGTTTCTATTGTGTGGAACAATTTGAGAAGTATTGGTATTAGTTCTTCTTTAAAAAAATCTTGTAGAATTCTGACCTGAAACAATCTGGGCTTTTTTTTGGTTGGGAGATTTATAATGACTGTTTCTATTTCTTCAGCAGTTGCAGGTCTGCTTAATTTGCTTATCTAGTCTGGATTGAATTTTGGTAAGTTATATTTATCCAGAAAGCTGTCCATTTCCTTTCAAGTTTTCCAATTTTGTGGAGTACAAGTTTTTGAAATATGACCTGATGATTCTCCGTATTTCCTCCGTGTCTGATGTTATGTCCCCCTTTTCATTTCTGAATTTGTTAATTTGGATATTCTCTCTCTGCCTTTTAATTATTTTGGATAAAGGTTTGTTTATTTTGTTTATTTTTTCAAAGAACCAACTCTTTGCTTCATTGATTCTTTGTATTGTTTTCTTTTTTTCTATTTTGTTGGTTTCAGCTCTCAATTTGATTATTTCCTGCCATCTAGTTGTCTTGGGTGAGTTTATTTCTTTTTCTTCTAAAGTTTTCAAATGTTCTGTTAATTCACTATTGTGGGATTCTCCCAGCTTCTCTATGTAGGCATTTAGTGCTGTGAACTTTCCTCTTAATGGTGCTTTTATTGTGTCCTATAAATTTGGGTATATTGTGTGATCATTTTCATTGAATTTTAGGAAGTCTTTAATTTCTCCCTTTATTTCTTCCTTGACCAATTGATGATTCAGGTGAGCATTGTTTAATTTCCATGTGTTTGTGGGCTTTCTGGAATTAGTATTGCATAGTTTTAAGCCATGGTGATCTGACAAGATACATGGGTTATTCTAATTTTTTTTGTATTTGTTGAGGTTTGTTTTGTTACCGAGTATGTGGTCAATTTTTGAGAAGGNAATTTTTGAGAAGGTTCCATGAGGTGCTGAGAAGAAGGTATATTCTTTTATGTTGCCTGGAATATTCTATAGATGTCTGTTAAGTCCATTTGAGTCATAACATTTGTTAGTTCCCTAATTTCTCTGTTAATTTTTTTTGTCTGACAGACCTGTCCAGTGATGAGAGTGGATTTGTTGAAGTCTCCCACTATTAGTGTGTGGGGTTTAATGTATGATTTAATCTTTAGAAGTGTTTCTTTCATATATGAGGGTGCCCTTGTATTTGGGGCATAATTGTTCAGTTGAGATTTCCTGTGAGTAATATGAAATGTCCTTCTTTGTCTCTTTTGATTGATTTTAGTTTGAAGTTGATTTTGTTAGATATTAGGATAGCTACACTAGCTTGTTTCTTAGATCCATTTGATTGGAATTTTCCCCCAACCCTTTATCTGTGGTGATGTCTCTCTTTCAGGTTGAGGTGCATTTCTTGTACGCAGCAGAAGGATGGATTATATTTTCATATCCAATCTGATAGCCTGCGCCTTTTTATAGGTGAGTTGAGTCCATTTATATTAAGGGATATCAATGACCAGTGATTGCTATCTCCTGTTAATTTAGTTTTGTTGGTGGTGATGTTAATTTGTGTGTTTTCCCCTATTTTGGAATTTGCGCTGTGAGATCATCATTTGTCTGTCATTTTGTTGATGTAGCCAAGTTTCTTGGGTTGGAGTTTTCCTTCTAGTACTTCCTGTAGGTCTGGGTTTGTGGCTAGGTATTGGTTAAATCTGGTTTTGTTGTGGAATGTCTTGTTTTGTCCTTTTGTGGTGATTCAAAGTTTTGCTGGGTATAGTAATCTGGGCTGTCATCCATGGTCTCTTAATGTCTGCATAATGCTTGTCCACGACCTTCTGGCTTTCATTGTCTCCAGTGAGAAGTCAGGTATAATTCTGATAGATCTGCAGTTATGTGTTACTTGGCCTTATTCCTTTGAAGATCTTAATATTCTTTCTTTATTTTTTGTGTTTAGTGTTTTGATTATTTTGTGGCAAGGGGACTGGTTTTTTTTTGTTTTTTTTTGGGGGGGTTGACCCAATCTATTTGGTGTTCTGTTTGCTTTTTGTATCTTCATAGCCATATCTTTCTCTAGGTTGAGAAAGTTTTCTTCTATGATTTTGTTAAATATATTTTCTGTCCTTTTGAGTTGAATTTCTTCTCCTTCCTCTATACCTATTATTCTTAGGGTTGGTCTTTTCATGGTGTCACATATTTTCTGGATATTTTGGGTTATGCTTTTGTTACATTTAATGTTTTCTTTGACCAATAAGTCTATTTCCTCTATTGTTGCATGGAGGCCACTTGTTGATTCCTGGCTGCTCAGCTTCCCGAAATAATCACACAGAAATTATATTGATTAAATCACTGCTTGGCCCATTAGCTATAACTTCTTATTGGTTAACTCTTAATTTAACCCATTTCCATTAATCTGTTTATCATCACATGACTGTGGCTTACCAGCTAAAGTTCTGGCATCTGTCTCTGGTGGGGCTACATGGCTTCTCTCTAACTCTGCTCTTCTTTTTCCCAGCATTCAGTTTAGTTTTCCCTGCTTAGCTCTGTTCCCCATAGCTCTGCTATAGGCCCAAATCAGTTCCATTATTTATTAATGGTAATCACAGCACACAAAGGGAAATCCCACATCACTTCCCCTTTTCTGTTTAAATAAAATAAGGAAAGTTTTAACTTTAACATAGGAAAATTACATATAACAAAATAGGTATCAAATAAGAATTATCATTACATTATTTATATCTATTTTATCTTTTATCATGACTATTCTTCAACTCCATCAAAGACTCCAGAAGGATACAATATTACCTAAGTTAACAGGAAGTGCATTGTAAGCAACTTCCAAAACTCTAGAATTGACAGAGGCTTCTTGCTGCCTAGACAGTCATCTAAAGTTCTTCTGTATCATTGGGTCATCCATCTTCAACCTATGGGCCCATAGTATTGAGCAGACTTTTCCCTGAAGCAGGAAATTTCAAAGACAGTTCTGCCTATATTGGCAGTTTTCAGTCACTTTCTTCTATGTTCTGCAGAATGTCTGGCAGACTTTTTCATGAAGCAGGGGCTCTAAAGGACAGTCTCACCTTTAGGCAAGTTTAGTAGTCATTTCTTTGTGGGTCCTGCATGTCCAGTTCATCGAGCAGTCCAGGCAAGAACAGTTTTTTTTTCCCAAATAGCTAATCAACTCCATAAGGAGCCTCTTCTATGCCCATTGTCCTCTTGAAGTAATTGGTGCTACCAGGAACAGATGTGTCTCACTGTCATGAAAATTCTTAAGTTCTTAAACATTTTAAATTCCATATTCTGTAGTCTTTGAAAGGTTTGAAGAATACCTATCTACCTGAAATATATCTATGTACATCTAGAAAATCTAACATGACTACAAGCTTGACTATTATGGATGATTATCTACTAACCTATATTTCTTAATTATGCATTACATATCTAAATGAGCTGCACAAACACAGTACCTTAATCAAGATCAGAAATACATATATACAGTATAACAAAATTAACCTTTAATTTGTATCAATAAACCAAGATCCATACCAATGCAAATCTCTATAGCATATATTCCCCTTT
The DNA here is from genome assembly GCA_001685075.1 of Bramus lutescens. NCBI lineage: Eukaryota > Metazoa > Chordata > Mammalia > Rodentia > Cricetidae > Bramus > Bramus lutescens. Next base: position 491,854 of record LOEQ01000154.1, read on the forward strand.
AAAAGTAAACAGACATTTATAAACAATATTTGGGCATATGGGCATAGTTTTTCTCCAAACTGCTTTTTGCTGTTTATTGGGGAAAGTTCAAGGCAACCTTTCAGGGGATCTTGGTCCATCAAACCATATTAGTCTGGAGGTAATCCACAGGTTCTCATCCTCTGTGGAAACAAAAGAAGAACCTCTTTTCCAAAGCAACATATCCTTAGACTCAAATTTTGAATTCAGGATACCTTTGAAATATATATATGTTGGCTTAGCTTAGCAGTTCCTAGAATCAATTRTCTCTCTGCAGCAAAAAAAAAAAGTTCAGAGAAAACACAATAGTATACATAATCCAGATTCTCTTTGCATATTCCATCTTTATGTGGCTTATTTTTCTTTATTATTTAAAGACTTCATTTTATTTATTTATTTTTAAACCATTTATTTCCTTTTATAACTCTCTATACTCTTTCTGTTCTCTCTCCAAGCCTACATACGTTTATCCAACACTGTGACCCATTTAGAGGTCTTCTATATCTGAAACTGTCTTATTGTGTACCTGTAATTCTTTATTGTCTTGAAGAGCTTTTAAAATGGTAAACAGCTTGGTTACAGCAGCTCTGGATGCTGGCTCTGCCTCTTTCCACTTTCAAAATAGTGGAGATACCATTACTATCAGCTCTGAGACTGCCAGGTAGGAGCTGTGCTGAGCACTTTAACTCTGAGAATGAGCATGCAGCAATAAACCCTTTTTATCTGAGTAATAGCTAAATATGCCATGCAGAGCATTGCACGGCCTGGAAATATCTCTGTGTATGGTGGCAGGAATTCACCATGCTCTCCTGTCTGTGCACTCCTAGCAGACCTGATCCCACTGCCTGCCCAGGCGGGGGGTGCTGAGCTTTGGGCATGGTCTCAGCTATCCAAGTGGGCATACAAGCACCTGGGCCCACAAGCCCCATTCAAGTGCTCCATAGCCGGACCTCCAAAAAAGTCAGAGTTCACACCAGCAGCATGGCCCAGAAAGCCAGCACTTCAAGACTGTGGGTTTTTTTTCCTGCTACTGTTGAATCAGGAAAACCTCTCTTAAAGGAGCTGTGGCACACTGCCAGCAAACAGTAAGAAGCTGTGTTAAACTATGTATTTTATTTTTGTCTAGAATTCCTTTCCAAGTCCTCTCAGGTTTTATGTGGATTTAGATAGCCACGTTGACACCAATTTGTTGCATGGAGGCCACCTGTTGGTTCCTGGCTGCTTAGCTTCCCAAAATAATCACAGAAAAACTATATGAATTAAATCACTGCTTGGCCCATTAACTCTAGCTTCTTATTGGTTAACTCTTACATATAAATTTGACTCATTTCTATTAATCTGTGTATTGCCACGTGGCTGGCATTTGTCTCTGGTGGGGCTACATGGCTTCTCTCTGACATCGCCCTTCTTTCTCACAGAATTCAGTTTAGTTTCCCCCACCTAGGTCTGTTCACCTATAGCTCTGCTATAGGCCCAAAGCAGTTTCTTTATTGATCAGTGGTAATCACAGCACACAGAGGGAAATCCCACATTACTCTATTGTGTACAGTGCTTGAGATTCTTCCATCTCTTTTATTCTGCTGTTTGTGCTTGTATTTGTGGTTCCTGATCATTTTCTTATGATTTCTGTTTCAATAATTCCCTCAGCTTGTGTTTTCTTTATTGTCTCTATTTCAGTTTCAAGTCTTAAATAGTTTCTTTCATATGTTTGATTGCTTTTTCTTGGTTTTCTTTAAGGGATTTGCTGATGTCTTCCAATTTTTTGTTTGTCTTTTCCTCCATTTATTTGAGGGAATTTCTCATTTCCACTTTAAGAGTTTCAAACATTCTCCTGAAGCTATTTTTTAGGTCATTTTCTTCTGCTTCATTTATATTTGGTTGTTCAAGTCTTGTTGTTGTAAGGTCTCTAGATTTTATTGGTGTCGTGTTGCCCTTTGTGGTGTTGCATGTGTTCTTACCTTGTCTACTCATCTTTTTCTCTAATTGGTGTGGTTGGGGCTGTCTGTGACTCTGGTGATTGATCTTCTGGATGCCAGTGGATCCAAGGCTCAGATGGTTGTTCCTCATGGTACAGTCAGTGTCACAGTTCTAGTTACCCCATTGGTTACTCTATGTTGCTGACAGTCTCTTAGTGTTCCAGGGTTTGCTCCACTCCTGTGGAGTTTGCTGTCTCAGGCCTGCTCTGGTCTAGGTTGTTGGCTCAGACCTGTTTCTGTAAATGTCCCTGGTCTGGATTAATTCCTGCGGAGGTGCCTGGCTTGGGGTTGGTCCTGCAAAGGCCTCTGGATCTGATCTTTTCCCTCAGAGGTACCAGACTCGGGTGTGTCTGGACCTGCAGAGGACCTGGCTAAGGCCTACTCCTTTGAAGGTCCCAGACTCATACCCAGACCCTTAGGGGTTCTGACTCAGGTCTACTTCCTCAAAGGTCCAAGACTCACGCCTGGACCCACAGAGATCTCTGGTTCCTGCCTACTCCTTTGGAGGTCCCAGATTCACACCCAGACTGGCAGAGGTCCTGGCTCAGGCCTAGTTTCTCGGAGGTCCTAGACTCATACCCAGACCCACAGGGGTCCTGGCTTAGGCCTACTCCCATGAAGGTCCCAAGTTCATGTCTGGACCCTCAGCACTCTCTGGCTCTGACCACTTGCTCAGTAGTTGCTCCCCTGTACCTGCCTCCTCCTGTGGAGTTCGCTGTCTCAGGTCTGCTCTGACCCAGGTCATTGACTCAGTCCTGCCTCTGCAAATGTCCCTGGCCTGGATCCATTTCTGCTCCCATGGAGTTCACTGTCACAGGCCTGCCCAGTTCTATTTTTATATGTGTGCGTGATATTTATACAAAATCCTACATAAAAAAGAATCACCCTGTGTGCCATATATATCATATTTATCCCCTTGCTTTTCTACAAATTGAAGCCAACATATACAGTAGTCAAATAAAAATAGATTCAGGTTTTTTCCCCTCAGGATTTACAAACAAGATCAGCACAATTGCAATCCAGAATCTGTTAGATGGACATCAATGCTACATTTCCATGCAAATTTACCCTTCTAATAGTTAAAAACAAGATGATGCATATTAACAAGACTGTAAGCCTCTTCTGTTGAAAAATTTACAACTGATTAAAAATGTCATCTTATTTTTTGTAAACATCTTATGCAAACATATTTTATTGCTGTGCAAGATTGCCCTCTTGTGTTTTCTCTAACTAAATCATCACTGTTATTGATTTAGTGTTCTTTCTCACTTTTCTATCTAAAATTAATTTACTACTAAATTAATTTTAAAAATAAATAATGAAAAATGACTTGTTAAATGAGGTTAACCCCCCAACATCATTTATAAAATACTATGGCCTAATATTAAGGAGATCCAGAATCAAGGAGAAATAGTTACATACCTTATCTTCCCCCAAATAATGTCAAGGGATTTCAAGAGCCAGATACTAAATCCCAATAGTACCTAAGTGATGGAAGATGCAGCCAATTGGCTTCTCAGAGAGACGTTGCCTTGGCATCTCCAGCCAGTTTCTCTCCGTGTTTTCTCAGTTACCATGGAAATAAAGCATTCATAGTTTTATTATTTAAAAATTTTTCCTTGTGCATTCAGTGAGCCAAATTTTCTCTTTAATATTGTATAATTAAAGCCGTTAATCATATGCTGCCAGTAGAAATGCAAATTTGGTGCACATGCATGCACACACATGCACACATGCATGTACACACTTGACTGCACACCATGCATGTACATACTCATACTTCTTTTGGTGGGATGAGCTCCCAACCTTTGGCTAGGCAAGTGTTCTACCATTGAATTACATCCCCAGCTCCAGTTTTTGAGGCAGGGCCTCATTGTATAGTCTAGACTGGCCTCAAACTCCCCATTTCTCTTTCAACCTTCCAAGTGCTGGGAATACACTGCCTGTCACCACAACTGACTGGTACATCCATTTTGCAAATCAAATTAGCACTATACATATGAACCTAGGTTTGCTCCTAGAGATTATCTTTAAAACACAATCCTAAACACCCACCCCCTAATTTTATGCACAAACTGTTTGTGATAACTTTATTTACAATACAAACATTGGTAATAATTTATGCATGGTTCCGTGTTGAATTAGAGTAGACTACAATTCCAGAGTGAGATGATTTACAATCATTAGCATCTTATCACAAGTACTGGAGGAACTGCTCAGTGGTTAAGAGCACTTGCAGCTTCTGCAAAGGGCCCAGGTTTGATTTCTGACACCCATGTAAAAGCTCCCATCCTCTTGCAGCTCCAGTTCCAGGGAATCTGATGCCTTTTTCTGGCCTGTGTAGGTACCAGGTATGTATGTGGGACACATGCATACCTGCAAGTACCCACATACAAATAAGTAAATAAATGTTTGATTTTTTATTGTAGTATTTTAATTGAAATGAATTTTCTCCTATTAGGCTAAGTTAAAAGCATCAGAAAATGTTTGTGTGTATGTGTGTGTTTGTGTGTGTGTGTGTGTGCGTGTGTAAGACAGTGACTTTTGAGTGTGCTTCCTAAAACTAGATCTAAAGACTAAAATAGAGGGTTGGGCAGAACTTCGTAGTATAGTGCTTGCCTAGCATGACTAAATGCTTGGATTTCATTCCCATAACTTCAAAATAATAGTAACAACAGTAGAAATAATAAGAGAACGCTTCGAAATGCTAATATTTGTCATTTGGTGATGGCAGAATAGACGGGTTTCATCTGTTTCGCACTTGTCCGAATTTTTTGTATTTTTCATACTAAACATGTTTATACTAGTGTTTTGATGGGGGAATTACTCTGTTGTGAGCACCTCTTCCGGAGTGCATTCTGAACTTTGCGGTTTAAGCCCAGGAAGAAAACCCAGACTTCAGCGTTCAGCTCAGGCCACAGCATCTCAGTATGTGCAGGTAGGAAGGTGGAGGATTCTGCACTGCTGGAGGAGAAGGTCTTACATTGGATAGGAAACACAATGGATGCTTCAGAGGAGGAAGAGACTACGGTCAGATAATGGATTCCTTCCCCAAACACACAAAAGGGTAGAGAAAAAAGCAGCCTTTTCTAGGCACGTTGCATGCTAGGTTGGTTGAAGGGGACTGGGTGCTCAATGTAATGAGGGAGTAAGTAGAGTGAAGGATGGGTCCAAAGTTCCATGGGGCTCCTGTGGGACCGCCTCAGCTGGTGGGTGGCTGGTCTCCCTACCCAAAGTTTTCCAACAACCTCTTCTCTTACCGCCCACTGCACCCCTGTCATTTTCCAGATTGAAGCAAGAACAAATCTTCTGTTGTCCCTTGGGATGAAGCTGAAACCCTTTAGGGTAGTTGGAAGACCCTTGGTGACCTGCCTTCTTCTGCCCACCCAGCCCTTTAAGCTGCCTCTCCGTCATCCAAGCATTCTGGTCCTCCTCATACCGCCCTCTGGTGGTCACTTGGGTTAAAACAGATGTACCTTTTCTCTAGTTTAATTATTGCCTACCCTTTTAAGTCTTTGATAAAACGCTGCTGCTGTCCTTGGGAAGTCTTCGTGGTCTGTGCTGTTCACGTCCTCCCTGGTACGACTCTCCCTAGTGAAATCCTTTACGGATGCTGCTGAAGTCTCTGTGGTGCTGGGGATAGAATCCAGGTTCTCATGCGTTCAAGGATAGTGGTTTACCACTAAGCTGTACGCTCCGCCCATCCCGGTCCCCAGCCTCCCACTCTTAACTGTCTGCTTGGTTTGTCCTTCTCTTCCCCCAAATTGTAGACTTTGTGAAGGCAGAGTTAAGTTTTCCCTTTTTCCTTGGCGTTGATAGTGCTTAGCAGGGAAGTAACAGTTGTTCATTAAATGAATGGGATGCATGAAAAAATGAGATAATCTGATCCTATTTGATCGATGCACAACTCTAGCAAAGCATTCCTAGAAATAAATATGAAATAAATAACATGAGTATTTATTTCATATTGGAATAAATATGAGAATCTTGTGATGGTGGTCCAGTGGATGCTAGGAGCATTGCATCCGGTGTCAATTCCTCAGTTTTGTCCTGCGTCTGTGTATGTCTTTCCCTTATGACCCATGCTATACTTTAAAGTTGTTTTTCAAATGTTTTATGGGTGGGATCAATTCTGATACATTGACCAACCTCTAATAATTTAAAAACATCAAAATTACAAATAATCTTTAAAGACACAAGAAAATGTTCATATATTTTAATTAATATTAGTTACCTATTAATTGATGTCCAACATATATTTAATTGTCTAACTAATAAGTAAAGAGTATACTCAGATTTTGAACTTTGGAATATTTTTGAAAATGTACACAATTTTGCTGTTATTTTTTGAAACAGGGTTTTTACTCTGTGTAGCCCTGGCTGTCCTGGACTTACTCTCTTGGCCAGGCTGGCTTTGAACTTAGAACTCAGAGGTCTACCCCTCTGCTTCCTGAGTGCTGAGATTAGAAGTGTGTGCCACCACCGTCCAGCTGTGCACACAATTGTGCTGTTGTGAATGAAGTCTGTCTCAGATTCTCCTTTCGAAAGTTTAAGTATACAAACTGCATGATTGAAATAAACTGCTGTCTTCCACTTGAAAATATATTATGAATTTATTTAATTAAGATACAGAAAATAGATGGATGTGGTTGGTGGTGCACAGTTTTAATTCCAGCACTCAGGAGGCAAAGCAGGTGGACCTCTGTGAGTTTGAGGCCAGCCTGTTCTACATAGTGCCTAAGACCTATAATACAATTGTCTCTGAGGGCCATTCTGTGTAAAACACTTTATTTCTTTAGAGTTTTTAGTGTTTCCTCTGAATGAGCACGCATCATGTTTGTTAAAGGGCCAAGTATTAAAAATCTTTATACTAGCATGAATTTCATAGCAATTAACCCATTTACAGTTACTCCAAATAAGATAGAGGCTAGGCAAAAGGGATGCGTCTGGGCTCTAAGGAGCAACTCCCACAGCTGGCCAGGAAAAGCCCCTCACCTGCTCACTTACAAATCTAGGAAGTTGCTTTTCTTTTGCTTAACAATAGGTCCCAGTGATAAGCAAAACCGCTCTCCTCCAAAGCTCCTTGAAGTGCAAGAAGTCTAAGAGGATCAAAGGAACCATTAGCCACTCCCGGAACTTCAAAGGTTTCTCCGCTGGGAACCCTGAGAAGCAGCTGCCCCCAGTGCTTCGGAGACTTCCATTATCCTGTAGAAACAACGTTACCTAGAAAGGTTCCTACGCCACCATCTATTTCTTCACTACAGTTGCATTGGCGGGTTTGCCCCCGTACTAAAATGAGCTGCAGATCAAAGAACCTATTAAGACTAGAGGCCAATCCATTCCAATGGGCACTGCAGTATTTTATTTCAGATGTTTGTGTTTTAATGACACATTCACGTCTCCAAAGTCTATTTAACTTTTCCAGAGCCTCGGTGTCAGCCTTGAAAAAGGTCCTTTTACTAAAACATTTCATGCAGGCTATGGTGACCTGAAGTCAAAATAACGCAATCAACCACGTAAATGGCTGTTTAATTGTAAACATTGCCTCCCAAAGTTCATTTTCATTATAAAATTTTATCATGTAAAATTATGAATTTAAGAAACATTATCTTAAGCCCCATCTATGTGATAAAAGAAAGTTCTATATGATTAAACTTGGTTAAAATATTTACACCAATTGAAACCTACATTCTTTTTTAATTGCATTTATTCATTTTTTTTGGTTAATTTTTGGTTTTTCAAGACAGGGTCTTGTTCTATGTAGCCCTGGCTGTCCTGGAACTCACTATGTAGATTAGGCTGGTCTCAAACTCACAAAGATCCACCTGCCTCTGCCTCCCAAGTGCTACGTGCGATTAAAAGCATGCACAACCATGGCCTAGCTGAGAGCTACATTCTTAAAAGATGTAAAAGAACTCAATCTTGCACCCATAACTTTAGAACAAATGCATTGCACAAAAAAATCCTACCCTTAAGGAATCTTTCACAGAAACATGCCTCTGTGGAGAGCACTTGCTGGTCTAGTAGAGGACCCAGCACTCACATAGGTCTCTGACTCCAGTTTCAGAGACCCTGGAATCCTCTATGGCCTCCACAGGCACTACATGCTCATGATTTACAGATACCCAGAAAAATGCATACATGTTTTTTTTAAAAAAAGAAAACTTTTTTTTTCTAGAAGAAGTCACAGACAGACAAGCAAAGAGATGCTCCAAAGAAGTGCAAGCAAAGACAACTAAAACATATAGAAGTTGGTTGATCATGGGTAAGTGTGCATGGCTGTGTAAAACCAGATGGAGGGGACTAGAGGCTAGAATGATGATTCCAGGCACTGGTGGTGTCATGAGCACAGTCATGGGGACTAAAAATTACTTGGCATATTTTGGCAACCTCAAACAATTCATCTCTAAATTCACTCATTCATATAATCACCGTTAGTTGAATATTTTGCGTTGAATTTGTTACTAGACGAAAATAATGAAAAATGGACTAACACATCGAGAGAAAAAAGATTCCTGAAGGGCTTGGCAGTAAGAAATGCCACAGAGGAACAAAGTGGCAGGAGCAGTAAGGTGAAATGTCCGCTTCAGGAACACAGCAGGTGACTGTTTAGCAGAGAGGAGCCAGACCCACACAGCAGTTGAAGGATGAGCCTGCACTTGAAGGGGGACAGGAGTCAGTGTGCGGATTCTTCTGTGACTAAAGACAATGGAGACAGCACAAGAGAAGGGAGAGTTTCCAAAGGGAGTTTGTTTTAGGCTCTGAGGTACGGTTCCCAGCCAAGACCACACGGAACATTCAGGGGGCAGCTGTGACCGGGAAAGTCCATAGACCCAGCAACAGGCTGCTTGCGTCTCCCTCAGGTGAAGGGACGTGCGAGGCCTGGAGAGCTGGGAGGGCTGCCTCCCACCGTCTGGACTGGCCAGGGTCGGGGGCCGAGGATAGTTGAGGGTGAGTTCAGATGCGGATAGGGTGGCAAGCGCAGCTAAGAAATAGTTCACTTTCTTAGGGAAAGGGCAGCAGCTGCCTGAGGGAGCTTGATAAGCCAGCAGTGATTCAGCTGTGGTTGGATGAGTCCGGCCCCAGAGACTTGGCTAAGCAGTCTCTGAAGAATCAACAGCTAAGGGCACAGCTAAATTGGAGACCCGTAATTTTCAACAGCTTTCAAGTGTAGAGAAGGTAGTTCTCCCCAAGGCCTCTCACCAACCCTGCATCCAAGTCTGTAGGCTGGTTATGAAATTAGTACAAGGGAGAAAGTAACGGGAAGATCGCTTTTGGACCATAACCCTGTCTGCTTCTGAGGCCTCTGGTCTGTGCCTGCAGTTGAGACTGCCAATTAACTGTTCTCAAAGGAAGCCGAAAGGTTACAAACAGACCACCATCCCAAACCCTCAATTCAAAGGGAAGAATCAACGTTAATTAAAGCACTTTAAAACTGGCAATCTCAGAGTGTACTGGGTTAGGGAGTAAAATTCCTTTTACTAATATTCGTCCTTCGGCTAAATTATATAGCCCTCAGATTTGATATATGTCCAATTTTCCATTAGAATGAAAAAAGTTAAGGACACACACACACACACACACACACACACATCCAGCGCTTTATGTATAATAGATAAGATTAGTGGGATTAAGAGCCACATGGCATGTAAAATAAAACTACACAAATACTTAAATTATTCAGTGTTTGTGCCTATGACACGTCGAGTCATCCTGCTGAGTCAAGGGAACTGAAGATCTTTTCATTATTAATGTCTTCATTCCCACAGTTGCCATGCAGGTCAACACGCAAATCGGTTTCTCCTCTAAACCTAGACAAAGACAGAAAAATGTCTTGCTGAGTGAGAGACTTGGGAAAGAACTTTTCTTGTCCCGGGAAGATTCCAGGAAGTTGTTCTAAGATGTTTTGAAATTGCTGTCGGTCATTTTAACTGGCTTAATGAGGAGAGTGTTGTTCTTCTAAAATTTAAGTTGTGTCCTTCTGTTATTCAGAAGAGAACAAGTAGGTCCTGTTTTTTTTAAGTGACTATTGCATCATAGGATATTACAAAGCAATAAAAATACCAATCACCCAGGTAGAGGAGTAGCTGTGTCACTCCCCTGCCCCGAGGCCATTTCTTTTCCTGAGTAAGCTCAGGGAGGTAGCTTTCCTTGTAGAATTTCACAGCGGGCAAATATGCCTGCAGCATTGTAGCGAATAGTTCTATTTCTCTGCTACCGTGATCCCCACTTCATGTAGAAAGTCAAAAAGAAAACTACTTCCAAGTCGAAAACTCTTCAGTCTTCCAAGAGCTGACCCAAGAGGTTGCTTCTGAGATTTTAACACAAACAGAACTCATTACACGGAAAACTCGCTGCCGCTCAGATGTCAGAAACATTTCTGCCTAACTGTAAAGAATGCCAGAATTTACCTTGTTACTCTAAGAATTCAAGATTGCTGAAGGAGAATGTCAAACAAGCTTAAGACTCCTTTATGTGTTAGTTGGGGAATACAAAATACCAGTCCTTGCTTTTAAGGAGAGCTTCAAGATTCAGAAAACAAAAATAGAAACAAAATAAAACAAGACAAATTAAACCTCACTTTTTAAAAAATAACATTTTAGTGTGTGTGGTGTGTATGTGTGTGTGTGTGTGAGAGAGAGAGAGAGAGAGAGAGAGAGA
>LOEQ01000154.1:537325-549502 GCA_001685075.1 Bramus lutescens
AGATCTGCCTGTCTCTGCTTCCTGAGTGCTGGGATTAAAGGCATGTGCCACCACCACTGAGCCTTAAAGTTGTATTGATAAAAAAAAGCGTAGTTTTAGTTATGGTGGATTTTCATGAATATTCCTTTGCTGTACAAATACATCTTAATTTTTTGATACCTCAGTCTCCTGAGACTAGACATTTTTTTTTGTAAATAACTTGCTATAGCCCAGGGGAAGGATCCTCTCTCTTGAAGTTGTCTAGAGATTTACTGTATATTATACATAGTGAATCAGCTTCCAGCTTCTTAATCTTTTAAAGACTTGACTGAGGGTATTTAGTAAAATTTGCATTCTGTGAAATGTATACCCTTACTTCTCACTTACAACTACTAAGTTTGTATGTATTTGATACTTTCATGTCATAGAAGCACACTGTTTTATAAATACCCCCTAAAGCCCTCACAGGTCCCCAAATTTCCCCTTCAGATAGGCAGTCTTATTCCTTGAGATTTAAGTAATTTCACAGTTAAAGTGAGAAGTGGCATGTTTTTCTAGCAGTCCATTAAGTGCATTAAGGAATATAGTGACAGCTTAAGGGAACTGTTGCATTAAGTTCCGCAGATGCATGAAACCCAAAGTTGACTTAAAATATAATGTAATTGCCAAAGTTTGTTTATACTTAAAATTCAATGCCCTAATGTGTAAGAAATTGATCACTGTCATTTTAGGGGCAGGTTTTCTGTGATTGTTAATGTTTATTGATCATTTTTAAGGGAGCTGAACCTATGCCTTAAATTTAAGCCTGCTCCCTTTAGATGTTGCTCTCTGCCGACTGGCTGTAACCCATGACTGCATCAGGAATACCTGATTTTACTGTGAATGCAGTTAGAAATTTTAATTAAAAGTAAATATTGAAAGTGCTTCATCTTCATGATTCTAGCAAATTTCTTAACATTTTTGAGCTTTTGCTGAAAATTGATGAGGTTGTGCAGAATAAGTGGTATGATGTTTGCTGGTAACCTTAACATGCCTAGTCACCTAATGCATAGGAGCTGAGAGGTAGCACCTTTACAGTGAGTGTTAAAGCTCCATTTGAGCTAGATTTTAAATACATGTGTGTGCACGTGTGCGCTTAAGCTTTTATACTCTGTGTTATGTTAGGGACAGAAGCTCACACAAACAGCAAAACAAAGATGGTATGTTAAGAATTGAGTTCCTCTTCTGGAATGTGGGCTTTAAAGCTGTCCAGGGCTGGGAGTGTTGTTGGCATACTCTAGCAATCTGCTTTAGCTTTCACCAAGAAGAACTCGTTTGCACAGTGTTGCATCTTTCCCCAGAGCAGCTCGGATCCAAGGCCTGGTTGATATGTAAAGGTTGGGTCTAAAGGCTCAGCTGCACTTCCCCCAATCTGGTAGGACCAGAAATCCTCATGGATCGGCCAAATCTTCATTGGCACTACATCTTACCTCCACTTCCCTCTTCTTAGCCTAGCTACCTAAGAATATTTCCTAATCAGCTTCCAGAGTGCTAATCTCCATCTCAGAACTTGTTTCCCAAAGAACCGCTGTGGGAACACAGTATGCCTAGGAGGGCCAGAGGTGATCAGAGGCAAAGGTCTTAATAGATAGCAAACTGTCTGTTATTAAAGCTATTTCTTCAGTCCGGAACGATGAGATATAGAAGGACTGTGGCAAGAAACTCAGAGCCACTGCAGTCTAGGCTTAGGGGATGGGCAATGGAAGGGTCCAGCCCTATGGAAAGTTTATCTTAGGGTTAAAAGCATCACTTGAGTGCCTGACTAGGTAAGTTACAAGTCATTTCATGTGATGTGGTAATGGTAGTTGCTGTGATGTGGTTAAGTGCTCAAGTTTAGCATTCTTGCTGCTTAACTCTGGTTCACTTAGTGCCCAACCACACGGGAACCAGACAGCTTGGAAATGACACCAACCTGTCCGTCGCAGTAGCTGTGAATATCACAAGGGCAGATCCCAAGTAAAGAGAATACATGGTAGCTGTCATGAGTGGATGAGTGCTCTGCTATCTTTGGCTTTCAGGTCGTCTGGATGATAGTGTTCCACACCTGCTAAGAGGTCTTATGCATGGGAAGAAGGCCTGCTTCTGAGTTGAAGAGCTAGTTTTCTGTTGGTGTCTTGAGCAAGAGCAGGGCTTGGTAGTGAGTGGTGTATTGAGAGTGTAGTGAGTAAGCAGAGAGGTACAGCTTGAATTCTGTGTCCAGTAAATCTAGGGGATGGTCAGAGGATTACAGTCTTTGTTCATATTAGAACCTGAGGGAGACTTCAGGAAAGCATGTGTCAGGAGAGCTGAGAGCAGTAATGGATTGAAGGTGAAGGGCTAGCTGATTTCCACAAAACATTATCCTGTGCTTCTCAGACTTGTGTTAGGATAGGCCCATGATCCACAAAGGACAGGAAATGAAACTACAGCAGGTTTCCGTATGTGTCTAGTATACTAAACAGCTACCACCTCTGAGTTTGGATTCTCTGTATATCATAGTTGCCATTTAAATAGTTTTAATTCTTTGTCCTGCTTCCAAGTGAGTAAAAGTTCCAGTAAGTTTTTCCATGTGTTCGTGACCTCCCCTAGCACACACCCTGAGTCACTGGAGAAATGAATGCTCCCGCTTGAAGTGCACACAGGTCTGGGATACACTCACCACTGCAGGGCAAGTTCTGGGCCTGGTTCTGGGACAGCAGATGGGGCTGAGGACTCACACAAGCTCTCGACATACTACCCATTTCCTGCCTGGTGGCCTTTAGCCTCCATGTGATGTGTGGAAAAGGCTGTTCTGCATCAGCCTGAGCTCTAAACCACAGGGTGGAGAGGCAGCAGACATTGGGGGGGACATTTAGTAGCATGAGACATGGGAATTCTGTCCTTGTTCCCAATTGCAATGAATTTCAAAACAAGAGTTTGTCATTATGCAGAGGAGATGAACCAGACTTGTATTCCAGTGGCCTTGTCTTTCTCCCATGACCTATAAACAGATTACACCTCCAGGATTCTCAGTACTTGCTATTTGATTCAGTGGGAGCTTCAAGAGTGTCTTTTTTTTACACTTACAAATCCAATCTAGGATGAAAGCTTACTGGTAAAACAAAATCTGCATACATGAGAGGTCAGTGAACAGATTTTTTTTTTTTGGTGAGTGGGTGATTCCTTACTATGTAGCCTGAAGCCCTGTCTGTCCTGTATTCACTTAAGGTCTTCCAAACTGACAACCATAGCTGTTATGTAGACTAGGCATCAACAGCGGAGGAGGAAGGGACCCAGACTTTGTAAGTATCATTTCTTGAACAGGAGTGATTTCTAGCGAATGCTTTGCCTTCATACCCATGTCTCCGATTTTCTGTGGTATGGAGCTAGGTAAAATACAAAAAGGTAAAACTTTAAGAAGGGGGTAAGGGGGATGGCAATAACCTTAAAGGAAGTGCCAATCAAATTTAACTTGGGACATATACAAATACATCTAGTCCCTTGTGACATTAATAATAAGAGTTATGAAGATTGCTAATGTAATTCTTTTTCATAATTTGAAATTAATAGCATGCCTATAATAATGTCACTGATAGTGTTTGCTTTGTGGAGGAGAGGAGAATGCAGTTCCAGTAAATCCTTCAGGGAGTGTGTGAGAGGGCATGCTGGTCCATGATTGTCCATTGTGCACCCATACAAGGGAACCTGGGAGCTCCTGACCTGGACTTGGAGTTTGAGATCATGATTCATCTGGCTCTTGGATAATCCTGTTTAATTTTGCAGACCCTATTCAGGAGTAGCTAGTGGATAATAGTTTTTAAAAAGACTTTGTTGTGTATGGATGTTTTGCTTGCATATGTGTGTACCATGGACATGCCTGGTCCCCTCAGAGGTTCTCGGTGTCCCTGTGGGAAACTGTCAACAGAACCTGGGTCCTTTACACAAACAAGTTCTGTGCCAGGTGTGGTGCAGCACTGGGAGGGAAGGGAAGGGGCAGCAGAGGCCAGCCTGGGCTGTGTAGGAGGCCCTGACTCTAAAACAACAGAAGATAAACAAGTGCCCTCAACTAGTAGATTATCTTTCGAGTCCTATATTTGTCACCTTTAAAAGTTCAACTGAGGACAAAATATAGTTTAGTCTTAAATTAAGAGCGTAAAATAGTTTAAATGAGTTTTTTAGACTTTCTAAGCAACCTCTCCCACCTTCCCCTTAGCCAAAATATCAAAGCACCAGTTTACTCCAGCAATGGGCATCTGAGGGCATCAGCGGTGTGATGCCATATGACCCAAGGCTTCTCGCTTGAGAGCAGGTTTTCTTTATTTTGTATTTAAATAGCTACTTTAAGTTGTTTTGCAGTTGGCCATCTCCATACATTATTTTAAAAGACTAAGATAGTAGGTTTTACCCCTGAATTATTACCGTTACCAGAGTGTAGAGGGAGCCACAAAATATTGAAGCATGGCATAGAACCTATATAATGGTTAATTCAATGGACTTTAGCACTGAAAAGCCAGGGATTCTAACTTCATAAAGAAGTGAAGATAATTAAAAGTGGTGCAAGTAACATTTAGGAGAGAGCCTGGTCCAGAGTGTTTAGTGTTAGCTTTAGACTAGGCCTCTTGCATGTCAGGCAAGCACTCAGTCACTCAGATTTCTGGTCCTGGGTTGCTTTCATTATTGGAAAGTGTTAGTATTTCACAAGATAAAAGATAAACATTTGTTATTTTAAGTTGATAATGTGAATTGGACGTAGGGTCATGTTTGTAATAGCTTATACCTTAGTGTGCTGGCTAGTTTTGTGTCAATTTGATCCAAGCTGAAGTCATCTGAGAGAAGGGAACCTCAATTAAGGAAATGCCTCCATAAATAAGATCAGGTTGTCAGCAAGCCTGTAGAGCATTTTCTGTATTAGTGGTTGATGGGGAGGGCACAACCCATTGAGGGATGGTTCCACTCCTGGGTTGATGATCCTAGGTCTGTAAGAAAGCAGGCTGAACAAGCTAGGAGGAGCAAGCTAGTAAGTAGCACTCCTCCATGCCCTCTGCATCAGCTCCTGCCTCCAGGTTCCTGCCCTGCTTGAGTTCCTTCCTTATTCCCTTTAATGTTGAACATGATTTGGAAGTGTAAGCCAGATAAACTCCTCTCCAAGTTACTTTGGTCATGGTGTTTTATCACATCAATAGAAACCCTGAGACACTTAGCAAGCTGTCAGCAGACCCTCAGTTCACATGGTCACCCCACACATTCAGCCTGGGATCTGTTGTCTGGCAGGAGGAGCTGCCTTTTTTAACCAAAGAGTTTTAGAGATTGTAGATAATAGTATTGTTCAACTTACATTGAGTTACTGATATTCTTACAGCTCTCTTTTCCAAGTTGAATGCTGACTACTTACTTATAGAAATTAAATCTTTCCTTTTACATCTACCCTTCCTTGTTATTAAAGAAGTTGGAACTTCTTCAACACAGCAAGTGAGTGGCAATTTTTTAATTTCTCATTTATGAGGGCAGTATATGATTATGTTCCAAAAATTATTTTGAAGTAATTTTCAATTGATGGAAAATTTGCAAAATAAAAAGTATTAAGAACTCATGTCATTTGGATAGGTTTTTCCTTCTTGATATTTTCCCATCATTCTTTGAGGAGTTAACTTTCTAATACAAGAAAATGCCATTGGATCACCAGTGCATCCTTGGCACAACCTGGCAATCAGCCGGTTCTTAACAGCACTCTGCCTCATTTTGGTGGAGAATGTTATTTGCAAACCATGATCTTTGTACTCATTGTTATTGGGTGTCATTGATATTTTTAGGCTTTCTTGGCAGGCCAAGAAATGCATTTATATAGGCACACACATATATACACACATGTACACATAGACAAATCTATCTGCCTGCCTGCCTCTAGACTCACCCCCTGCTCAGCTAAAAACCATTAGTCTCTACTGATCCCTTCAATTACAGTTACAACACAGGTTTTATTCTTCTCACTTCTACCTATTTGTAACTGCCTTCACTGATAGTAAGAGATCAGGCTCCATTTTGCCTCAGTATTTTGACTTTTGTGGCTAGTAATCCTGTCTGTAACTGTGTTGGGAGTACTTTGCCCCAGTTACAGCTTCCAAATTCATGGCCTTAACTCTAACTTACCTTCACCCTCTGACACACACACACACACACACACAAGGCCTAAAGTAGAAGTTCTGCAAAATGTAACTACTTAATTCCAATTCTGACTTCAAGATGGAAAGTAAAAAGTGAGAGGTTCACATTCAATTATTTTACCTAGTGTTTGATTTGGCAAGTGATTATCTATTGTGCTTATTAATCCTATCAGAAACTGATGTAATACCCTACTGAACCCAGCCATTTTATTGCACAGCGCACAGACATGCTTATTTTAGTGAAGCCCAAATTCTTGATTAAAGTGGCAGAAAGCTGAAGAATTTAAATAGAAATTTTGAATATCCTTTGACCACTCGGTTTACTCAGTTTCTCATGATGCAGTCATTTTTTAAACTATCATAACCAATACTTAAGAATCTATTCAAATATCCTTGCTGAAAGTGTTATTAATTACATTCTTGAAAGGTTTATCAAGATCGAGTCCTTACTATCAAACTGTCCTTGTTACCACTGCTGATCCTGGGTCTTCCCACAATAGATGCTGATTTAGCAGCTCTGGGGAATGTCTACCATTTAATAAGATCCCAGAAAATTCAGGAGTAGGTAGCCCAAGTAGCTGCACAAAAAAACAAACAAAACAAAAAAAACCACTGGATTGGCATGTTCTTACTTGAGTCTAGAAGAGTCCTTAACCTGTGGTCATTCATTCCTGGTATACAGTATTGGCATGCAATATTGAATTGGCTATTATGATCTCTCAAGGTTTTGTTAGTGTCTTGATGTTTGAAGTCAACTATATTATATATCCATTTGTCAACACTATGTCAAGGGTAATTTGATGCTCTGGGAAGGGTAAGACCAAAACTGGAACCTTGTAAGACCAGACAAAGCAGCAAACTGCGTTCCAGATGCCACTGACATGCCAGGCCTTCAGGCAGGGATCTGATAGCTAAAGTCTGTTCCCTTCAATTTTTCTCATGGAAAAACGTCATATGACTAAATAAGCTGTGTGTCTTCTCAGGAAGAAAATAAATGATCAGAAAGCTTATACTTCATCAACCACGTGGAATGCTGTCACTGCTTTCAGTCTTCAGAAGTCACCTGATGGTATATGGCCTTATTAGCACGTTCCATAGCTAAGGAAGAGAGTGACAGTTGTGTGTGGTTACCCAGGTAGCAAGTGGGCGTGGAAGGAAGAGGAGGGGAGAGTGACAGTTGTGTGTGGTTACCCAGGTAGCAAGTGGGCGTGGACACTCCGGTTATGTCTGAAATTCAGTGTCTGTGCAATAAACCGTTGTGTGGGGCAGCAGCTTCTATGCTGACTTTATTTTCCCTCCCAGGAGGATGTTATTGAGGGAAGCAGACACTGCCACACATGAAAGTGTGAAGCCAGCAGACCTACTTAAATTTTAGACCTAAGTATCAACAAGGTCATTTACTTAAGAGTGTTGTCTTTGCTTCCCGGAATTGTATTGTTTGCTCATACAGAAATGCATTTTTTACTTAACAGCATTTGGTCTGGTTGGTAAGCACACACCCTCATCTGTGTAGCTATGGACTATTAGAAGCCTCCTCACTACCAGAAAAGCCACAGGAGGAGAGAAGGCATTTTCTTTATTCATTTTCTCCTGCTCTTTGCTCAGTGCTTGGCATGAAAGAATTTGTTGAAAGAGTAACTGAAGATAAGAGGACACAGGAAGAAAACTGGCCAAATTTTGTCTCAGAGTGGGACCTTGAGAAAAACCCAAATCAAACAAACCTTGGTTTTGGTGAGTTTGCTCACCAGTCCCTCCCCCTCATCTCCCTTCTTACTCTCCCTCTCCACTTTCTCCTCCATCTTCCCTTGCTTTTCTACCCTTCCTTCCTTACCTTTACTCCACTGAGAGCTCTTACTTTATGGGCAGAGGGCCTGAGCCATTACATTAACAAGGAAATGCAGGCCAGTTTGTTGGAAGAGGCTTCACAGGCGCTGAGACGCTTCGTTGGAGTCTGAAAGCGGCTGTTGGGTTCCCTTAGCACTGCTATTCTGCAATGAATTTCTTTTTCTTGATACTAAAAAAAACCCCATAGTTTTACTCAGTTATGAAACTAAATAGAGAAATTCAAAATTACATAAAATAGTGTTAATATTTGTGTACTCTTTATCCAGTTTTAAAAATTAATATCATTTGTCAAGCTGGGTTCATTTTTCTTCATCAGTTTTTGACCTTGATGTTTATATTATTTAGAGCACGCATGTCATAAAATAGTCAGGTAACTAACTCAGCATGTAAGAATTTTAAAAAAAGGATCCTGTGCTATCATAACCTATAAAATAATTATTTCAGTTGCTATTTCTACCCATGCTTAAACATTCCTTGTTAAAATTATCCTAAAATAGTCTTGTTCAGGATCAAACATACTTTATGCTACATCATTTCCCCAAGTCTTTTTAGACTATAACAGTTCTTTCACCTACCTTTTAAATTGCTGTTTTTGTATAAACTGGATCATTTATCTCATACAGTCTTCTGTCTTCTAGGTTTGGCTTTTTGTCTCCTTGCCCACACTGTTGTCGTCATCCTTTCGGTAAAGCAGTAAGACTGATAGCAGTAGCCCATGTTCAGTGTGACACTCCAACCCATGTGTGCAATGCATGCAGATTAGATCAGGGTAGTTAAGATATTCAATGCAGTCTTCCATAAGGCTCTTGAGTGTATATGCTGCAAGCAAACCTGCACTCTGCTTGCTGTGTCTTCTCAAAGATGGTTGCATAACGAACAATTTTGGAAGACAAAGTCAGTGTCTCTTATCTGGAGCAAACGGTAGACAAGCTTACCCATAAACATTAGAATTCCACGATTTTAGTGTTTTCCTCCTCAAATACAGCTCACTATGAGCTCTTTATGTTGCTCTGCTGGAACTAGCGCTCAGGGAGCCAGAGCGTAATGATGGTTCTCTGGCTATTGCTGTTGCTATGAACAACAGACCACCTTTGTCCCGTGTTAGTTAGAAAACAGTCCAACAGAGTGCATATGTATCAACCATATCTCATCGGCCTAGTCCTGTCTCTCCTATGTATAAAATCAAAGTCCTGCAATAAGAGTTACTTTACCAGCGGCACTGGAGAGATGACTCAGCAGCCAGGAGCTCATGCTTTTTCTGTAGAGGACCTGAGGTTCGTTCCCAGCACCACAGTGGATGGTTCTGCTCCGTGGGATCTGATGCCATCTTCCATATTCTGCACCTCTATTTAATATTCACATAGCCTCCCCACATATCTATCCCCACATGTATGCATCACTAAAATAATACAGTCTTGTTTTAAAAGAGTTACTTTAAGCTGAGTGTGGTGGTACATGCCTGTGATCTCAGCACTTGGGAGGTGGAAGAGGGGGGTGCGAGGTTTGAGATTTCCAGGTTTATCCCTGCTATATAGTGAGTCTAAGGCCATCCTGTATTACATGGCACTCTGCTTCAAAAAAAAAGTCCATAAATGTATTCTGTGATTATGTTTCCAATTTGATAATTGAGCTCTTTATATGTAATAGTAACCAACTTGTAAAAATAAAATTTATTTCTGAATAATTTTAGGTTTCCCCCAAGAAAACAGAGTAGAAAATACAGAGTTCATGGCAACGAGATGGCCAGTTGAGACTCCATATCCCCCATTGCTAGGATTCTTCATTAGCAACACCTTCATAGATTGCGGGCAGTTTCCCCGTCATTAGGTTTCCATACTAATCCCCCCACCAAAGCCCACCAATTCCAGTTGTGTCTGTGTGCACTCTTCCCCTTCTCTTCTGTCCCATCCTGATGCTCAACTCCTGTCCCCACATACTCCTGGTCTGCCATAAAGTCTTTTCTATTTCTTCCTCCCAGGGAGATCTGTGTGCCTCCTCCAAACCCCTCATCTTTACCTAGCTCCCTAGGTCTATATATTGTATGTAGCTTAGTTATCATTTACTTAATGGCTAATATCTATTCAGGAGTGAATACATACTGTGTTTGTCTTTCTGGGACTGGGTTATCTCACTTAGGATTTTTTTTTCTAGTTTTATCCATTTGCCTGCAAACTTTATGATGTGATTTTTTAACAGCTGAGTAATATTCCATTGTGTAAACATACCACATTTTGTTTACCCATTCTTCTGTTGAGGGACATCTAGGTTGTTTCATGTTTCTGGCTATTATGAATAAAGCTGCTATGAACATAGTTGAGCAAGTGTCCTTGTGGTAAGATGGAGTGTCCTTTGATTATCTGTCCCAAGAGTGGTAAAGCTGTGTCTTGAGGTAGATCGAGTCTTGATTTTCTTAGTCACTGCCATATTGGTTTCTTTAGTGGCTGTACAAGTTTGCACTCCCTCCAGCAATGGAGGAGCATTCCCCTTTGCTCCACATCTCTGCTGGCATGAGCTGTCACTTGTATTATTGACCTTAGACATTCTGAGGTGTAAGAAGGAATCTCAGGGTTGTTTTGATTTGCATTACCCCATGGCTAAGGATGTTGAACATTTCTTTAAGTATTTCTCAGGCATTTCTCTATTGAAAATTCTCTGATTAGATTAGTATGCAATTTTAAAAATTACTTGTTTTTTGACATCTAGTTTGAGTTTCTTTTTTATTTTGGATATTAGTTCTCTATCAGATGTGGAGTTGGTGAAAATCTTTTCCTATTCTGTAGGTTACCGCTGTGTCCGAATGATTGTGACCTTTGCCTTACAGAAGCTTTTCAGTTTCATGAGGTCCTATTTATTAATTATTAATCTTAGTGCCTGTGCTGTTGGTGCTCTGTCCAGAAACTTACCTTCTGTGTCAATGCATTCAAGGCTATTCCTCACTTTGTCTTCTATCGGAATCAGTGTATCTGGTTTTATTTGAAGTGTTTGATCTACTTGGACTTGAGTTATGTGCAGGGTGATAGTTACGGATCTGTTTGGATTCTTCTACACCCAGCCATCCAGTTTGGTCAACACCATTTGTTAAAGGTGCTATCTTTTTTCCAGGGTATGTTTCTGGCTTTATCAAAAATCAGGTGTCCATATGTGTGCTGGTTTATGTCTGGGTCTTCAGTTTGACTCCATTGGTCAACACGTCTGTTTTTATGCCAATACCATGCAGTTTTTATGACTACAGCTCTGCATTACAACTTGAATCATCAGAGAGTCCTCTGGTAACAGATGTAGAGACCCATAGTCAGACATTGTGCAGAGATAGAATGAAAGTGGGAGGTCTCCGTCAAATCCCTCCTGTCAGAGCTCAGTGGAGAATGTAAGAGCCAGAAGGGATGGAGGACACCAGAACAAAGCCCTCTGAATTAGCTAAGCAAGGTGCAGACGAGCTCACAGAGACTGAAGCAGCAAGCACAGGGCCAACACCACGTGATCTGTGTACATATTACATATTACAGCTCTTAGTTTAGTGGGGTTTTTTTTGGGGGGGACCTCCTGACTGTGAGAACGAGTGGGGCCTGCTCTTGAGATTCTTTTCCTCCAGTTGAGTTGCTGTGTTCAACTTTGATATGATAGTTTTGGCTTCATCTTATATTTTATTTTGCCGTGTGTTGTACTTATCTTTTAGAAGCCAGTTCTTTTCTAATGAAGTATAGAAAAAGAGCAGATCTAGAGGGAAGGGGAGGTGGGAAAGATCTGGGAGAAGTAGAGGGAGGGGAAATGATAATCAGGATATATTGTATGAGGAAGGAAGGAATCTATTTTTAGTAAAAGGGGAAAAAAAGAAAGGAAATAGTTCCCTTTGTCCTAACCCATGCATGGTACTGTTACTATCCGTACCACAGTGGTATGTATTAAACTATCATCACCCAGATCTTAAGTTGATATTAGTGTTCAGTTTGAGCTGTATAAATTCTACAGGTTTGTGCTCTATTTATTACCTGCCCCCATCTTTGGCAACTACCTTTTTTTTTTCATTGTTTTTGAAGATTTATCTTTCCCAGAAGCTCATATAATTGCAACTGAATAGCATATAACTTTTTCAGGTAGGCCTCTTTACTTAAAAATATGTATTGAAAGGGCTGGAGAGATGGCTTAGCTGTTAAGAGCATTGCCTGCTCTTCCAAAGGTCCTGAGTTCAATTCCC
>LOEQ01000155.1:0-14467 GCA_001685075.1 Bramus lutescens
AGAGAGAGAGAGAGAGAGAGAGAGAAATACTGGTGCTTCATTAAATTTTTTTTATTCATTCCTGGACTTTAGCCCATGGGATATTTCCACCCACTTTCAAAGTAGATTTTCCACATCAGTTAAACGATTCTTGGTGCACACTCAGAGATCTGCCCCAAAGCATGTTTTCTAGGTGATACTGAAGCCTCTCAGTGGTCTGGCAAGATTAACTGTCACACCATCAAAGCAAGGCAGGCTTTCTCCCTGTCCCAATTTTATCAGGTTGTTAGGTTCCTTATTTTTGATTTTATTCCTCTAAGAATAAAGGATGTGAAGGCAATTGACTCATAAGAATGCCAAAACATCAAATTACTAGAAATGTCATTATATATTTAGTAAGGGACAACAACTCAATAAGGAAGGATTTTCACCAAATTGTAAAACACTATTAAAAATTATGCTCAACTGAACCCTAGAAATTGAGATTGTGAAAGAAAGTCATGTCTGCATATGGATTGAATTTATGGTTTTCTCATTTAACTGGGCTTTGGGGCACTGGCTCTTGGGTGTGGAATGAGTTTCTGGCTTGAAGAATAGTGTTTTATGTATTTAAATAGAATTCTCCTCTATCATTTCATTTCACATTACCAATTTTAGTTTGTTCTAGGTTCTGAAAATCATGTAGTTCCCGCTAGGGGACACAGACCTTGCCAAATTCCTATCCAGTATGTGACACAGCCCTGTGTAACGAAAACTCTTTGAAGCAGGTACTATTGGCCTATTCTTATAGGCAATGAGCTGAGCTTAATGCCTTGCACAAGGACTTGCAGGTTCTTTAAAAGAACCGTTCCTTATGTTCAGGTCTGTGTGGCTGTCCTGGTCTCCCCCTGACTACTGCTGTCTACGCTGGAAGTAGGAGGCATTCTCCACGTTTATTTGTTATTATGGCAGTACTGCCTCAAACCTTTCTTCTACAAAGTGAACTGTATTTCTGAATCTTCATATATACAAGAGAAGCTGATACTCATGGAGAGGGATGATTAGTTTTGGGGGAGGATAACTTTTGCTTGAAATTTCATTCCAGAAGTTGTATGGTTTTAAATATGGACTTAAGTCTCCAGTTAGGCAGAACAGAGGTTATCTCAGTAGCTAAGTGGAGATTAGACATCATATTTAAATGACACCTCTCACCTACCGTTCTCATCACTTTCTATCTGCAGATTTAGTTCCGATATTTTTAGTATAATTGTTACCATTCCAGTATTATGTTTATTCATACCTTCGGTTTCTCTCTTCCCACCAGAATAAGAGCTTTGCATCTTTTACTCCTCTACCAACAAGGTCTCTGGAAGATTTGGCACAAAAGCTCAAGGATGTGCTAATTAGTGAGCGACTGTATAGTTGAAGGAATGAGGTCATTGATAAGTGAATGAGCGAATACACGTGTAGGGGTTTGAGAGGCTGCGTGTGTGAGTGCGAATAATGAATGAGCTAGTGTGGGGGATGGATGAGAGATTGATGGAATTGTGGGAATTAGCCAATGGCTGAAACATAAGGAAATCCGCCAGTGAGTAAATACATGCGCAGTTGGATGAAGGAGGGAGCGGAAGTGACAGAGTCAAAGAGTGGATGAATTAGTGAATGAATGTGTGGCGGATATGTGAGTGAGTGTATGAGCAAGGGAGTGGGCAAGTCAGGAACGAACGAAGAGAATGGGTGCGCCATGCATGACTCAGGAAGCGCATGCGTGGATGCACAAGCGGCCCAGTAACTGAGGCAGTGAGTGCGCTGATGAGAGGAGGATACAGCGGCAATGTTCTCTCAGCTCCATTGCTACTTGGTTTTTCTTGTTTCGCCCCTTTCCTCGGTTATGATAATTTTTAAAATTATAACATTGGTGTCTCATTAGACTATTTATATTCAGTCTTTCAGGTCATTTCCATGTTTGTGAAAACTGCAGAAAGTCAGAGCGTCTGAGGTTTTGGTCTCCCTTTGGGGTGACTTTATTATCGCCTATGTCAAGTCAAAGCTCTGTGTCCCTTTCAAAGGGGAGGAGTCTGCTTTTCTTGGGTAGCGGGCTTAACAATCAAGGGAGTCCTCAGTGTTACCAACCTTGCTATTTGCTTTATGTCACGCGTTATATTATAACAATATGTGTATTGGGTCATTCCTCTTACAGCAGTGGTAATACATCAGAAGCAAAATAGCGATGCTTGATAGAACCAGCTCCGTAAACAGAGCATACTGTAGAAGGACAGAGAATATTGGACTGTTATTCAGACAGGAGCCATCTTCCTGACACTCAAATAGCTATTTTCTAAGCCATGAATCGAGTATACATTTAACTTGTCCTTTTTTTCCGTGGCATAGAAGGGAGATTTTTAAATGATATAGTTACAATCAATGGCACTCCACATAACTACTATCTACCTGGATCTGATTGATTGGGACTCTTGATGACAAATGCCAACAGGCTTTGGTCACTGGCCAACACCAATAATTCTCAAGTCAACTTTGGTTCTCAATACAGTAAATCTGTCACTGGAGTTCATGCTCATGTAAAGGCATTTCCTGAGAAGCATAATTTTGTAGAACCCAGGTTATTTTGACCTCAGAAGATGAACACACATGCTTGTGCCTCCATTTTAATCAAAGAGAAGATGTTTCGGCATAATCTAATATGCACCTCTTACGGTGGCTCTGAATTTCACCTTTTCTGGTGATTCCCCAGCCCTGCAGAGTGAGTTACCATTTCTTGGATTTCTTTGCTTTCATTTTTAAGGGTTAATGGCTTATTAAAGGTACTTCCCCTACTTCAGCTAGTGTGTTTCATTGGTTACTCTCAGTCTCGCCCCGATGAGTTATGGTAGATTCTTTAATGTATGTATTTTTCTTTTTTTCCTGTAGTGGACTCTCCTAGTGTTTTGACAGTTGGATTGAGCTTATAGCTTTTCAGATGCTCAGCTGTATTTTTGAGCCGTATATCAGGAAAATTACCCTACTCTGTTTCAGAAGGTGTTCCGTGCCAGATGGTGCTCGGTAGGCACCAACTTATTTAGTTTTCTTAAATCAGGATTTGTAGTAAAATAGAATAGCGCTTAGATATGGAAGACTTCAGTTTCCCTGAAAGCCTTGAAGTTTCAAATATCCCTTCTTTCTCTCTTCCTTCTTTGTTTCCTATTCAATTACGGTGATAACACAATGTCTACAGTGCTGTGCTATAAATAAAGGGCACATTCTTAGCAATTTTCATTGTGCTGCCTGCTCAGAGACCAGATTGAAAGGTTCAGCTCCAATTGCACCATTAGCCTGGCAACTGCAGCCAATTGCTGTCAATGATTTTTTTTTGGTTCCTCTAATTGTTCTTTGCTTTATTGAGCTTATTCAGAAATAATGAAACTGCATCCTTCCTTCCCACAGAAGATGCTCCTACCCAGGGAAGTGGCTGTTCCTTCTTAAACTCACCCATGATGCCGTGAAGAGTCCTCCTTAGATAGTCATCCCAGTCTAGTTCTTACATCTCCTCGTTCACAGCAATGCCCCAATGCAAGATTTTAGCAATTAGACGATTAGCACAGGAGGTCCCCAAGGAGCAGCTGCTTCTACACCTGCTGATGGCCTGGGTCATGTTACCTGCTGAACTTGGCACATCCTGAAGGCTAAGAAGAATAAAATAACCGAGTAGATAAGCAGCTGCTGCTGCTTCTTGATTTACATTTTGCCTGTTTCAAAAGAATTCCTTTTTATTTTCTTTGAATGAGACTTTTCAGCAACTGTACTGAAATGTTGTTTGCATAAGTATTATGGTAATTATGACAGCTACTTTAAACCTACACACATAAAACAGCACATCTCAAGTCAAATTCACATTAATCTACTGGGAGCCGGCCATACCTGGGATTATTTGTTATGCCCCACTGTGGATTAACATCTAAATCCATATGTTTGAACTAAAAACTATTGTTTTAGTACCTAAAATTGTCTTTACCTGTCCTCCTAGCAGAGAAGCTTCTTGGAATTTGCTACATTGACTTCGATGCTCCCATATTACCTCTTGATAATTGTTCTTTATTAAACCTTGGGACCTGCTGGAGAAATTGAACAGTGATGAGATACTAAGTTTTATTGACACATTTCTGAGATAGCTTTGTTGCCAGGATTAATTTCAACATTTGGAAACATATGCTCGCAATATTAATCAGACGCACAGATTAGGATGAGTCCTAAGCTTGTCTCTCTGTTCTTGTTTCTCTCTAGGTTTCCTCAATCTCTATCGAGAGTTGCCCACATTTTCTGACCTTATGGTCTGCAGTACACTCCACTGTGTACTGTGGCCAGTGAAAACATCTTCCTTCTTTTTCTGTCCTAAGTAATCAGCCCAGTATTTTTCCTGTACTCAGTACTGCCACCCACTCCCCACTATTGCTGTTTGCTCATCCTGTTTTAATGGACGCTCTTCTTGGGTACTTCTGGGTATGTAAATGTCTTTGTGGTATACATGCCCAAGTGTTTGCTTGTGCACTTGCCTTCACTCACACATGTGGAGACCAGAGGATGATATCGAATGTCTTCCTTTATTGATTTACCTTGTGCTTTGACGCAGAATCTCCCGCTGAACCTAGGCCTCACTGTTTAGACTAGGTTGCCTGGCCGTTGAGCTCCTGCAGTCTGTCTCTCTCTACTGCCTTCCAGTTTCATCTGGGTGCCGAGGACTCAAACTTGGGTCTCTTGACGTGAGTAGCAGTCACTTTTACGTGCTAAGCTGTCTCCCCGAACTCAGTGAACACTTTGAAACAGTTCCCCTGAGAATCCTTTGAAATGTGACTACCTTGACGTGTTCTATGGGACTTTATCTTTACCTGTGTTTTGGCATCACCAGAAAAGAATACTAAGTATTGTAAGCTAACTGTGGCTTCTGTGAAGAACTGCCTTGGAGTTCATGGAATTTATTATCGGCATATATTTACGTTTTTATCTTCTACTCTAGACCTCGAGTTCATATAGAGCAAGTGTTTTTCCTAACTTGATCCTAGATCCTGTGCACTTTGACATTTTATTTTTAACCATGGGCAAGCCATTCAGTCAGCAGAAGAAGGGACACTGTGATCTCACCTTGCGTATCCATGAGACACTGTGACATTTTTACTCTGACTTAAACAGTATCTGTTACACAGAAAAAAAAGGGGGGGGTTGAAGGAATTGGACTGAAGGTCACAATTGTTTACTTCATTTTTAGACAGAAAAATGTCCCAAACACCTATTTGGTTATTATTTCAAAGTCACCATATTTTAAATACTTTTTTGAGGCTATAACTTCTGTTAATATTTTTTTCATTGCAAATAAGAGAGTCCTAAGATATTTCTGTAAACAAAATATTTGAAGGAATTTTTCCCTCACAAGAGAGAGATTTAACCTTCAACCTACTTTATATTCATGGAATTTGAGCTTCATGGAACTTGACTATCAATTCGTGGATTGGCTCATTTCTATCAATAAAATTATATTGATCTATTATTTTAGTTTTAATAACAAAGTAAGTTCATCTGCAGGAGTTATAGTTCATTTATTTTTAAGTAAGAAAATGCTTGTGTATCTTGAAAAATACTACGAAGCATAAAACCTCAGAGAAACAAAACACAACATAACAAAATAAAAACCCCAAACCAATCTTCACTATCATCTATTTATCAAGTAAGACTTCTGGTAATTTTTAAATACCACTCAGATGCTGCTTCCAATCTGCTTGGTTTGATTCCAGGCATTTTGGCTTGGTGACTCACAGCAGATTTAAAGACAGTCATGAGGATAACTCATCTCTCTGGGCTCAAGTTCACTCTTGAGTAATCTGGAAATAGCAGGATGGTTCCACCATAAGGTTGTTATGGTGATTAAGTGAATTTAAACAGAAAGCATTTAGTCTAGTGACTGTCCACCTAATTACAGCCCTTTAATATAGCTAGTACCATACATTCTATTGCTGGTACTGATTTTTTTTTTATGAAAAGCTTTTGAAGAAATTCAGATCCTAACCTTAACTACAACTTTTATCCAAAATTTTCCAATTAACACTATGCCATGGCATTTTTTCACACGTTAATATTTTCTTAAAATACAAATGTAATTATACCATTACACTATTAATAACACCGCTAGTGTTCTCATTATAATTAGTATAATGAATTCCTATTAATTTGTTTTTGGCCTTTTACCATGGTAAGCTGTACCTCAGTGAGTAATTGTATGTTCACATCTTTGCATGACTTTGGGGGCAAGAAATCCCTAGAAGAATTTTTAGATACAAATATATAAATTTTTAATGATTTTCTTATCTTTTAAAATAGAACTTTAAAGCATAATTTGCTGACTTCATAGTTAACATTTTTTTAAAAAATTGTTTTTATATGCATGAATTTATGTGCACTGTGTGCATGCAGGAGCCCATGGAGGCTCAGAAGGGGGCAGCATCACAGTTAGCACTTTTAAGGGCATAGTTCATTTTTTAAATTTTGCTCTGCACCAGTAATGTACAAAGGTTTTAAGTTTTTCGCTTCTTAATCAAAGCTTATGTCTTCAGCCATATTTTCTCTTTCTGTTTAAGTAGAGTCACCTTGTAAGTGTAAAGTTTATTTCACAGTTGGTCCAACATATATGATTATGCACAGATTCAATATCATCTGTGGAGAACTACTTATCCAAGTCCTTTGTATGCATTTAAAACTTGGTAGTCTTTTTTTCTCTGCTTTCTCTTCAGAGTTTTATATAACTGGCATTTTAAGAAAATATTTCTCATGCACTAGCAGAATGTCTAAGTGGTTCAGAGCACTTGTTCTGCAGAGAACGTGAATTTAGTTCCCAGCATTTACATTGTAGCTCAAGACGATCTATAATTTCTGTTGCAGGGGATCTGATGTTTTCTTCTGCCACCAGGCATCCACATGGTTCACATGCACACATGCAGACAAATATTCCTACGTGTAAACTAGACTAAATAAGTCTATAAAAGAATTCAAAGAGCTTCTTTTCTCAATATGTAATCTTGTTTTAATTGTGGAGATCTTGTATGAATTACTCTGTGGATTGTCTGTTTGTTATTGCTTTGGTGGTGGAAATGGATTTTAGGAGAGTTCTTGCTCTTGCGCATCCTCTTGCCTGGCACTGTGCTGCGCTTCAGTGGCTTGAGAGTACCAGTTACTTGTGACACAGCATAGATATGTTTTTTTTTTTAAATTAACGCCATACCTAGATTCTTTTCTTGTTCTTCCATCCTTTGCCTTTTCAGAGGCTATATCTGTAGTTGCACGTCCTCTTTGTCTCTGAAGACTGTCCTTTGCCAGGTATCATTATAGGGTATCGTGTGACCCCGCAGAATGTGAGGTGTATATTCTTAGCACAGATGTTCTCCACACCCCTCCATGCCTCCTGCTCCTATTTTCTTCCTGTTCTTCTTCTACACAGGGTCTCACTATAGAGCTCTGTCTGGTCAAGTACTGCCTACATAAAGCTCTCCAGTTCACAGTGGTCTGTCGGGATAGAAGGACTTCACCACACCCAGCTACCAACACTGTCAATATTCTTCACTGTTGTGCTCTGGCATCTGAGATGATTGATATGAAACCAGTACTTATTCTTTTAATAAGTCTGAGTTTAGTACCTTTTCATGCCATCCGTTAGTTTAGCATTTTCATACTGTATTTTGTTCATCATTTCACAAAGGGTTATTGTACCCATGAAAAAAGTAAAATGAAAAAAGGTTCTTTCCCATATAAAAAATTCATTTGCATGGTTTTCTCCTTTGCTTCTTTAATTATGCTTCTAGCATCAGCCTCCTTCCTAGAGGCACATTGCTGTGACCACCACCACAGCTAAGCTGTCTCGGGAAAGAAATGAGGGTTCACTAATATGGTTTATCAGACTCACTTTCAGGCAAAGGTTGGTGACGTTCTTTTACTTGTCCAACTTTTCCGTATAATAAGATAATCAGTGTCAAAGAAGTCATATCTAACTCTATTAGATTTATAGTATTCTCTGAATGTGATGATTAATTAATTTTATTAACAACATTAACATCTGACAGTTTGAGTTTCCAAAAAATTGGTATCATATAGGAAATATGAAGCCGATTCCAGTTAATTACCTACTTAATCAAACACCTTAATCAAAACTGGCAAGACTCACCGTAGTTAAAACTTTAATGAAACCTGAAAATTAAAGAATATTGAGAGACTCAAAGTCCTTCAGTTGTATGTCCTGTTTGTTGTTTGATTGATCGAAGGCTTTCATAGGATTTATCGTGATTTATGACTAAAGTAGCTAACAAGGCATTTATTTTGTAGCAAGGTAAATAAATACCCCATGATGAGGCGATAGGCAGAAAGTTATCATTCCCTCTGTGCTGTGGCCACTCCATCTCTGTCTCCACTCTTGGGCTCTGTTCACTTGCCCTCCTTTTGAACCAGATTCCGTATATCTCTTTCTGGGCACCTATTGCTTGATTATTGCAGCTGAGGTGCTGGATGAGGGGTCACTGGCATAAGTGCTGGGCCTCAGGAATGGACCAAACCCAGCTGGGCCCTGCCAGGTATTCTGCTGTTTTATTGCTCCTTTAGTTGAGACAGTTAGAATGATGATTTACTGTACACACGTTACACATGGCCACACTTGAGATCAGAGGTAGTTCAGAATGCCACAGGTTCCCGGTAGAGGGCCAGCAGGACCTTTTTGTTGTCAGTGTCTGGGAGAGGTATCTGTGATCAGATGATGATGTTCCAGATCTGTTGAAACTCACTTCTTACTGGGGACTGCATACTAGATATTACTTTTGTTTATCAACAATATGCCTTGTCTATGATTAAATAGTTTTATACAGAATGTTCTGTTATTCCTAAGGAGGAAATTGTGATTTGTATACAAGGAAGAATCAAGGTATTTGTGACTTACAATGTAGATTCCCCTGAACGTATTTTTAGGGAAAGGAGAACGAAAAAAGCAAATAGGAAAAGGGTAACAAATGTAGGCAAGGAGTCTGCACACCCAACCCTAAAATTCCTAGTTTTCCTGAAGGTTAAAAAGTTTTCATATTATAAAGTTAGCCAACTCACTGCATTTTGTGGCTGATACCTTGCCTGACTTTGAGCTTCTGTGATTAAGTGCCCAATGTCAGGTGTCTGATTAAATTCTAAGAAATTCAATTGCAAAATGGTGCATTTCTGAAAAAAGGCACATTCTCTTTGCTTATGGAATTCCTTACAGCAGGAGAAGAACCTCAAGTGCGGGTGGTTGTTTGAATATGGTAATTTAACTGAAAAGTTGACCAAGTAGAAAACTGTAATGTGTCGTAATAAAAGATGTAGAGCCGGGCTTGTGTGTAATGTGGGCATTATGGTTCGCAGCATTTCACATTATGCCTGAGGCGTGGGTTCCAAGGGTTCCATCTCCACCTGCTCAGATTCAATGGATGACTTTGCGTTAGTCCCCAGAATTTGTGCAAAGCTTTTCCTTTTTGTAAAATGTTGAGGTCACTTCTGGATTCCCTCCTCCAGCTGAGCAAAGAGTGACTGCGTAACTACCTAAGTGGGCAGTCTGGAGGGTATTGGGGAGTCATCATGCCAAGGAGCTCAGATTGTGTTTGCTACCTCTGTGCATACTTGGGGATTTTTCTTAGAGGATTACATATAATGATTTATACATTATCCCTAAAAATACCGAATAGAAAATTGACTCTTAAGTTACAATCCTGAGAGAAATATATTTGTGCATTGATAAGCTTACTTACGCAGTAATCTTGGTTTTATTCAGAAATTGGAGGTAGAGGAGAAGGGTTAAGGTAGAACAGACGCTCTGACTATGTGAATTACATGAGGTTGGGTCAGTTCTCTGTTCCTTAGAAATATGAATGCTTCAGAGTGTATGAGATCATTAGATATTGACTCCCAATGTGTTTTTATCATTTACAAACTACAGCCCTTCCTTTTTGGAGAAAGCAGAGTCTTCCATAGTCTCCAAACGAGAACTCAGGGACGAGATGTGATGAGATGTGATGAGATGGAAGGGTGCCTGCCTAGCACTTCCCTGAGCTTGGCTGTGACAGAAAATAAAAGCATCTAAAAGTCCATACTGACCCTGTTGATTCCACACCAAGGAAATCAACGTTCTTCTCGCCAACACCGAGACAAGATACTCGGACCACCTTCCTTCCCCCAGGTTAATGGGGTGAGGCTGAGTATGGCTGCTCGACTAAGAACCTTTGGTGGCTGATTGCATGGTTCTCATGTGGGGTACGTTCTTGTGTGACCCCAAGCTTTGCATTTTCCTCATTCATCCTGCTCATGGTGCGTTTTTATTCCTTTTCTACTCAGCCTCCTCTGCTTGCTCGGGTACTTCATATGCTGTAAGTCACACCAGGGTTGAGTCCCAGAGGGAGCCCACTCTTGCCCTTTTCCGAGGTCTCCTATTCCGTCCAGCCTCTGCTCGACTGTGGTCACTTTCATTGCAAATGTTTGTTTTGCCCCAGTTCTCCAGAAGTATAAAGTATGTACTTTTAGCAATACAGGGTCTGTTTCTGGGAACTCTGAAGATAGGAACTGTTACTCATATTTATGTATCTAGGCTTTAAAACAGTCTTTGGTCCACTGTGGGTATTCAGGAAATGCTTCACCAATGGTTAAATAGTGAGTAACCCAGAGGAATCAGAAGTATTCTGGGAAATGCCTCAGAATTTGGCAGCAGTGTGGAATATGGCAAGAAGACTGTTTGGACGGCTGGTGTGATAGCCAGTAGACAAGGAGGGGTGAGTCAGAGTGGAGCTGATGAGGACAGAGGGAAAGATGGTTGTGACAGACATCGTTGACTAAGCATTTTCTTCCGTTTCTTTTGTGCTCCAAACCCACTCTACATTTATTTGATTGTAATCATGAAATATCACTTTGCTCCTAATGCAATTTCTACCTGCTTATTTAGTTGCAATGTTCAAAAGACAAGGAATGGAAGACTGAAGTATAGAATGGATGTGTTTGAAAAGGCTATGTGAAGTCCATCAGTGTATGATCTTTTGAAAATGTTTTTAAATATTTTTATTGATCTCTACATTTTTCTTTGCTCCCCTCCCTTCCTCTCTCCTCCTCTTCTAACCTCTCCCATGGTCCCCAGGCTCCCAATTTACTCAGGAATCTTGTCTTTTTTTATTTCTTATGTAGATTACATCCATGTATGTCTCTCTTAGGGTCCTCATTGTTGTCTAAGTTCTCTGGGATTGTGAATTTTAGGCCACTTATGAGTGAGTAGATATGATATTTGTCTTTCTGAGTCTGAGTTACCTTACTCATTATGATATTTTCTTGCTCCATCTATTTGTCATTATTTTGTTCTGCTGTGTAGTACTCTGTTATGTAAATGTACCATATTTTCCTTATCTATTCTTCGGTCGAGGGGCAATTAAGTTTTTTTTTCCAGGTTCTGGCTATGACAAACAATGCTGATATGAACATAGAAGCACATGTCCTTTTGGCATGACTGAGCATCCTTTGCATGCATACCCAGAAGTAGTATTGCTGGGTCTTGAGGAAGGTTGTTTCCCCACAATCTCTCCAGCATAAGTTGTCATCAGTGTTTTTGATCTTGGCCATTCTTATAGGTATAAGATCGAATCTCAGAGTTGTTTTGATTTGCATTTCTCTGATGACTAAGGATGTTGAACATTTCCTTAAGTGTCTTTCAGTCATTTTAGATTCCTCTGTNGATTTGCATTTCTCTGATGACTAAGGATGTTGAACATTTCCTTAAGTGTCTTTCAGTCATTTTAGATTCCTCTGTTGAGAGTTCTCTGTTTAGTTCTGTACTCCACTTTTTAAATTGGATTATGTGATTTTTTTGGTGTCCAATTTCTTGAGTTCTTTGTACATTTTGGAGATCAGACCTCTGTCTGCTTGACTGTGTGCTGTGCAGACTGGACATGCAGGACCCACAGGAAAATGGTTGCTGCAATCATTGCCAAACAAGGCAGGATGGTCATTCAGAGTTCCTACACAAAAGAAACCCCCTGACATTCTGCAAGACACAAAAGAAAGTGGCTGACAAACTGACTATATCAGCGACAGTCATTCAAAATTCCTGCTTTATAGAACTGTGTGCCAGATACTCTGGGCCTGTAGCCTGGAGATGGATGCCCCAACGTTGCAAAAGAACTTTGGGTGACTGTCCAGGCAGTCAGATGTCTCTGTCATTTCTAGAGATTTTAGAGGTTGTTTGGAAGTTGTTTATTTTATTAATATTTTACCTTCTGGTGCCTTTGATAGGATTGAAGCCTATATAATTATAATTGCAGCTTTTCTTAGATATTATAGCAAGTAAGTTAGGTATAAAATTTTGGATTTGCTAAGATAGGATAGATTATGAGTATTTTCTTTAAATTTATCAGACACACATGAATTGGAATTCAGTACAATGTGAATGTAATCTTTATTTGATAATTGGTCTTATTATGTACAGTCTTATTATGTTAAAGTTAAAACTTTTCATTTTTGTTTAGAAAGAAAAAAGGGGAAATGTTCTGGAATATTGTTTTCAGGTGTGTGGCTTTTATTTAGGATGCATTTGATTAACTATGAAGCTGTAATTCTTTGCCTTTCTAAAATACCTGATGGTCCTAATAAAGAGGTGAATGGCGAATAACGAGGTAGGAGCAAGGATAGGTGGGACTGGCAGGCAGAGGGGAGAAATAGAAGGAGAAAAAAAGAAGAGAGGCAATGAGAGAACAAGAGAGGAGGATGCTAGGGGCCAGCCATCCAGCCACACAATCAGCCACTGAGGAAGACTAAAAGTAAGGTATACAGAAGTAAGAAACGGAAAAAGCCCATAGGGAAAAGGTAGTTGGGATAATTGAAGTTAAGAAAAGCAAGCAAGAAAAAAGCCAAGTTAAGACTGGGCATTTATAACTAAGATTAAGCCTCCTTGATTGATTCATCTAGGAGCTGGGTGGTTGGTTCCCCAAAAGCCAAAAGAACAAAACGCATTACACAATACTGCTTAGTTTGTTACTTGTGAAAGAAGTTTAGAAGCGTGTGCAAAGTAGAGCCTTTCTGGTGTGTCCATGGTGGTCAGTATGGACCTGTGCTGTTCCTTCCTCTGCTGACTGATGTCCAATGAACATTCCACCAGGATAACTGTAGGCTTAGTTCAGCAGGGTGCTCCAGTCTCAGCTAAACACAGGTTCCTGAGGTGGGAGTAGATAGAAATGTGGGAAACCTGAAAACTCAAAGGGCTGTACCCCACAACTGAGCAAGAATCTTGCTGATCCCAGAAAGAAGAGACTCAGCTGTGGTGCTGAGTGCAAGGTCTGCACCTGAGAGCCTCCAGCCAGAGCTGTTTGCAAACCCTGGCACCTGGATCAAGGGACACAGGACAATCATGCTGTGAGCCAAGGTGGCATAGCCCTGTCCTTCCTTCCACGTTTATGACTCCCACCAGCACCTGTCACAGTGGTAGGGCCAGCAGGGATGGTAGAAGATGTGAAATTTCTCTGGAGGTCTTGGAACGTTCAACCTTGAGGCTAGCTCTTACAATGGTACCCCACCTGAAAGTGCTGGTGGACACACACTTGCAAGCTTGCAGGGTCAAGAGACCCGTGGAAACCCTTTGTGTTAAGTTGAGCTCCTATTGCTACCAAAAGGGAGTGGGCAGCACCCTTTGAAGAAAGCCATGCCATGCTTGGCAGCAGGCTGGATGAGTCAAGCCTCTATCCATCTCTCACACCTTAGCTGGTAGCCTCTGTCAATCCCTGGCTGGCCGATAAGAAGGCTTCTAATTCTAGACCATTCTACACTACAGCCACAGACCCCGGAATCATCCAGGAAGGGACTGTGGTGTGGGGCACTCTGCTGGAAGACAGAATAGTTACCTGAGCTGTCTCCTTAGGAGTGAGATGAACGCTCTTCGTTGACAGACTTGCCTAGCCTCCTCCCTGGCAGAGTCCAGCAGTGTGGGACAGGCAAGGGGTCAGATGAGCAGCCACACTCCCCAAGGAGAGAGAGAGAAATAGGCTGGCCAGAGAGAACCAGTGATGGAGATGTGAACAGACGGACCATCCCCGGGGCATCCAGGCAGCATAAGAAGATAGAATCATTAGAGCTCGGGAGGGCGACCTGGAGAGCTCAGAAACCACTTAATCATGTTTAAATCGCTGTTTCCAGAGAGTTCATTTCAGTTCAACAAATATTTATCTTCAGCTAATTATGTGCAGGGCCTTGTGAGTCGCCCTGGGGGTGTGGGTGAGGAGGGATGCTAATTAGCTCTGTGAGGTCTCAGTCTGTTGGTTAGGATGCAGGTGAGGTTCACAGTGATTACATGTGGGAAATGAAGAACTAGCACTAAGAAGGCTATGGGGTGCCAGACTGGTCCCGTCCTGCCCACCTTCTTCATAATGGACAGACAGGACAAGATCCCTTGTGGGATTTGCAAAAGAGAGTGGCTTCCTAGTCATCCCATAAACCACCA
>LOEQ01000155.1:56872-68596 GCA_001685075.1 Bramus lutescens
AGCCACGCCCCAGCCAAACACACCAGAAACCACTCTCCTGCCATCAGGAACTCCCGAGGGTCTCGTGCTCAGAGCAGCTGCGGGCTGTCTCAGAGCAGAGGAAAACAAGTTGTTTACAAAGAAATTCAGGATCTGGGGGTTCACTGTTCCCAACAATGAAGTACATGCAGAAGCCGAAGGCAGGCTTTCCATGTGTCTTAGGACATTAGGGCAAGGAAGGATTCCTCCTGCCTCTAGACACTTTCTTCTTCTTCCTCATGCTCTACAGTCATATTTTATTTATGTTTTAATAAATGAAGTTTTTCTGAAGATCAGAGGGTAAAACTGAGCCACTGGAGGCCAGGTCATGGTGACACACACCTTCAGTGCCAGGATTTGGGAGACAGAGGCAGATAGATGGATCTCTGTGATTTCAAAGCCTCCCTGAGCTACCCAAGATCAATGCAGAAACAGATCCAGGTGGTGGTGGCTCACACCTTTAATCCCAGTCCTAGGGAGTCACATACCTCTTATCCCAGCACTAGAGGGGAATATAAGACAGGAGGAGACAAAGGCTCAGGGCTCAGTCTGCAGTAGCCCAGCCTTGGTAGAGGTAAGTCTTCTCTAGTGGCTTGGCTTCTTTGCTTTTCTGGTCTTCAGTTTGAACCCCAATATTTGTCTCTGGGTTTTTATTATTTGAGCTACAATACTCAGAGCAGATTCCCTAGGCATCATTCAGTGTCAGGTGCCCCTGACAAAGTGACCTTAACTCAGTAGCCATCACAAAATGGCCTCTCTCAGTGGCCATCAGAGACAACACACNGCCCCAACGGCTTCAGTTACTTACCACAACAGCTACTGCAGCTCAAAACTTAAGAAGTAAATCCTGGAGCAGGGCAAACATACACCAAGACCTTATGCAGACTTACCACAAACTCCCCTTTGATGGGGACTGCATTGGCAGGCATCCTGGTTGAGAAGCTATTTCCTCACACACCCGCTTGCCCCCCTGGGAATCTGCTGGCAGGATGCACCCGAGTGCCAGTCATAATCACAAACACAAGGCAAACCGGGTGTTTATGTGCTTGTTGAACAAGAATGTAAATCTTTTGGAAAGCAAAGCTCGCCATAAGGTTTCAGAAGCCAGCCCTCCTCCTCCCCACAGTGCCCTGTCTGCTCCAGTCAGTCCTGTGCCAGCCTGAAGGAAGCACACACTTAGAAGGCATCCAAGAGACTGCCAGCAGCCTGGGCTGGGCTCTGTGGAGCTGCAGAAGGTGGCTGGAGGGGGTCTCTCCACACCTGCTCCTCAAGGTCTCCCAGAGACGCAGAGATGTGTGTGCGGATCGAACCCATGGTGCAGGTGACTCATCTGGGCTCTCTTTGCTTAATCACTGCCACTTCTTGCTGAGATTTTAGGATTTTTCCCCTCAACAGGTTGTGCAAAATTCACCTTGAACAAAAATTATGGTGATGTTAGTTTTTCTCTGAGAGACACCTGCCATCCAATGCGAACACATTATGGGGCAAGCACGAGCTTTGGTTTCTCCATGAAGGACAACTCAGACCTCCGTAGAGGCAAAGTTCAGCTGAAAGACAAGGTTTATGACCAAAGGAGAACCATCCGCATGTGGGTTTCCTGGGTTTATTCTGCTCTGTACATTTAGCCACCAATTGGCCTGTCTTATCTTCACTTGACCCTCACAGCGCCCGTTAGAGTCAGAACTCTGAGAAGCCCTGTGAGCCAGAGAAGCAAAAGCTGCCTAAGGGAAGTGGTGTGAAACCATTGTGTGTGCAAGGACCGGAGATCTGAGAGAGAATGTTTTCCTATTTCCACGGTGTCTCCTCACTTTGGTCATTCTGAGCACCTGGTAGGGAGGGCCTGAATTGGATATGATTCGCTCAGAGGAACCGAGTTCCCTACCAATCCAGGGGTGACCGTGTTTAAAAGCTGAGACCCAATTAGCTCTGAGTCCTCAGCCTGACACTTCAAGGGACTGACCCAACAGGACTGCTCATGGAGCCTTGGGGCCCACAGCCCGGGCTCCTCTACCACTTTCTGGGCACCATTGTACCTGGAGCTGGAGGCAGAGGCTTTCATAAGACACTCACAGCTTTCCTCACTGTTTACTGAATTCTGTTCCCTGGCAGTCACTTTTTATCTTTTCTCAAGAAGCGAGGTAAAGACCTGAAGCTGCAGGTGAACTCGCGCCCTATTCAAGGCCCTCGGAGTCGGATTCATAATGATTTGTTCCTCCCTCATCCCCCCTTTTCTGGGAAGCCCCCATTGCATGGCTGGGTAGCCTGCGGTGACTGTTAGAACCAGAACCCAGGGATGCCATCGAAGTCTGATCAAGTAAACTTTGATTGACACTAACACACCGTGGCTTGAGAAGCAAGAGGCGATCTCCTTGCTGAGAGGGTAATTGCTCGATGCTGACAGTGGGATTGGCAAAGCCACGCGGGTCAGATGCAAGCTCGTCTAGGAACGAAAATGACAGTTCCCCATGGCCAGGTTGCTCCACACTGTGCGGCGATTTCCCCAAACCTTCTGAAGGAAATAAAAATGTCCTCAGCTTGAGCAAGGCACCCTTTTAGCATTCAGCAGAGAAGGATGAAAGACTGGGATTGATGCAGCAGGCTGTGTTGTGTGCGTAGGGAGAAAGAGCCAGGAGCTCACCTAGTGGCTCAGTCAGAGCCTCGGGTGTGTAGTCAAAGATCCTGTGCTCTGTGCTCCCCACTTAAACAGTTTCCAGCAGGGATGGGAGGGGATTAAGTACACCCCAGTGTTCTTATCAAGCAGGTAACTTGGCTTGCTTCACCTGTAGTTGGGGAGTGATCCAAACTGGTGAGGACCAGCAAGTATCTACCACATCCAGGACACTAAAACTACAAAAAAAAAAAATCACCTTTCCATTGCACCAAGGAACCCAGTGGTGACCAGGATGTGACTGGCTACTTTCTGCTCGTGTCTGGAGGCTGTAATGCTTGAAGGACACTGGTCAACAGGAAACACATGGAAGTATGTATAGAAAAGCACAGGTATTAGGTTAGCTCACTGCATCCAGTCTGGGATTCCATGTCCTGGGGCCTCAGGCCAGGGCCTCTGCTTCACAGGTCGCATTTCCCTCTCAGAGATGAAGATGTTAGAGCAGCAAGGGGGTCCTAGGGAGGCATGACTGTGCCTCTAACCTCCCACTGCTTAGAAGACACCAGGAGAAGGTGACTCAGGAAGGAGGACTAAGGGGGAGGACAGCTGTCACCTCTTAGGGCATAGGGGGACGTTTGGGAGCAGGTGGCTGGCTTCTCTACCTCTCATCCTGAAGTAGACCTGAAGGTGAATTCAAGATGGAGGAAGAATTTTCTGCAAGTTACCCTTGCTCACCCTAAAATGAGACTAGCGAGATGCTAAGTTTACCATCCTAGGTCCAGGAAAAGGTAGGTGGAGTTCAGACAACATTCGCTGAGAGGCACCGCCAGGTTAAGACAGACATCGTTAGACCCTGCTTGAACCATGGTTATTATTAGACACCTGGCTTATGGAGTCCAGTGCCTAATCAATAAGAGCCTTCTGCAACACCGCAGTAAGGAAGCCCCTCTTCCATTTATGTGAAGTAGGGTATACACCGTGAAGTTCAAGTGGAGGGACCTTAGGACTCTGTTCGGGATATTTGCAAAAAGTCATTCCACATGTAGGCTAGTGATCTAAGCCCAAATGCCAGTCATTAACTGAATCTCCCATCTCTTTGTGAATGGATAGTGTGCAGCCTTGTGTGCAGGGCCGTTTGTATTCCTTGAAGCCATCTGAATGCACTCTGGCTCAAATGGCCGCAGTTTCCATAAACCAGAGATGCCTCCCTGCCCACTGCAAATTCAAATTGACTGCTTTGTTTAACACCAAATAAAACAGAATCGTTAGCTATCACTTTCTCCTCCAGCCCAGGGAGAGCCAATGGACTATTCTGTAGAGCCAGGGACAGGCAAAGTAAAAATCCATAGCGACATCAGTTGCAGGCTGCCCGTCAATACTCTTCATTAAGCAGAGTGCAGGCCCCAGTGCCTACCACACCTTGGGCTTTTTATTTTTCATTAGCTCTGATCATGCAGCAAGGCCTCTTTCTTCCCAGGCACACTAACACCCGAATCAACAGGAGGAAGAAAAGAGGCTTTGCATCTTTATGAGGTAGAGAAGGCACGGCAAACAAATCTCACTCCAAAGCTCATCGCGGGCTAAAGGTGACTGGCTCAACACAGGCCAAGGGAGTTACTGATCCCCTCCAGGGGACCCAAGAAGAGAGCAGTCAGTGTCCCACCAGGTAAGACATAGATCCCTTTTGACATGATTCATGCCTCCATGAACCTTGTCACCATCCAACACGCCTCTGCATCTCCTTCCTCACCAGGTGCTTGGCTCTCTGCCCGGCGAGACTCCAGTGTCTTCTGGCTACCCTGGACTTGCAAAGGTCTTTGACTCCATCTGAAGTTGAGGTTGTGGCTATGAGGTGGGGATGACACAGGATTGAGGTTGTTGAAGACACAATGTGAAGTCAATGTTGTACTAAGTCACTGAGTGCTCACCTGCAATGTGTGTCCTGGACTGCTTTTTGTTCCATGAGATACGTTCAACTCATTGTGTGGCTGCATTTGTTTTCTTTTCGAAACACACCTCCCTTCCTATAGATTGGGTAACTCAGATAGGGAAGATGGGCACCACCATGTTCTGGTCAGAAGGAACAAGTCCTAAGATGCCACATTTGCTCTGTACACGGCAGAGCACCTGCAAGGATGATTGTGTCACAGTGGACCTGACATGTGTAGTGGAAATGCTATAGATGTCTTATTCTCTGAAGACTTAGGTCGCAATGTTTTGATGATGAACTCCAAGTGTCACACATTCTTCTTGACAAAGAGTTTCTTGGGAGGAGAGCCTCCATAAGAGTTCCTGGACCCTGGGCAATGGTGGTGCATGCCTTTAATTCCAGCACTTGGGAGGCAGAGGCAGGGGTATCCCTGTGAGTTCAAGGCCAGGCTGGTCTATAAGAGCTAGTTGCAGGACAGCTAGGACTGTTACACAGGGAAATCCTGTCTAGAAGAAGAAAGAGGAGGAGGAGGAGTTAACTATTTCTCCCAGTACGAGAGGACCAGAGAAATGGAGCCTCCTTAACCTANGAGGAGGAGGAGGAGGAAGAAAGAGCTCTTGGAAGCCAGGCAGGTAGGATGCAAGTATTTTTTCTGAGACACAAGTCTGCAGAGTCCTCCTGGCCTCCATTCACCTCTAGAGCAGGGAACTCTGAACAGGAAGTTTCCCTGCCCAGTGACCCTAGACCTGGGACCTTCACTCTGAGGGCTGCTTCCTCACTTCCATCTTTGAAGACTTTACATCTCAGTCACTTCTACCACCTCCTCCTTCTGTGGCTGCTCAGCGTTTTCTGAGAAATGTCTTTTATCTTGAGACTCCCACACCACCAGGGGAAAGATAGGCGCCTCTGTCCCCATAAGGAACCACAGAAGTAGAGGAGAAGATACAGACCTTAGTGACCTGGAGAGTACATGTGGCTCACCTGGTGTCACATGACCTGGATGCTGGCAGGAGGAGGAGAAGGGAGAATCAGAAGCTTTAGGAGTGACAAGATAACTTGGAAATTCCAACAGAGGAGTCAAAGACTCTGTGCTTCTCTGCTTGTGTGTATGATGTAGTGTGTGTGTGTGTATGCATGTTCACACGTGCTAGGAAATGTGTATGTGCTTACACACACATACTTGAAGTAT
This sequence comes from Bramus lutescens, assembly GCA_001685075.1. Classification (NCBI taxonomy): domain Eukaryota; kingdom Metazoa; phylum Chordata; class Mammalia; order Rodentia; family Cricetidae; genus Bramus; species Bramus lutescens. The sequence continues at coordinate 62,618 of LOEQ01000155.1, forward strand.
GTTCCTCAATTACACTTTATATGTTGAGACAGGGTTTCTCAATGGACCACAGAGCTCGCCATTTGGGCCGAACTAACTGACAGGCGGCCATGCCTATCTGATTTTAATGTAGGTTTTGGGATCTAAACACTTGCTCTTACAATGGGCTACAAACCCTTCACCCCATCAGTCTAAGATCCATTTTTTAAGAAACAACTTCTCTGACTTGAAAGTTCGGATTGCCTCTGCTGGCAAAGCTGTAGTGTGTGACTAAGGAAACATGAAGTCATTGTTAGCTTGAACACCCTGGGCAAGGGGATGGCAGTCAGTAGGGAAGAAATTCTCGTGAAACTGTGAGCCATATGGGATTTCTGAACTGTGGTGGGAAATGTGGGCTTTTTCCACATCTGCTAGCACAGACTGCCATCCCCAGGATGAGGTCAGAAGGTGTGAAACCCAGGCTGGCCTCAGAGTTGTAGCCGTCTTTTGCTTCAACCTTTCAGATGCTGGCAACACAGATGTGAGCCACTACACTAACACGGCATTTTTCCTTCCCTTGGGAGCCTAATATTTAATCATGATATTTCTACCTTCTCTTTCCTCCCTTTCAGCCCTCCCACAAACCCCTTCCTGTTCTTCAAATTCATGGCCTCTTTTTTCACTAATTGTTTTTGCATGCACCTATGAATATGTATATAAATATATTTCTAAATGTAGCCTGTTCATTCCACACAAAGCTACCTGTATGTGGGTTTTCAGAATTGACTTGCACTGGACGACCAATGAGTGTGTTCTTCCCTGGGAAGACTTCCTATCCCACTTCCAGCTTCTACAGTTCTTTGTGTAGGGTTGAGGCCTCCCAGGCTTTTCTCTGTCCAGTTTGGCACATCCATTGGTGTAGTTCTTGTTCAGCTCACATGTCGGCAATGACTTTTTGGGTGTAGCTTCTAACATGACTGGGAGACACCATCTCAAAGAAAACTTCCTGTTCCTCTGGCTCTTACAGTCTTTGTGCAATGTTCTCTGAGCCTTAGGTGCAGAAATCCTTTGTAGATGTATCTCTTGGTACTGGGCTCCGCAATTCTAAAGTTTGATTGACTGTGGTTTTTCTTTAGTCCATCCACCTGCTGCAGCAGCTTTAATTTCTAATAAGGTAACACCACGTGTTCAAAATCAAGCATAGCTCCTTATGGTACATGGGACACAAAGTCCTTTTGTGTTAGAGACAAGATCTGTAAGATCCAGGCTTGAGCAGATCATCAGAGGAGCAGTAAGTTAATGCTAGGGAACCCACCACAAGCGCATCACTTTCTAATGCAGGACACAAAAGAGCATCTGCACCCAGGGGGTTAAGTGTCTCCCAAGAGTGGCATATTTGGGACCTGTCTCATCAAAGCAGGACTACCACCCTACAGCTCTGCCCTTATAAGGATGGTGACAAGCTACCAGCAGAGACCAAAACAATATTCCTACCCTCCTTAGAATCAGAAGGGTGAAGATGTGGGATCCCATTGACAGATCAGCCATGAGCGGCCAAGACGGCTCAGAGTTGTTATGGATCCCCTATAGAAATGGGGTATGAATGGAATTCAGGGCCTTCCCCCTCTGGCGGGCTCCCATTCCAGTTCTCAGAAGCCTCTTTTCTGAGGAAAACCTACACACAAAGGTTTCTGCTACAGGTTTAATGATTGTCGCGTGTTTTAGCTGTCAATCTCATGGGCCCTATGTACAGGCACAACCTCTGGTCACCCTCCTGCCAAGGCCACTCTGTCCTCTGCCATTTCAGAGAAGCGAGTTGGATGTCAGCGTTCAGACTGTGTCATAAGTGAGTCTGAAGGGTCAGACCCACCACACTCACCGTGAAGACTGCCCTAAGTTCTGCCCCTTTCCACATTCAGAAGGTACAGAACTCAGAGCCGCGGACGTGCCCATAGAATGGCCCCGGGATTCCTCTCAGGTTCCAAGACAAAGGCCTGCTGGTAGACTCCCGGACCCTCTTCCTCACCACCTCTAGCAGAGGCCCAGAGCCTCCAGGTAGGCCAGCAACAATGCTCTGGAGGTCCTTAGCGCCCTTGCATCTGCTGAGCGGCCTTTGCTGCCCAGATCCTTTTAGAGCTGGAGAACCCACTATCCCCACAGTCTAGATCTCCCTGGACCCTGACTGGTTTACAGTGGCCATCTATCCACAGGCACCAACTAGACAAGTCACGTGTCCTCTGAGAGGGAAGCAGTACAGAGAGCTGGTGCCCCAAGTCCAGGCTAAGAGCCGAGGCCCAGTGATTCTCAGATGAGGGAAGTCCACCCGGAGCCTCCTTCTCACTGTGGGAGACAGATTGCAAGGGCTGCAGGAGGATGGGACATGTGTGGGGGAGGGGGTGGTATGGNTGGCAGAGTAGGGGTTGCGGTGGGGCTTGGGTGAATTAGGAGCTGTGATTGTGCATGGACAAGGTAAGGGTGTGATGTGGCAGTGGGGGTGATGGTAGAGAAGTAGCATCCTGAAATGCATCTTGGCTGCTCCAACAAAGCAGAAACAGGCATTCTGCCAGCCACATCCCAGTGGGGCAACAGACCCTGGTTGGGGGTAGGGAGGTCATACATCTCAGCTACCCTTGCTGCCACCCCTCATCTCAAAATAAGTGATGCTCCAGACATCCTAGCATTTCCAACCAGGGAGCGAACAGGAGCCCATGTCTCCCAGAAGTGAGCTGTGATGTCCCTAGCATCACTGCTGAAGAGAGGCCAGAATGCAATCTCCCCATCCAAATGTGGCACCCTGGACCTGGGCTTGGGGTTTGTGGAGCGAGTTCCCTTCCCACACTGTAATGTTCACAGTGCTGCTGTGTGTTGTGCCTGCAAAATTCTGAGACAAAAGATCCCTGACTCCCTAACACGCACCCCCCAGCACGCCTTGGGAAAGAGACCTTCAGCTTCCACGTGCTAGGTAACATCTTCTGCACCTTTGGCCAACTCTTCATGGCCGTCTGGAGGGCATGCGTGTGCTCTCCCTTGAACTTTAATTAAAATCAAACTGCAGAGCCCTTAAAACCCAACAAATGGAGCTGCTCCGATGGTACAGTTAAGACTGACACAGAGAAGGACCAGCATCTGCAGGAGCCTCTCCTTTGTGAGCCTTCCTGCTTCAGACATGGTAGGCAGAAATTGCTTCTGACCTCTGCTCTGAGCAGAGCAAAGCAGAGTCCTGACAGAGCATCTGTGGGAAGACAGGCAGCTGTTCCTTGCGCTGTGCCTGGCACTTCCTGCCAAGGTGGAGAGCAGCCTTCACTTCCTGGAGGGCCAAGTTAGCTCACCAAGAGGCAGCCCAGAGAACAAGCAAGGGAAGAAATGGCTGTCTCCAGCACCATGGACTCTGGCCACATTCCCAGGGCAAGTATGCCTTGATTAACGACCAGCTGCTGGGACTCTGTCAACTGTGACTTGAGCCCATGGCCTGGGTCCCTGGAGCCTTCCCTTCCCCTCCATCTTCTTCCCGGCCCAGGCATCTCCCAGATCAGGTCAAAGCAAAGGCAGCCACGGCCAGGCACTGCAGAGCCAGGGCTGACCGCTGGGAAAACCATAAACCTCGCAGCGTGATGATCAACTGAGCAGTAAATTAATTAATCATCATTTTATGCCTCATCAAGTGCATTGCTGAGACTCTCGACCAGGGGCCGTGAAGCAGCCAATGGGAAGAGGACTGTTGTGTTTATCTGGGGGAGTCTTCCACAAACAGAGGAGGCTTTGACAAGCTAATAAATATGCCATCCGTCTCTGCCCTGGCAGCAGCTCGGACCCACCTGCAAAGTGGTGGGGTTCTGCCTGACCTGGTGGGCAGTGAGCGATGGATGGCAGCCTGGGAAGGGGAATGGGGCACCAAGAAAAGGAGGGACAGCAAGCTATCAAAGTTTGTCCATGCTTCCAGGAGGAACACCACTCTTGGCAGAGCTTTGTCCCTCGCCGTTCCTGCTCCAGGGTCAGAAGCCATCAAGACAGTTGACGTTGCCTTTCAAGCTCAGCCTTGACCTTGGGCACACTTGGGGCTTTGTGGGCACACTTCTTTTTCCTCCTTGACACAGGGACTGGGTTTTCACTGAGGTTTGAAGGTCTATGTGAAAGGGACCACCTTCAGAAGGCTGTGTGCACGTGCACCCCTGCCCTCCACCCCTGAGAATGGCCTCACAGCTGCTGAGAGGGCTTCCCAGCTGTCCTTAACTCACTGCTGTTAAAAAAAAAAAAGTACAGCATAAAGGGGCGTGCCATTTCCTGAGGGATACACCCTTTCTTAAGGTAACTATGTTGCTCGAGGCCTGTGGTAATCAAACGGTTAAGGGGGTGGACGAGATAATTTCTACCGCTTTGTTATAGCTTTTTGTTTGTTTCATATTTTGAATACACACTAACAAACCTGTTACAACTTGGGAAAAATCTAACACCATCCACGAAACACAGACACCAAAGGAATAGACAGGCAGACTCCACACAGCTGTCTGGCTCGTTGGTTCTGCTAACCTACCTGTGAACTAGGATTTGGGTGACACTAACATTGAACATCCACCAAAGCTGAACCACAAGCACCGTGGAGAAAGCAGGGCCCTGTGAAGTGGCATCACCCACCATGAGGCGCTTGAAAGCACAAAGGTCAGAGATGGCAGGCTTGGGGACGCCCCTCTGCCCTGCCGTGTTGGCTTCATCTGAATCAGATCCTCACCCGCCAATCTGACTCATGTTTAAGCTCTCACATCCCCACCACTAACTCTTCCGCCCATGCAGAGGGAGAGGTTGACCCTACTTATGCTCCAGGTTATACAGAGTCCCCAGGACCTTCCGAATGTCTATAATGCCCCTGGACGTGAAGGCGCTCCTTCCACAGGAGCCTTTGCATCCTGGCTAGATCTGGGCCCTTGTGCTGAGCTGGCCCTGGGATTTGACTTTGTATCTGCCCTAGACAAGTCTGTTCCAGCTCCCCCTGAGAGCCAGGTGGATGGCGATCACTGTATTCAAGGTGACAGCCGGCAGGCCTGCGGGAGCTCACCATCTCTCTTCCTGCTCCAAATCACCATTGGGATGGGGAGACGTCTTTCTCTAAAAGGGAGCAAGGCAGGAGCTGTTGGAAGGTCCTTCAGCATCAGCAGAGCGGTTTTGCCTCCAGTCACTTAGCATAGGATACAACGTCTTTCTTGCGTAATCTGGTTGTGTAGGAGACGGTGGAAGACAGTTTTGGAACCTGAGAGTGAGTGCTGGAAATTCTGTGGTCCACAGATGTGGTCCTTCAGCAATGCTCATCCGTCCTGTGTGCAATTGTATTTTCAATGTCACGATCCAGACTGGGATACAAGAGCTGAGGGTACAGACCTAGCTTCTCCTCACGCATGTAGCCTTGTTCTTGAGGTTGGCAGGGTGGGTTGAGCTAAACAAAAATTAGACAGAGAGGGGTGTGGAACAATGAACCTCACTGACCTGGAATAAAACCCTTTTCTTTAAATGCTGCCCCTTTATTTCCATTTGTTTTACTTTTGAGCACTAGTTCATGAGAAGGAAAGAAAAGAAAGGGGAGCTGGAGAAGAAAGAGCAAGTTCAAAGAAAGGCGGTTCTCTGAAGAGGTTCCAGGCCTGACCATTCTGGTGTCCCTGCATGAAGCAGTAAGATGGGAAGGCGTGTTCTCACACAGGCAAGTCTTCCTCTGTTCTGGGACTCCGTGACAGAGTCCCAAAGTAAATGGCTTCCATGAAGGCTGAACTCAGGAGACTGCCTGCTGACTCTTCATCTAAGAACTTCGTAGGAGAGCTGGTATGATGGAGTAGTCCAGTTGAACCTGGTTTCTCTATGGAGAAATGCATCAAGGACCTGCCATCCCACACAGAGCCTGCTGCTTGTATCCATGCTTCTGAGATGCTGACTGCTTCCAGGTGACTACACAAGGCTTTAACTGGAAGTTCTCCCCCCCTGCAAGCTCTCCTCTCTCTCTCTCTCTCTCTCTCTCTCTCTCTCTCTCTCTCTCTCTCT
>LOEQ01000155.1:72337-86528 GCA_001685075.1 Bramus lutescens
CGGGGCTGGCGGACAGAGGGGATAAATAGAAGGAGACCTGAGGAAAAGGAGGAGCAAGAGAACAAGGAGAGGAGGATGTCAGGAGCCAGTCGCCCAACTACACAGCAAGCCAGGGGCTAAGAAACAAAGAGAGTATACAGAAATAGAGAAAGATAAAAGCCTAGAGGCAAAAGGTAGATAGGATAATATAAGATAAGAAAAGCTGGCTAGAAACAAGCCAAGCTAAGGCCAGGCATTCATAACTAAGAATAGTCTCCATGTGTGATTATTTGAGAGTGGGTGGGGAACCCCTCAAAAAGCCAAAAGAGGAAAAGATCACACAATAATCCACTTCCTTTAAAGATTGCTGAAGCATGCTTCATGTCCTAATGTGTCCTTTAAATGCTGACATTTGTGTTTATTTCTATTTTTTCCAAGAAAGAGAATAATTTAATCTTGCCATGTCCTCAGTGATTTCCTGATACTGAGAAGTGAATCAAAAACATTCTCCCTAGATCTAATCCCAGAGTTCCTTGCAACAGGCCTTTACAATCCCACAAAAATGCTTTCCAAATTGTAATCCAGTGCCATGTTTTGTGCATTTCAAGACATCCGGTCCCTCTGATGCAGCCTTGTCCCCCTGCCCCACATCAGGGGCAGACACTCTGCCATGGAAGTCCCTCTTCTGGTTGGACTTCTGTGTCCCCTGCAGCCCTCTATGGGCCATGTCTGGGATCCCCGTGCTTCAGAACCATGGGAACCTGCCTCCTCATTCGGCTGTGCCTATCCCAAGTCACCGGTTTGCTGACGGTGCTGCTTCGGCACGCGTGGCCCACCCAAACCCAACTTTTATGTAGATGTGTCTACCAATTCTTCATGCCCCATCACCCCAGTCAGACCTGGCCATGGCAGTGTGCGCCTCCTTGTGCAACAAGAAGGGAGGAGTCAGGATCACTCAGGGTGCAATTTTGCTCCCATCTCATTTCTTACTTCTTGCACACACACATATCAAGGTCTCCTCGGGGATCTTCTCCCCATCCTGGCTACTTCAACTGTGCATCACATCCCCATGAAGGGTTATCAAACTGAATGACCATGTTGTGAAAAATTTGGCAGCAACGTAGGATTTCTGAATACACAGCAACCAAAATTTAATCAAAATCAAATGCTCGGTGAATCCAAGGAGTTTCTGTTGACGCTGGCTTGTGTTGACTCATGTGACTTCATTACAGCCTTGGTCCTGAAGACTGCATGGACACATTGCAATGTGTCTAACATCATACTGCACAAAGACCCTGCCTGGAAAACCTCTGCTCAGATTTGAGATTATTGTGTTATTAATTGCAGCCCTTTTTACTACACACACTCAGTTTTCATGCTCCAACAAAAACACGATGGTTTAGCTATGGAAAACAAAGACTATTAATATTTACATACCTTCATTCGGTGGATCACGCAGTGTTACAGTTCCCTTTCCAAATGGAGTAAAATACCCTGATAAAAGCGAATTACAGGAGAAAGGGTTTATTCTGGTGAGAGGATACAGACCAGCATGGCATGTGAGTCGTACGCCAGGACCATGGGGCACTAGTCACATCGCATCTCTAGTTAAGAAGCAGAAAGGGAGGAATTCGCTTCCTTATATGCAGTCAAGGACCTGAGCCCAGAGACAGGAACCAACCACAGCGAAGGCTGAGTCGTCCCATCTCCGTCTCGGTTAATCTAGTTTAGAGAGTCTCTGCTCGGTATGCCAGGGACCTGTCTCCTCTCCCCAGTGCTTCCAGATCCTGTCAAGGTGACAGCCAGCACTACCCTTCACAGCCGTTTGAGTTGATGGCTTGACTTTCATGTTTAAAATTGTTCAAGGAGTTTGGGTTGAGATTTAGGATAAAATTTCCAGCAGGTTCTGAAATGGGCCTGAACATTCTTCGGGCATGCGTGTGAAGTGACACTCTCAGATGCTAAGATCAAAATCCCAGTCAACTCTGAAAAACACTATAGATGTTTCATACCCTACAGTGCCAAATACAAGATTTAATTTTTCCTGTAAAAAAAAAATGCCTCACTAGTAAGCAAATTAGCTTTGTTTTAATGGTCAATTCTATGTGTACTAAAGAATTTTTTAAATGTGTGTCTTTGTGGTTTATGATCAGTAAATATTTGACTTATGGACTATTTTATGGTCATATATACAACTGACTCAGGTTGAAAACGGTTGGGAGAGAAAAAGCTTAGTTTTAGTCCAGGCTACCAAGGGGCTGCATGTGTTAGGATCCTGCCTTCCCTTTGGTGTGTCTCCCCGAGCAGCTAGTGTGCCGCATTAATCCCCAGAGGTCCTTGCTGATGCTGGAGGCAGGAGGTTCACCTCCCAGACCTTAGTTACAATGATCCCCAAGTGCTTACTCATCCTGTCTCTGATTCTGGTGGTCTCGAGAATTGACCTGACGTCGTGAACAAGCACACGTCTGCTAGGATCAGGAGTTAGGCTTACCAGGAAATCATGGCTCACACCTGACTCTCTGGGCATTATTCCCACTTTCACAAGAGCTGTGGGCAGAGCTCTGCCACATACTGAGTGGCGCCTCTGTGTAGAAGGCCCTAGTTAGTCAGGTGAAAGGTCGCAGCTCTAGGCAGCTGAAGCCTGGGTCTGTCCCAGAGGACACCAGGTCTCCGCTTTCCAGACAACCTGTGTGCTTGGACCTTCCCTCTTGAGGGCCCTATTGAAGATTCTCAGAAACCTGCCAAGGCTGACCCCATGCCTGGAATGAGAAGCCTCTTGGAAACTTTCAGTGAGCAGAAATTCATTACAGAGTCGTTATGTCCCCAAGTGTCCCGGAGTCAACAGCTGGCAGAACACTCGAGGAAGCAGTTCTGCTGACCTCAGCCCCAAAGATTTGGTGATTAAGACAGTGGAGTCTTGTTCTAACTTATTCTCACTTGTTCCAAGTCCAGGAAGAAAACCCAGCCTCTTATCCTGGTAGCTGAAGAGCCCAGGTCCACAAGCTACCTGAGAAGCAGGTGAGGGAACAGAGTGTATCAAACATTGGCTCTGAGGATGTCTGCTTCCAGAAGCTCACCCCACTTCTTTTTTTTTAATTTCATGCTCCAATGCTTGGCTGCTGAATACCTCTGCCTTCCTTGGGTGAACTCAGCAGCACAACATCTTTTAAGGACCAAGTCATGGTCAAAAAGAGAGAGTCTGCGTGGGTACATCGTACAATGCTTAAGGGTTTAAGTGGCTCCAGCCAGGGCAGTGGGAGGCATTCTATCTTCAGGGAGAAAGGACTTATACCTTCAGTGGCAACTTGCGTCATTGTCAGGACATCCAGGAAGCTTCCTGGAATTAATTGCTCTGTTGTTTCAGAGATGATTACGGCTGTTTGCGAAAGCCCCAGGGCCTTTTAAGCACACCTAGTTCGCAAAGAATGAAACTACCTTTACTGTACTGTGAAAAGTGAGAGCGGGTCTAACATCTTCCTTTTATAGCTGTGTAGTTTAAACAACTTAGTGGAAGAACTTCCCTTTAAGAGTAACTATTCCTAAGTAAAAGCTCCTTGTACGGGGAGATAAGGGGGCAAGGCAACCCATCCTCAGGCACTCTGAGAATAGAAGGCCCTAAACTGGACACCTGGACTTGCACAATGTCGCTCGGGACCATGTGACAGAGAGATTGAATAGGAGAGAAAAGCTGAAAAGGAGGCAGAGAAGACTGAACAAACCCGCAAACAGCCCGCTTGTTTCTAAGGGCTTGGCCCATAGCAGCCCCCTTGTGGAGGACCTACAGCGCTACCTTCCTGGCCCCCGCGGGGTGGCTGATGAATTACTGTAAACAGCTGTCATACAATGACTATAGAGGACTCAGCTTTAATTTGGGGCCCTGGATACTTTCACATTGAAGCAAAGCTTAGCAGATGTGAATCTATGCAAACAGGACCTGTTGGAAGGTGTTGGCAAAGCCAGTGCCAACAGCAGCCCACACTTCCCAGCTGTCCTGAGGCCATCACCAGCCATTGGTCTTCAGGAATTTTCCCAACCCAGAGCCTCTGACTCACTTCCTTTTGGAAGCTCATCTTTCTGTTCACGTCAGTCTGAAACTAGAAACTCCTTGCCTTGTCCCCAGCAAGCAACATGCAACGTGCAAGAAAGTTCATTTGTCAGCCTCAGTTCTGTCAGCCACATTGTGCAAAAGGTGCCACCAGAAAACCTTTCCAGTGAATTCCATTTCATGGGAGGGAAGGAATCTCCAGCTCCTGGAGAGCGGTAAAATAGACAGGTGAGAACCGGGAAGGGAGCAACACCTTGTATCTATTGATCATCTTCATTGCATCTCGGGGCCAGTCCTGTTCTGACACCAGAGTCATTTTCCTGCTGAAGTGGAAGGAAGGAACATGAAGTAACAGGTCATCATCTTCACAGACTGTACTTAGAACTTGTGAAGTAGGAAAGGCTGACTGGCCAGTGAGGTCCCCAGGATATGCAGTTTCATTCCCCTATGGTTAGAATTACAAGCCACCATTCCCAACTTTTAAAATGTGGGTTCTGGAGATCAAACCCAAACCCTCACATTTGCACAGCAAATGGTAAACCAACAGAGCCATCTCCCCAGTCCTCCAGAGACTAGTATTGGCCCTTGTCCCTGTAGTGATTTGGCCCCATCACCAGCCCTGTCCCCACACCATCGACATAGCACAGGTCATAGGTGTAAAACTAGGCAAAGACTCCATTCAGCTCCTGATCACAGCCATTCCTCTTTTCAAGAGTATTTGTCTCAAACAGTGGGAAATGTCTGGCAGCCATTGTGGGGACATCAGCTGCCTGCTTTTCTCTCCAACCATTGACACACACAGAATTATGATGACCAGGCTAATCCTTACAAGGGCAACTCTCAAATGCCTGAGACCCTTTGATCATAGGTGGCCACTGGCAATGTCCTCTTCTTCACCCGCAGGACCCAACCTATGCCCCATCCCAGTCTGTCCTCAGGAAGACAAGGAGGATCATACAATACCTATCTCAGGATAGGATCCAACATGCTAAGCACATAGCTGAAAGTACAGATCCCAGCCTATTGAGAACCTGAGAGAAGCAGTCTACCAGGCAGTACCAGAGACCAATCAGAGGCTAATGAGACTACCCCTCTCATCTGCTGTGGCTTAAGCGCAAACCTATTACAAAGATGGCCCTCTATAAATGTCTGGAGGGACGGTGCATACACTTGGGCACAGTGAGAAGGGAGGGGGTAAGACATGACCGACCCAGTGAGTGGTCTGGTTTCTCTTCTGTCTTGTGAAGTGAGGTGTGAGAAATCCTTCAGAGGTTTGCTCTGTTATCCATCCATCTCTGAAGTGGCAACTTCCTTATGAAAGTCCAGAGAGGATGGGAACTCACAAGGGCCAAAGGGGGAAGCCATCCTTGCCCTTCTCCAGCAAGTAGGAGATTCACTAAGTCTTGATGGGTGAAAAAACTCATCTTCCAACCTCAGAGGAATAATCCAGAGTTACCTGTGCTTCACCAACAGCATCTTCAAGGGACAGTTGCGCAGGTTTCCCTGACTTTAAATAAAGACAAACCTGCTCTGCTTTGTCTGGGACAGTTTTTCTATTTGAATTTTTGAGGTCTGGTCTTGCTCTGTAACCGGGACTGGCCTTGAATTTGTGATCTTCCTGTTTCAGTCTCCTGGATAGACCGCTGTGAAGAATCCACCTGTTTCATAAAGGTTTTTCATTCCACATCTGACAGCTAAACTGTTAGATCTCAGAGTCCCGAGGAGCAGTGCTCTCTGGGGGCCCCTCCAGCCAAGTGGAGCATACCTAGAGGCATTGATTGACTCCTCTCATAGCTGTGATATGTCTTCTTCTTGGGTATTAGCAGACTCCCCACAAAGCAGCTTGTGACCCCCCCCCTTCATTTAAAATGTGACAAATACTTGCCTCTAAAGTGAGGGCTCAAACCCTGGAAGACTCGGGTTATAGCAACTGCGGACAGACATCAGTGTGAGATGAGGAGTTATATAGATTCTCTGGTAGGCAGACAGACAGGGAAAGGGGCCTCAGCTAGATAATAAAGGTGGCAAATTTCCAAGATGGCCAGCGTCTTCCTCACCCTCCTAACCTGAGACTAAAGCCTGGCTGTTTAAAGATTCTGTAGGCTTTTGTCTCCCGTCAGCAGGCCCCTGCTGATGGACTGGCTCAACAAGTTCAAAGCCTGCTCAGGACACACCACACACAGTTCTGGGTCAACCAACCATCCAGTTTTCTTCAAATTGACCAACCCTAAATTAGATCAGGAAGACTCTTCAGAGGATTGAGAAACCCTGAGAAGGGAGTGTGTTTTTTGGCTTCTTGGGTTCCCCCTCTGCTTTGCATGGGGTCTGTTTCTCTGCTTGTGTGCTGTGTGTGTCTATTTCTTCACCCCCAATAAACACCTTTCTTAACTGCTGGTTCAGCCTGTGGAGGATGGGAGTTCTCTGGTGCTGCATGTTAGGCTTTAGAGGTTTTACTCCCTTTCGATCCCTCTAGGGGCAGAGAAGCCAAACCCCATCCAGACCCCTAGACTGCATCAGTAGAAATCCCAATGAGCTGATTGAGAGGGAGCTAAAGTCCCACGTCCCTCTGTCTTACTGATTTCGAACTTGTTATAATTATGGAAAACTTTTCCAAACGTCCTGTAACATTTGTGTAAGGATGGGGCTCTGTGTAGCCTGCCCCTGGCTCTGCATACCCTCCTAAGGCTGAGACCTGGGAGTGTCACCAACCAGAAAACTCCGTAAGGGAGTAGCAAACATGTACCTGTCATACCCTCTCTGTGCTACTTTTGTGGCTCAAGTCCAGACTGTCAAATTTAGCAATCCTTAACCAAAGCCCATAGAGTCACAATTGTATCTTAATGATAAAGAAAGGGGGGGGCAGGAAGGAAAGCAGCCCATTAAAGCTAATCCGATGGCTATCGGGAGTCTGAGCTATGTAGCTGACAGCTTTGAATAAAAGAAGATACATGACTCTACAGTGTGTGCACACAAGCACACTCCCTACGGCTCCTTACAAACAGGGACCTCAGATTACATCTTTCCAATAAGCCAGAGGTTTCATCACCCGACTACCACACTGTGGAACGCCAGACCCTCTCTAATAACTGGGCTAATGAAGATGTGTCAGGTCGGGAGTGGTCCAAGAGTAATATGAGAATCGCACAGGTCAGAACCAGGGTTGCAGGCGAGCTGGGGCAGTTGGCGGCGCTGTCTCTCACATCTTCTGTGTTTTTAAGAACACGTTGAACCCAGGTTTTACAGACTGAGAAAGGCATCCATTAACTGAGTGACTGGGTTTGCGTGAGCCTCAAGCAGTCCCATGCGCCCCTTTCTAAAAGGATCACAAGTACTGGCAGCCAAGTCCTCATCTTTATCTGCCCCCCGATCAGGAGTAGGTGCACAGCAGATGGAGAGATGGGCTCTCCACTGCCTTCTGAGCAGCCGCCCAGGACTGCCTTGTCAGAATTAATCGTTGTCTAGAATGTTATTAGTGGAAACACTAAATTTGCTCTTAGGGTAAAGTTCTTTCTTAATGAACAGCAAGTCTTGCTAGCACACCCCCTCCCAGGCATTTCTCATCAGTGATAGCATCTATCCAGGTGCTGTGAGTCTTAAAAACTGTAAATCTTGGCCTGTCACTGGAGGAGGAGAGAGAAAAGGTTAAACAAGTTTGTGGAGGAAGATTTCCCAGGTGCTATTTTGCAAGTACAGAGCTAATTGATGGTTGTGCCATAATAGTTACTGCTGATAGCGATCACGTAAACACTCCCTGCTTGCCTGGGGAGCATTCTCATGGTGTCCTGGGGAAGCAGAGCCTGAGATTGAGCTGTTCGGTCACGCACACAGAGCACCTCCGTGTCTTCAGAGGGTGATTTTGATGCGGCCCAGAGCTGGAATCCTGTGAGATTCCAGGATGGAGAAACTCCATCCTGAAATAGAGACCTGAGTAGGAGAGTTAAGTACCTCGCATCCCCCTCGGGCATGCTCCCGCAGAGCCCCAGAACAGCAGGACAGCTCTCCTCTCCTAAACCAGGAATTTGTTAGAGAACCACAGAGGGGCATGAACTTTCTATGCGGGATTCTTCCCTCTGTCACCCAAGTTTACTTTCAAAAGGCCGAGGTCTCTCCCTCCTCAATTTTAAGGCTCATAATTCTTTTGCAAAATGTAAAGGGGATGGCATGCTTCCTTGTGGTCACATCCTGGAAGCAGAGAAAAGAATTTGACTGGTGGCCTCTCATCTCATTTTCCAGCTTCCCCCATACAGCCCTGGGCCCTGCACTTGGACCACGGGTAATGTAATTGGATTCCGGGGCCAGGGTGGAAGAGGCGATAAACTGGAAGAGAATTCTCACACAAAAGCGCCTGGCCCATTTGCATTTTCATTGGTTTCTCAGGAAGAAAATAGCGAAGCCAGAAGAGTTGTTCTAATTTTTGCTACCCTCGGAAAAAAAAATTACCATTTGCTTAAGAAAGCAGCAGTGAGCTGATCCCAGCACGTGGTCTGTAGCCTGCAAGGAAGTCTGTGGCACCCCAAAATAAACAGTAGAGAGGATAATAGTGCTCTCATTCTCTTCCTTTCTAGATTGTAGCCTAGCTGGAGTCGCATTTGCCTGCAGATTTTTTTTCCTTATGAAAATAGTATTATGTGTGACATCCAGGCTTCCGGAAGAAAAATGATTAAGACCACAGTGTCTTTGATGATAGTAGTCAGAACCTATAAATAACAGCAGGATAAATAAATCCGGAAGCAACAATGGCTGGAAATGAGTCATCTCAGGTTTCATTTGCTGTTTGGTTACACTGCTTTTTGGTCTTACCATTTGTAAGTTAGGAAGCACAGGGTTCCCTACTTCGGGGCGTGTCTGGATGCTCATGTAAGCCGTCTCCCCACCCCAACTCCCACCGCCCCAAAAGGGCATGGGGCTCACTGAAGCAGGTTCCCAGAGGACCGAGCCAGCAGCAGGGTGGTACTGACTTTGGGTGGACAGAGGGAGGAGCTCCCTGGATCTTCTCTCCTTTCTCTTGCCTCTGGAATACAGTATCCCCACTCATCCGGGTGGATGCTGTCTCCTTATTTTATGTGTAATACAACCTCCTAAGAAGTCATCAAAATTTTTAGTTTTTTTAAATAATAGAGTCTTGTCTTCTTGTTGATCATCTGATTAGTCTTGAGGACAGATTGTGGGCTGCGAGCATTAGCCATTTTCACAAATTCAACATTCATTTGAAACTGTTCACTAGCAGAGAGCAAGTTTACAGACATGGAGAAAGGGGGCTTTTGAAAGGCCACAAAAATCAATCTAAGGAACTCTGCAAGTCAGTTCCTGGCAATGACAAGGTCATACATAAAAGGGACATCATGGATGATGCTGTACACTACACTGACCAGAAGCATTTTCTGTTAGTGAGGGTGTATTGGAAGTAAATCTCTGCGATTAAATTTGATAATGAGAGTGGAACCAACTCACAGGAAATAACCCAAGACCTTCAACCTGTCTGAGGAAAGCAGACCTCTCAAAGGGATCCTGGAGCTATCTGAGGGAAGTTTTCAGAGAGGGCAGTGGAGCCACACGTGAGGCATGAGAAGAAGCAATTCTAGTTCAGTGTGTGTGGGGGGGTGTCTTTGCTTCTTGGAGGGGGGCAGATCCTAGAGCAACAGGAGGGCTGGCCTGTAGCCTGCTGTGCTATGCTTGTCTGTTGCCTCTTATTTGACTGAACAGGCCACCCTTTCTCTATCGAGGACCTTGCTCTCATGACACATACCTCCATCCACACAGCCACACAGTTCCTGAACCAGATACCAGATCCTACATCTGGTGTGGTTGCACCTCTAGCAAAGCGTGGGTTTGATACCCTGCATAGCTCCTCTCCCAGAGAACCAGAGATGTGCAAAGAGAATCAACAATCCGTTCATCAATATATAAAGTCCTTGGTGAAAGGATCTCAGCCCCCTGGCTAGTTCTAACCCACTAGAAGAAGCCTCCTCTTGTCCTCTAACCTTCCCAAGCTGCAGACTCCTCCCTCCTGCCCTTCTATTCCCACAGCTCCTTACCCATTCATCCTCAGTTAAGAACAGATCACAAGCTTCCCCTTCCTCCCTCGGGAGCACACCTCACTCTGTAGACCTATTGTGAAGTTGTCTGTCCCCCATGGCCGCTGGTCATTCTACTTGCATACTCCAAAGTATCCTACAGCAACAATCTAAATGAAAGTGCCTCTGAACCTTTGGCTCAGGAACTTTAATACAGCCAAAATATTTATATTAAAAACAGATCATCTGACTTCCTAACAAAGCTAGACCCTCAGAAAATTTTTCAGCGGCACAGGCATGCATATAAACTCCTTCTAATTGGCTGGGGACCAGAAATCTCCGAAGAATGTGAGCATCCCCATCCTCATATTCAAAGAAAACCCAGGGCTTCAGCTTTCCAAGCCTGAAACGTTAGTGGAGTTACTTCTGAGCCCTTCAGGTGGGCATAGCATGTGCCTTGGCTTCTCTAGACCATGCGCTGCCCTCCTAGGACATACTATGACATACTAGTTACATGCATACCAGTTACAATCCGTGACTTCAGTGTTGGTGGGTGTGGGGGGCAAGAGCGAACTGCTACAGTGTTTGAGCTGGGAACTGAGGAACGCACAGCTTTTCAAAATATTACTCAGACTCAGAATTTTTTTAACAAATATTAGTTAGGCATAATAATGACTTCACAATGACATTTTTATGCACGTGGATCATGTTGTTTGATCATACTCTCCCCCATGTCCTCCTCTGTCTCCCTCCCACTCTGGCTGATTCTCACTCTCTCTCTCCTCTCTCGTGCTCTCTCTCTCTCTCTCTCTCTCTCTCTCTCTCTCTCAATCTCTCCCCCCAACAACTAGTAATCTTCCACTCAGCCGTTTTTGTTATCTAAATTCACTCCCACTAAAATTACAGGAAGTCCAGAAAACAATTGAATGTATTTGTGAGATGATGATTTCTCAACTCGACACAGTCCTCAACATCTCCCTTGAGCCTTAAAAATCCAAAGAAATTGCTGTGTCGCATCTGCCCTGCGTCTCCTTTGTGGGTACGTCTGGGCAGGGACCCCTTTCTGTAGATGCAGACAAGTTTCAGCCATTCCCAGGAGAGCAGGCCTCAGATACTCAGGAGGCTGAGGCAGGAAGATCAGAAGTTTAAGACAGCTGGGTCAAGGTAATGAGGTTCTGTCTCAAAAAGTAAAAAGAGGCCTGGAGTATAGATTAGTGGTTAAGTACTTTCTTAACATGTGTGAGGCATCAAGTTTCATTATGCCTAGCACTGGGGAAAAAAAAAAACCCTCACCATTTTCAACTGACCACGGCACTATGCACAGCCTAGATACAGACTTTTGCTTTGCTTGAAGAGGTTTGAAACTGAGCTGGGACTGGAGAGATGGCTCGGAGGTTAAGAACACTAATTGATCTTGCAGAAGACTCAAATTTGGTTTCCAGCACTCACATCAGGTGACACACAAGTATCTCTAACACCAGCTCCAAGATATAGGGTGACCTCTTCTGGCCATTGGGGGAATCTGCACATGTGTACATATACCCAAACACAGACATACCCATGTACGAATAATTATGAATGAATGAATAAATACCAGTAGCTTTCCCATTAGTAGCTCTAACTTTAGAGGAAGGGGGTATAGAGGGAGGAAGACTGGGTAGGAGAAGTGGAGGGTGAGCAAGAGGAAGAGGGGCCATTGATCAATAAGAGAAATAAACGTTCTTTAAGGGACTTTTCTATCATGGCTGGTACTCAACCTCCTTTGGCTCCTATTAAATCAGGCTTAGCACACCCAGCAAGCAGCACACACATCTGGAAAAATACAGAGAAGGTCACAGAGGATGGAGCCTTTCTGTGGGCCAAGAAGGGGACCAGGGACCTGGGAAGGAAGGAAGAGAGGTCAACTTCGGATTTTCAGCTTTTCTGAGTAGAGGAGCTTCAAGTACCCCTGCCTAAGAAGAAGAAAGCCAAGTTGTCTTTGGAAGCTTGTGAGCAGTGCTGGCACCCCACACAGATGTGGATGCAGTGTGTTATCTTTGAGAGCCAGGCATACATTATTAAACTTTACTTCCTTCAAAGATGTGACGTGGGCCTCCTTTTGGAACCCGTTTTCATGAGACCCCAACAAGAGAGTTACACACAGTAGAAGAGGACAAACCCAAGCACAGCCTAGTGGTTTGGAAATCCTTGTTTTCACTTAGATTTCTCAGGGTTAATTTCCATGAAGACGTTGCTGTGACTATCTCCTATTTTCAGTGGAATCTCAATTGCTCCATGTCACATGGAGACAGGGCTATGAGTCTCTGAAGACTAGCCAGAGATTTATTTCTCTGAAAACCATGCAAACCACAAGCCTAGCTGTCTCATGGGGAAAGATGGGCAGTCCGTCCTCCCTCTGCCCACCTTGAGGCCTGCTCTCCAGTCCTGTATTTCTCTCCAGCTCAGCCAGCATTATTCTGGGGGTGCACAAAGGACTGTGTGCTCAACCAAGCAATTACTCCTGCGCTGGGCTGGGAAAGGGCTTCCCTCTCCCTTCATATGCCATCTGTAGAGTGGAAGCCTCCTGTGTAATCACTAGAAGACAAATTGCAATCTGTGGTTTCTAGTCGGAGTAATAATTCAACAGTTGTTTCTTTCTAATGCATTTTTCTTTATTTTTACAACTGCTCCCCTCCCTGAGAAGTCTTCAGTGTCAGCAACATATGAGGAGAATAACCATTGCTTTTCTAAGAGAAGAAAGAAAAAGAACCAATCGAGGCATGAGAAGAAAGTTCAAGACCAGCTAATGAACTACTATCAATGTGCTTCATGGTGCTGGGCCAAGGTGTAGGGATAAGAGGCCTGGGAAAGAGTCTCTGGACAAGCAGCTCACGGCCAAGGTTGTCTCCGGGTTGGACCAATGGACCCCAGGAATTTCAACAACTTTTTCAATCAACAGTGGTTACGTATTTAAAGATGCCACCAGTTCCACGTTACTAACAGCCAGCTGCCATTCCCAGGGAGGAGCCTGGGAGGAGTGTATCTTGACACCCTGTGATGTGGGAACCCATAGTAGGGAATAATGCTGGAAAGGGACAAAGAATCAGAAACAAGGGTCAGAAGGACATTCTGTCCTTGACTAGGGCAGCTTCTGAAGTCACTGTGTTAAAAACGGACCAATCACAGATGGTGCTGTGCCTGCAAGACAGATAAAAATAATATGTAATCCCATGCCTCATGGCATACACCAGAAAGGACACATTAAAGATCTTAATTAAAATAAACAAAGGGCTAAGAGATGGCTTAATGATTAAGAGTGCATGCTGCTCTTTCTAAGGACCAGAGTTAGTTCCCAGCACCCCTGTCAAGGAGCTCACAATTGCCTTTAGCTGATCCCCAGGGGATCCAGTGCCCTCTTCTGTCCCTCCTTGGGCACCTTCAATGTGTACAAACAATACACACACACACACACACACACACACAGAGAGAGAGAGAGAGAGAATTAAAAACTAATCAATCTTTTTTAAAAATTCAGAATTATCAGAAAATAATCTTTCAGATGGGTGTATTTTACTCTGACCTGACTATAAAAATAAGCTCAAGGTGCAGTTGAAAACCCAAAAGTGATGAGATATTGAGAATGTTAACAGGAATGTGTATACATTTGTGGCAGAAAAACCAGTCGGTAGTTTTCTTATCAACTTGACACAAGCTAGAGTCATCTGAGAAGATGGAGCTTCAGCTGAGAAAAGCCCTCATCAAATTGTCCTGGACACAAGCCTGTAGAGTGTTTCTCTCTGCTGATGATTGACATGGGAGGGGCGTCCCACTCTTGGTCAGGTGGTGCTGGGACGTGTTACAAAGCAAGCTGAGCAATCCACAGGAAGCCAGCCAGTAAGTGGTGCTCCCCAATGGCCTCTGCTCCAGTCCCAGCCTCCAAGGGTCTGCCTTGAGTTCCCACTTTGGCTTCCCCTCCCCTGACAACTATAAACCGTAAGATTAAACAAACAACTTCCTCCCCCAGCTGCTTTTGACCATGGCCTTTTTCACAGCAATAGAAGCCAAACTCATACAAACCATCAATGGTTTATTCAAAAGCCCAGTAATGAAGGAAGAGAAGAGACAGTTTCTTTCTTTCTTTCTTTCTTTCTTTCTTTCTTTCTTTCTTTCTTTC
>LOEQ01000155.1:86653-96989 GCA_001685075.1 Bramus lutescens
GAGAGAGAGAGAGAGAGAGAGAGAAATAGGTCCCAGAAACTGGGCAACACACTAATCACACTAATGCAGTTCCATTAGGAAGCGCTCACAAGGCATTCTCCTTGAGACACTGAATCCAATGGAAGGCATGCACACTGTAAACACCTAGGATTTGGGTTTGTAAGAAAATTAGGCCTCTTTGGTAGTCTGCATTAGTTACTATTCTTATCTATGCAGCCAGGTACACAGGCTAAAAGACCCTTGAGGAAGGAGAGGTTTCTTTTGGCTCAGAGTTCAAAGAGACGCAATCCATAGGTCAGAGAATTCCCTACAACAGGCTTCTCCATGACTGTGGGAATGGGCGAGCTGCTTGCTCACATCTCAGAAGACCAAGGGAAGAGACAGGAAACAGAAAGCAAGGCTGGACCATAAATCTCAGGACCTACCCAGCAGAGTCTACCTCCTAAAAGCTCCATGAGCTCCCAGGTGGGAATCACACACACATTCAGACATGGAAGCCTGTAGGGGACACATCACATTCAGACCACAACATACTCTTTGGTTTTTAACTTTCAAAAGCTTTGCAGATTTTTATGAAGTACTTTCCCATCAGAACAGAACAGATGTCTGAGGTTCTAAACTGAGAGAACTTTTAAGCATTTTACCAGACTCCCATAGTATTTTGCTTAATAGATCTGCTAGTATTCAATTTCAGAGACTGTAGAGAAGATCTCCAAGTTTTGAAAGCATGATTTTCTCCTGATCCCAACAATAGGCCCACTGGTACACAAAGTAACTCTGAAGGTCTTGGGGCAAAAGTGCACCCTGGACAGAGCCCCGCCTGTAGACCCTCACCTGTTGGATTGCGCATGCTCATCTTCACTTGCACAAACTGCACAGGTCCATCGTCACCTGCACAACCTTTCCTACCTGGCCTCACCTTCAGAGCCTCACCGGCTCTCAAGCTGCATCCTCAGGTGGAGTCGCAAGGCTAGGCGGCAGGTGAGGTGTATGCTGTGGAGGTAGGTTCATGACACAGTGGGAGGTAGACATGAGTTCTCACTGCCCTCTCCAGCTCCTCCCCTGCCCTCGCACTCCAGCTCCCAGCACGCTTGTTTTTGTTTCCTCGCCAGAGGCAGTAGGACCTTCCTCAGAGTGTCCCAGGATTGGCAGGTCCTCTTTCAGGTACTTTTGTGTAGTCACAAAGCTTGCCGTGCTCACAGTCACTCATGGCTGGGCACAAGGGAAGTTTGCATGCCAGTGCTTTGACTGAAAGACAACTGAACCCCCTGCTGTTCTTCCAAGTCTCCAAGAGAGTCAGTCCTCAGATTCATGTCCTAAGACTGAAAGAACTTCAGATGCTTCTGTGTCAGGAATATCTTGGCCTTCCTTTTTGGGTAGCAAATAAAACTAGAGCCAGAAATTCACAAGCTTTAAAGTGACTCCCTCTTTTCTTCTTTTTACATTTTTATTTTAAGAATGTGTGTGTGTGTGTGTGCGCGCGCGCGCGCGTGTTGTAGTGATGCAGCACCTACAGAGGCCAGAAGATGGCATCAGATCTCCTGGAGTTGAAGTTTCAGGGGGTTTTGATTCTTATCACTAGGATGTGGGTGCTGGAAAGCAAACTCAGGTCCTCTGAGAGAGGAATATACACTCTTAGCCACTCTCCCAGTCCTGCCTCAGTACCCTCTGTACTTATTTCATGTTTGTTTGTTGGTTTTTAATCTTTCAGATTTGGTTTATTTACTTTTCAGACTGCTTTAGAGATATGAGGGTTTTGCCTGCATGTGTGCAAGCATACACATGAGTGCCTCATGCCTGCAGAGACAAGGAAGAGACCTTTAGATACTCTGGAACTGGAGCCGCAGATGTTTGTGTTCTGGGAATTGAACGTGGGTCCTCTGTAAGAGCCACAAGTGTTGTTAATGTCTGAGGCCACTTTCCAGGCCTGGCCTCCTGGTTACCTTCTGACTCTCAGCAGTATGCTCTGCAGAGGAGAAAATAATCTGTTACACGTAATTTGGAAGATTTAGTTAACAGAGAGGTGATAAGGACTTCAAGCAGAAGGAAAGTGAGGCATTCTACTCAGGAGAAGAAGGTTAGCTCAGCAGCCAGACAGATACAGAACAGATACAAACAAGACCGTCATGAAGCCCTGTGCTTGGGACTTTCTTTTAAGCATAGCCTTCTAACTGTGGTGAGATCACATAGCCTCTTAAGGCTAAAAGACTCCTCATGACTGTTCCTGGCAAGAGGCTGGGGAGCTCAGGCTGTAGGGTCTTCAAGATGAAGTCATTCATAAATGGGTAAGACAGCTTGGCACGATCGTCTTGCTCTTTTTCCAGTGGTTGAGATCGGTTCAATGGCTCAAAAGTTTGGGCCCCTGAAGCCTGTGAGGATCACAGCCTCTTGATAGCATTCAAAGTGAGAACGGAACAAGTCCTTTCTGTGGGACAACCGATGTTTCAGATAATCTGGCTCCACGGAATAACTTACCATCAACTAACAATAACCCATATTGTAAGTGGGGTGCTGCCGGAGCAGTGAGTGGGGTGCTGCCGGAGCATAGACCTGCAATATGTACCGCCTGAGGCTTAGAAGACAAGAGATGGATGTCCTGCTCTCACTGCACTCTCAGAAATGGTAACTTTTTGAAAAACTGCATAACAATGTCTTGGACAACACATTCTGCACACCTGACCTACCCGGTGCACCGGGAAGGAAGCAAAGGATGGCAGACTTGGACACCAGCTGGTCATTGTCCGCAGAAAGAATGTGGGAGATGAGAGCCCAGAATGTAGGGGCTTTCAGAACTCGCAGGTCTAATTCTTTCTCATCCAAGGCATGAGTGCCAGCTCCTCATTGACGTGCCTGAGTGACTGAGGGTATCTCACGGAAAAGTCCCTTCAGCCATCACGGTGAAGAATGAAGTCATGGTTCCCACTGAAGCCAGGCAAGCTCAGTCAAGTACAAAGACTGACGTGCACGGGGCGGCATAGGCAGAAGAGCGTAAAACAGAGCAAATCAGTCATATACGCTGCTCTCTGCCTTCGAGGAAGAACGAATTGTAGGGATTATCCCCAGAATTTCAGGTCGCTTTGGCAGCCAGCTCACTTCCTGGTTATCCCTAGCCGTGTTACAGATTTAATTTGAAAAGTACCCACAGGCTTGTGCGTTTGAACATTTGAATTGGCGGCACTATTTTAGAAGGTTATGGAATCTTTTTGAGGTGGGGCCTATCTGGAATGGGTCCCTGGGGGGTTGGGTCATGTGGTCTGTAACCCCACTGTTTCTTGTTGTACCCTTACTTCCTGTTGCACTGAGATGTGAACAAGCAGCCTACATCCCTCCTGTCACAGCGGAGAGCTGCTCTTCCTGTTGTATCATCCCTGTCAGGAAGGATCTTAAACCGTGATGCACATGCATGCACTCACACACGCATGCGACACACATGCATACACACACGTGTTGCACATGCATGCACACACATGATGCGCATGCATGTACACTCATACACGCATGCACACACACTTACACACATGCATGCACACCATTTTCCTTTCTTGGATAATTCTTTTTGAAGTGAAAAATAGCACCAAACATTAATTACTAATCAGATTAAGAGAATAAAGCTAATTTCTTTTAAAAAGAGAAGCAGAGAATAAGCGAGTCTGAGTTGCTTCATGGAGCTGATGGAAGTAAGGCAGACATGTTGTTGTTGTTAATTATGTCATGCATGTCAATAACACCATTTCAGCCTGTTTTAAGCGTTCAGTTTGGCAACATCAAGAACAGCTACCTTGCTTACTGCATCCTTGTCTTGAACATCTTCCTTTCCTAAAGATTAAATTTCATTCTCATAAAACACGAGCTCTCCAGTCTGTCCCTCTCTTGTCCTCAGAGGCCACCTCCATATCTGCTGTCTCTGAGTTGGACTGCTCTAGGGACCTCATGTGTGTAGGGATCATGTCTCTTCTGGGCACCATACGGCTATCTGAAGTGGAGCATCCTAGAGGAGACCTTGGCCTGATGCCGTGGCCATGCAGCAGGTAGAACAGGCTAATGTTTCCTCTGAGGTGTCAACACCAGTCCTTCCTGCAGCATCCCCATGGAATCTTAGACAGTGCTAGAGTATGGAGGAGAGGGAAGGTTATCTGGGGGTGTGGATGTTTCATGGGTGAAGCTTTCGTAAGCCATCATCAATGATGGCGATTGGACATTTTGGTGGCACAGATGCTTCTGACTCTTGCATGCTTTTTTAAGAAATTCAAACTCACTAGTTCACCAAGAAGTGCAATGAATCTTTCTCTGCCCTACCAGGCAGCTCCCAAATAATGACACAGGGGCTTCTTGTTAATCATGAAAGCTCGACCTTAGCTTAGGCTTGTCCTGCTAGCCCTTATAACTTAAATTGACACAATTATATTAACCTATGCTTTGCCTTGTGACTTTTTTTTTAAACCTTTCTTTCCCATTCTGTATGTCCGACTTGGTCCACATCTCTCTCACCTAGATTCATCCTCCTGATTTCTCTCTCCCAGAAAGTCCTGCTTCTTCTCCCTGCCTAGCTATTGGTCATGTAGCTTTTTATTAAACCAATCACAGTGACATAATCTTTGAACAGTCTAATCAAATATCGTGCAGCAAAGCTGGACTTGGGAGTGCAGCCCTGTCTTTGGTCCACAGGAGTCCTCTCTATGTGGGGTGAAAAGATATTTCTTTACCTCTTCCCAGGAAAGCCCTGGGACATAGATGACATGGTCTTTGTCCTTTGGGGACTGGGCAGTTTCTCTTATCTACATTTGCATGTTTTATAGTGTGGATTAGAACATCTATGGTTTTTAAGGATTATATTCCACTGTGTGTATTTGTCACAGTTTGTCTGTTCACTCCTTTGTCAACAGACACCAATGCTGTTTCTGCCTCTGTCTATTGTTAACAGTGTTGCTATGAACATGGGGGCACAAGTATGTGTTCCAATTGCTCCTGGAATACTTTTTTCATATAAAACAGAAATTGAATTGTTAGATCATATGCCAACACTGGATTTAAAGTTTGATCAGTTACCATATTGTTGTGATGCTCCGTTCTGCACTCCTGCAAAAAGGTTTGACTCCTTTGCTTTCTACTCCTTCCCTAGGATTATCCTGATTAGCTTGATTGCATTTCATGGTGCCCAGCAGTGTTGAACATCCTCCTGTGTGCTTAGTGGTCATCTCTGTCTTTGTAGAAATGTCTGTTGACATCCTTCTCATTTTGAAAGTCAAATTCTTGCTGCTGTCATGAGGATTCTTGATGTATTCCACACAGGACCCCTTTACAGATGTCTTTTCTGGGTGCCATCCTGTGAGAGCCGAGCTCTATATGCTGTGAATACCATTAGTTGATAAAGAAACTGTCTTGGGCCTGCACAGGGAATAGAGGCAGGCGGGGAAAACTAAACTGAATGCTGAGAGAAAGAAGGAGGAGTTAGAGAGAAGCCATGGAGCCCCTGCTGGAGACAGATGCTGGACAGAACTTTACCCGGTAAGCCACTGCCATGTGGCGATATGCAGATTACTAGAAGTGGGTTAAATTAAAATATAAGAGTTAGCCAATAAGAAGCTAGAGCTAATGGGCCAAGCAGGGATTTAAATAATACAGTTTCTGTGTGATTACTTTGGGGCTGAGCAGTCAGGAAACAAATAAGTGGCCTTCCCTACAACAGAGCTATGCATGTTCCTCACAACCTGATATATCTCCACAGTGTGCACCAGCATCCCTACACCACCCACGGGGATGATATGGCCAGCAGTACATGGAAGATGGAAAGGCTGAGGAACTTGACTT
This sequence comes from Bramus lutescens, assembly GCA_001685075.1. NCBI lineage: Eukaryota > Metazoa > Chordata > Mammalia > Rodentia > Cricetidae > Bramus > Bramus lutescens. Next base: position 92,462 of record LOEQ01000155.1, read on the forward strand.
GACCTTGATGCTACACAATTACAGAGCAGGACATTGACACTGTCATAAAGCTCTGCAGGACACCGAACAGAGGACACAGTCATTCATCTCTTAATGACCCTGAACATTGGCAGGGACACCATACTAAAAATTAAGCAAGCCCACGTTAGCCGCAGCCCAACCAAACATCATATTGTCTGTTAGGATGGGACCCCAGAGGTCCATGTTCCTCTTATGAAGTCACTACAGTGTGGAAGAGGCACCATGTCCACTTGGGGACTTAAGGAGGCAGTCCTATAGGTGAGGTCACCTAGCCAGCACTCAGTTAGGCACTTTCTAGAGTACACTATGAAAAAAGCATTGGTGTACCTACCCCAAAATTCTCTCTTTGGCTTGTATCCCAACTCTTAAATAACATCAGACTAGGATGGAGCAGCTGGCAGGTCTAAACGAAGACACAGACTTGGAAATTCAGACCAAGAAAGTGTAGTCTAAACTTCTGCACTGTTTCAGATAGCACAAAGACAGGGACATGCACATCACAGACTCCAAAGCCACTCGATTCCTCAGCTGACTCGACCTGGAAGTCACCAAACGTGCTAAGAAGAATAAGGTGGGCACCGAAAAACCAGCTCAGTTGCCATGATAGTCTCAAGGCAGGTGTCAGGAGGGGATCAAAGCAGAAGGATGGATGTGGGAAATGGCCTTGGTTTACGGGGAAATGGGGCTACTGGGAAAATCCTTTTGCAGTCAAGTCTGTCTCCTGCCTGCACTCAGTTTTCAATGGTAAAGAGCATATTTGCCAAAGTTCAGTTATTTTAAATTAGCTCCACCTTGAGGTTAAACAAGAAAGATATCACTAAATAGTCTGTGTCTGGAGATCAGAATGCTGCCTCCCACAGGGTATCTGGAATTCAGGCAGTGGGTTTGTGGGGGTGGCTTGTGATGTGTAAAACACAAGAACAAGGGATTTGAAGCCACCAGTAGTGACAAGAGATGTTGATAGTATGTGGTATACAGTGGGAATTGGATTTTTCTTTCTAGTATCTGAGAGAGAGAGAGAGAGAGAGAGAGAGAGACACAGTGTGTGTGTGTGTGTGAAAATTGGCAGTCTTTTGAATGAACTATAATATTTTTCATTGCCAGCTGACAAATATTCAATTTTTCTGGTCATTTTTAGAGCAGATGAAATTTTGGTCCAAGCACGTGAGACCTGAATAAGACCAACAGGTTAAAGGATTGGGAACAAAAATAAAAGTCCTTACCCCACACCAGGGGAAAGGCTGTAGCCTTCAGAGTCCTGGGCCCAGCTCTCTTGCCCATTAACATATTCAAGCTGTGGAAAATAGAATCTTCTGCCTAGACATTTGCTCCTCTGCCTAGGGGATGTGTTTGTATATTTAGGCGGGGGTGGGGGTGTTGTTCAGTTCAATCATTCATTCCAGACACAGGAGTGACGTATTCTCACGGGAGAAGTCAGGGATGGAACGGCAATCAATGGAAACAGAGTAAACGTGATGCCTCAAGCAGATTAAGATCTCTCTCCAACAGGCACAGCCCCTGACTTCACATGAAGGCTAGGACTTACGCTTCAAAAGCTCACTCTTAAACACACAACCTGGACAAGGTCCTGCTGCATGAGTCCACCTGTAGACGCGGAAGTCAGAGAGCTTGTCAGTCAAGAAGACAGGGATGCCATCCTGACAGCCCTCACATAGCGTGGCCAGGGACTGAACCACGGCAAGCAAACACTAAAGCAAACTCCCTAGCTCAGCAAGTTCCAAAGTTGAGGACCACCTGCTGTGGAACAGTTTGTGCATGTTCCTGCTGGTCATGACTAGAAATGGAGGGTGACAAATAGTGTCACATGGGCTGGAGAGATGGCTCAGAGGTTAAGAGCACTGACTGCTCTTCCAGAGGCCCTGAGTTATTCCCAGCAACAACATGGTGGCTCACGGCCATCTATGATGAGATCTGGTGCCCTCTTCTGGCATGCAAGCATACATGGAAGGAATGTTGTGTACATAATAAATAAATAAATCTAAAAAAAAAAAGAATAGTGTCACATGCAGAAGGTGGCACTGCCAGGGAATGTGAGCATACCAAACTGAAGTCATGACATTTGCTAATCACACTGAGGCCTCTTGCAACATCACTTCCTTTGAGCTCTTCACATTATCTTTACAGGCTTTCACGACCAAAATGGAGAATCAATGCCTTAGTAAGAGACAGTGAATGAGGAACTTAGACGATCTCAGATCCCATGACCCAGGAAGACCCAAAGTCAAGCTAGCAGAGAGGCTGCTGAGCGCCATCATCAGCCTGAGTGTGGGGTCAGCATGGTACCCAGATCTGGTGGAGAATTTTCAGCCTGAGCAGCAAGTCTTTTTCTAGATAACTAGAGAACCAGAGGGCTAGAAAAGAGGATCTCATTCTTGGGAAATCCTAGATCAAGTCTTGGTTCATACTTAGGGGAGAGTGGTAGCTGGACACAAGAGTTATAATCCGAGAATCAGCTGTAACTGGTTTTTCTTTTCTTCCATGTCACCGCTGGGAAGTAGAAACCCATGTTGGGTGAAGCCAAAGCTGTCAAAGCTGTGGGGAGTACATCTAGTCTAACTTCAAACCTCAAACCTAGCGGGTACTCTCTCCTCTCCCTTCCACGATGTTCTATGATCTAGAAGATGCCTGTTACTCCTTCAGGAATAAGAAGGGACCTAACTAAATAAACAGTAACTTCTATTTTGCACATTTTATTTTAAAACTTAGAACTTATAAATACATACCCCCAAAGGAGGCCTATTTCATCATAAAATGACATTTTTTAAATTGTGGCAGTGTCACTCAACCATTAAACAGTGACTAAGGGGATGGTTCAGTCAGTAACATGGCTGCTAAGCAAACATGACAACATGGGCTCCAATCCCTAGAACCTACATAAAAGTTAGGTGATGTGGGATTCCCCTTCGTATACTGTGACTATGATTGGTTAATTAATAAAGAAAACTGCCATGGCTTGATAGGGCAAAAGAATAGAGGTAGGCAGGGGAAACCTAACTGAATGCTGGGAGAAAGAAGGGCGGAGTCAGAGAGAAGCCCTCACTGATGGCCTCACCCCATTCTGATCTGCTGTGATGTGGATGTTGAATGACCATTACAGGTTCTAGAACTCAAAGTCAGGTCCTCATGGGGGCTGGGTGGCTGCTGGGAGGTCAGAGGATATTTGAAATGTAGAATCTAGTGAGAAGGGACTGGATCTTGGGTTGGTGTTGGATTAGGGTTGGTTAGGGTTAGAAAAGACTAAGGTAGTTCTCACAAGTCTGGAGCTGTTGTCACAAGAATGAGTGTGAACAGACTGGCACTTCTCTTGACCTTCTCTTGACTCCCTTTTTGTATTCCCCACCCTCCACTTCCCCACCAAGCCCACCATGATTGAATCTGCCATGAGCCCCTGCCCCCACCAAAGCCAGGTAGAGGCTGGTACCGTGCTCTTCAAACTCCAGAACTTGGAACCAAATCAACTCTTTGGGAGTTACTGAGTTCCATCATAGACCCAGACACTGTGCAAACCTGGGGACTGTCTTCCAGAATTCAATTTGAACATTTCTCAAATGGCAGCTCAGAGAAGACTACGAAAACCGCCTTTCATGGGAGAGGAACAGATTCCACGTTTCCCCTTGGAGATCACTGGGCTGAGAGTTTCTGGACAACAGGTTATTTAAGTTCCAAACTTGAATCTTTTCCCTCCCTACCAGGGAGTAAAGGCTGTGGTCGCCTCAGGCTATTGAGCTGGATGCTAATACGCAGACATGGATATAGCTCATCTGAGATAAAGTCACAAAATACACCTGTGTGGAAATCTTCAGCCACGAGCTCCAGCCCAGGCTGGTCATTATGTCAACCAGGCTATCACCCTGACTGATAAAACCAATGCTAATGCTTATTTACTTGTTTAAACACAGAGTAGAAAGTCTGGGGCTGTGCCGTGATGCTTAATTGCTACCAAAATATTTGTCTGTCCAGTAAACAGCTATAGATAAAAGAAAGATGTTGTTCAGAAAATGGATTAATTAGTATTTAATTGCTATAACTTACAATTATTCCATTAATATTAGGAATGGAAGCTTGTAACAAATTAGCGAGGCACAAAGGAAAACCAGTGAGGAACCATGGACTCGGTCAAATGGGTAGCCTAAGAACCTCAACCTCCTGCAGCCTTGAAGCAAGTACCTGGCAAAGATCCTCCAGGTATCTCCCTGAGTTCGAACCCAAATCTCCCTCTCCAACCTGAAGTCTTTTTTTAAACTTTAGCTGGCGGAGGTGCTTCCAGTAGGAGGTTTGATGACTCATTTAGAGGTGCAAGGAATGAATTCCTTGGCATGAAGGGCTGCCTGCAATTGAGAGTACGTCTAAAAATAATTGCTTTGCAGGAGGGAGGATGGAGGAGGGGGTTAGGGAGCTGAGCACTTGGAAGGACTGAAGCCCCAACTGGTCTGTACGGATGCTGCCAGCCAACCTGAGCACTCAGCTCAAGCCAGGCAAGCCTCAC
>LOEQ01000155.1:103349-119215 GCA_001685075.1 Bramus lutescens
GCCACCATTTACAGGAAGTCATTGCCGCTGAAGTGTCCAGAGGCCTCTCTGGCTGTTTTGAACTGTGGGGGAATCAGAGCTGCAGTGGACACTCTTCTTGGCCTGACCCTAACTGGCACCTTGCCTGCTTGCCTAGGAGAATCACTGGATGAGTTAACCTATAGATGTTGGAGAAACATGTCCATTGCTTTATAGAGAAGATGAACTCAGCACAGGACCACCCTATCTCTTAAGACCTTCTCCAAGGTGACACAGACTGGAGCCCCTGACGATCACACAGTCCACGTCCCTGCCACCCATTAGTGTAATTGTCCATGAGTCAGGCCCTACAGCTGCTCTACTTCCCCTCCCCTGGGGTGAAAGGAACTGCTCATGAAGACTCCAGCTTGGAGCCCTCAGGTTCTCTCCCCCAGGGTCACCCTTGCCACAGATGCCTGGCTCCTGGGTTCCCAGGTGGAAAAGAGCCACCAGTGTGAATCTCTGGAGCCTAAGGGACACTGTCCCCGAGTGACACAGCCTGAGTGCCCACCGGGTGTGACTGCAGATGCTTCACCTTAGCAAACCCCAGATATCAGGACTTGGACCTGATAGGAAGTTCTGCTCCATGCTGGAGAGCAGTGAGAAAGGTGCCCTGTCAGGAAGCCGGATTTGTTTCTAATCCCTTCCTGGCTGCATGAGGGGAGCTGGTTCTCTTCCTTTGCGTTGTGCTCGGATACTGGATGTCAAAAGCATCTGTATTTGGGACCAGCGTGTTGTTCATTCGTTACAGCACACCCTGAAGGTTCCCACAGCTCACAGGATGCTTCGAGTTACCTCCATCCTAGGTGACAAACCTCCGGCCCACTCGAAACTAGTACATTTACCGGGAACACCCAGGACTCTGCTGTCTTGTCTTTAAAGTTTGGGAAATTTAGATCCTGTGACTGGTGCTTTTAATTCATACTTCCGAAGGGGAGGCTGACCTAGAGAAATGTGATTTTCTTTTTTGAGAATTTATTGGCAGAACGTTGACGTTTCTCTCAGTGACGTTTCTACATATCAACTTCCCTCTGCAATCTGGTTTACATCTCTCTGGTTACCAAAGGCCCCACACATCTGCCAGCTTCATGAGCATGGAGAAGCTCACATGGCTGTACTCTCCTCCCCACGGTTCTCTCTGGCATGACACACACAAACCCAGCAGTTGAGGGGTGACAGGGTGCTCTGTTCCCACTAGAGCTAAGCTGCCTTTGGGCTGACCCCCCAGGAGGCTGATGGGGCTATGATAGAAGACCCCTCTCCCAGACCTTCTTCACAGATCCTCAGGCCCCAGTACTTCTGCCTGAGCCCCTCCAAGTGTCTTGCCGACTGTACCATTTCTCTGTCTCTTTTCGGGGGGCAGGGGGGGATGATGAATGGCCATCCCTCTTCAGGAGTGCCGAGCAGCAAGTTGTAAGGGCTGTTCCTGCTGCCCAGATCTGAGGTGTCGTTCCCACACTGGTCTGCATTTAAGTGGAGACTTACTACTAGCAAATGACACACTATCACCAAGATGGCTGCTTTTGCAGTCCGGTATCTATGCATGGCACAGAACAAGCAAAGGAAAGTGGGTTTTCTCATACCACAAGCGAAGGAAGGCAATTACAACCTCGTCTCGCTAGACAGCTCTCTCCCTGGATCCTGTCCCTGTGACCTCAGATGTGGCCCCAGTCAAATCCCTGGCAGGACCAAGCTTGTCCAGCTGATGCTGACTTTGCCATGTTGTAACTGCCCTGGACCAGGGCACCCCTTCCTGTGATGGGATGGTGAATTACAGGTATTGGCTTGATCAAATGAAAGAACCAAATGGGACCTATCATTCATCATCCAGGGTATCGTGTGTGTGTGTGTATTTCCAAAAGAGCCCACCTAGTAGATGAGTCTGTAAGGACCAATCAGTGAAGACCCACCCTCTGTGTGGACCACATTGCAATGGGGAATCTTGTCCTTCTGAAAGGACTAGAATCACCATGGAATTATGAGAGGGTTTCCAGACAATCTAACCAGGGAAAGGAGAGACCCTGAATGTGGGTAGTGTACCATTCCATGAGCTGGAGTCCCAGACTGACTACTCAGGAGAAAGAGAACCGAGCACCAGCATTTATCTCTGCTTCCTGGCGACTGGTGCAATGTGACATCTGACCCACACTCTTACTCACCATGCCTTTCCCGCCGTGGTGGACTATACCCTCTAACTATGGACTGAGATAAACTCTTCTATCATTAAATTGACTTCGTCACATGTTTTGTCAAAAGCATCTGGCCTCCTGGGGGCCCAGAAAGACAGGTATAGCAAGCGAGAGCAACCCCTGCTGAAGACTGGGACACTCATGTCCTCCCAAGAGCATCTTAGGGTCACAGCCATGGCCCCATCTTCAGGCTTCAACCTCCCACTGAGTTCAGCCCCACCTTGCACAGCTTTGTGGCTTGAGACATGGACTGAGCCCAGCCATGGGCATCACAGAGTCTTCTGCCTGCAAAGGCCTTCCAGGGCTCTATAGTAGATCCTGTAAAAACCCTCTCACATGAGGTTATGTGTGCTCCATCTGTTCTGATTTTCTGGAGGACCCTGGCTACTACTGATGACCTGGTGCAAATTCGTCCCTGGGGGGACACAACACTTGTTGCAAATGCAGCTGAGGCCCCTAAATCATCACAGTATAACATCAGACTTGTTTTATATTATCATCATCACCACCACCACCACCATCATCACCATCATCATCATCATCATTATTAATTCTCACTTTAAACAAGAGGATACAGAAGATCAGGGACCAAACCCTCCAAAATCATGAGCCAGAATGAAACTCTTCTCTTTGCGAGCTGGTCGTCTCCTGTGTTTCTGTTTGAAAACTACAGAGCACATGGTCAGGTTCCTGAAGATGCTCAGCCCCCCCCTCTCTTCTCCAACCAGCCTGTTACCATGGAAGTCTTCAGGTATGCCTCTTCTCTGGCTATATTTGGGACCTCAGACAGGGTACCCTTGCTCTAAGAAAGGTTCAGCTACTGAAAAACCAAATTCTGCAGCCTCCCGCTTGTGTGTCACTTGGGGAGCTGGGATGTTCATCAAGGCCCTGACAGTCTCTGGATGGAGACAGCCGTGCAGGTCAGCTGAGGGGCACACAGATGCCAGGGACCTCCCAAGGTAGTACTCAGTCTGCTGGTCCTGCATTAGTGTTTTATGTGTAGCAGACATATGCAGAGCCCTGGGAGTTGGGTTCTCTGCCTGGGTGAAAGCCATCCACAAACCCTGGCATCATCTGGCAGCTGAACAGAGCCTGGTTTTAGAAACAGCAAAGCTTTGTGGTCATATATGCTGGGCTGGGGAGCTGAGGCCCAGCCGTGGGGTCCTTCTAGATGAGGTACACAGGCACCCCTTCGGGGAGCATACTTGGCACTCAGCCGTGAGGGCCGTTCCACCCCATTGCCTAGCGAAGCAGAGAAAATAATAATAATTTCTGAGACTTTCAGATTCAGCCTTCCAAAGTACTTTTCCAGGGACACCACTCTGAAAGAACACCATAGAAAATATGGTCTTGGTGACACAAAGCTTCAGACAGCCCCCTGATTTAGGGGGCGAGACTGCTAAGAGGCTTCTGGGAGTATTTTTTGTTGTCACTGATGAAATATCAGAAGTAGAGTATCTGTCTTGGAGCTGGACCTCAGCCGGTGGTTCTTAGAAATTCAGCATGAACTTGGCTCTGTTTGTGTCTGTCTTGAGGCTAGAGGGGATTTACATTGAGGATCTGTGTCACACACCCCACTGTGAAGGGTGTTTCTAGAGCTGGCCTCAGAACCATGTCCTGTGTGATTTTTATAAAGCAAAGGAGACAACATTCTAGGAGTGTTCCTGTGACTGAGTCATGGGGGTGTGTGGTGGTTCTTCCTGAAGGAGTGTGCAGACTCCACATAGGTGCACATGTCAGCCAAACCTGCCGCTGTGAATGGAGCCTTTATCAAGCGTCTACTGTGTACCTGATGCATTCTAGGTTCTGGAGAGGAGGAATGAGTCAGAGGTTCTACCTTTGCCTGCTCATGGATCCTGCAGCAGGTACCGTCAGCCTGGACTGTGTGTGTTCTGTGCAGAGATTCAGGCAGTTTTCCGTCAACTATCCCCACCCCCTACAGCAGGGGATGCATACACACAGACCTCTCTAGTCTGGCTCGGGACCTCATGGAAGCCTTGCCCTGAAAAACAGAAGTTATCCTTGGCCCTTCACAACTCTGAATGCCCAAATATGCTTTCAGACATTGTCCACGAAACTGCAGAATGTAAGCGAAACCTTCCCTGAACACAGCCATGGGTCAGCAAGCTCACATCCTAGAGACATCCCTCAAAGCTGGGGAGGTCTCATACTAATATGGATTCAAGCTTTCCTGTTCACCCAAGACTTCTGATAGCCCAGGGAGAAACAGAATCCATTCCCTTACTAACTTCCACCAGTGTTCCTGGATGTTTTTTTTGGGGGTGGAGGGACAAAGAATAATATGATTTCATTTCCAGGAAATGGAGAGGGAGGTGCCCAGGTGACTAGCATCCCTGTGTGTGAGAGAGGCAGCATGCGTGTGCTCACAGGTCCAGATGGGCGGATGGCACTGGGACCTGGTGTGCTCTGCAGGGTGGGGGACATGCTCTTCTCCCCCAGATGGTTCTCCAGAGGGTTCCTGAAGCCAGGGTAACTAATGGCTGGTGGATGCATCTCTGAGGCGTCTGTTCAAAGTGTGCTGATGCTTCATTGAAGACCTGCCAGGGCCTGATGACAGTTATACTATATCTTACGGGGAAGGAGACAGGACGATGTGCTAGATTAATACTTTGCCTTTTTAATCTATTAATCTACCACCTTTGGGACATGATTTTAAATCCACTCCCGAGCAAAGTGACTGAAAATCATTCTGGTCTGACAGCTTTAAAAGATCACAAGTGAAACACGTTAAGAAGGTCTCAACCCATTGACGCCCAACAAGAGAAGCTATTTGGGATTTGCCTCGTCCTGGTGATAGCTCTCGCTACTCCCAGAGAGAGGACCCGAGGGAGGCTTCTCACACCCACAGGAAAATGTCCCATCGTGCAGGCTTGGGGGGAATGAGGTCTGCGTTTCATGACTTGTCTGGATGCATTTGTCATGGATGGAGCTGGAGGTCCTCTCCTTCAGTCTCACAGGCAGCAGGGAGTGGGGGTGACAGTGACCAAACACTCCTACTGTGCAACTGACAAGGCCCGGAGATCATTTTTTCCAAAAGCTTAAAATTGGGCATCACAGAAGCAAAATGTATTTGCACTTTCAAAGCACATCTTTAGGCCCCCATGGCTGCTGGTCAGGACCTGCCTGCATCTGTCGATGTCCCGTGACCAGTGCTAGAGCTATTGACAGGGTATGGCCTTCAGCTCATCTGTGGTAGCCCAGGTTCAGAAAGTGGACAAGTGGCTTAAGAGTCCTTACAAACCGGGCAAGAGTGAACAGGTAGTTTAGAGGCCCCTGAACAGAGCCAGCACACCCCCTTGGCCCCCTCTCCATAGTTAGAAGTGCAAACAGGCCCTTAGGGAGGGAGAGGACCCCAGCATGTTAGGGAAAAGAATCCGAAGATTAAGGTGTTCTAATTATTAGGTTAAAAGGCCTACATGGTAGCCTGGGGTCCAGGTGTAGAAACCGAGGCTAATCTCCTGAAAGCAGTCTCCAGAGAGATACCAAGAGCTGTCCTGATGCCCTAAGGGTTTCTAGGGGAGCCTGGCCATTCATTAGCGAGTTTACACTTATCTGCTCCTTCTGGCCTCTGGGATCACTTCCCCCAAAACCTACTCTCTCCAAATCCTTTACAGAAGCCACCCTGGAACAACAGATAAGAGAGTCTAAGGCAAGAATATAGTAATATGGGGAATTGTTATCAAACCATGTTGTCAAGAACAAATAAAAGCATAGTTAGTACTGACGTGTAGATGAAGGAGAATGTAGGGGTTGGGAGAGAGAAATCGGTTGCTCTAGAGGAGGCTCAGGCAAGATCCAGAGCCCAGAAAAAAAAAAATGGTAAGAGAATTGGTGGGAAGGAATTACCACAAGAAAAGGCCAAGCCATGCAATGTTCTGGGTCAACTGGCCAGGAACCCCAGTCCTTCTGTATGGACATCAGGCAGCGCCGAGCTTGGGCCTTTGGGTTTGCAGAGTGGGCTCAGTGCCTCATTCCTCTTCCTGCAAGTCTCCCTGAAAAAAAGGGGGGCAATTGTTGATCGTGTCTCCCACCCTGGATGTTTCCCTGATTAGAAGAGAACCATTCAGGCTCTACATCACCACCCTGTCATGAGGTCCTCCAGGTGGAGAACTGGAAAGGAGACGCCAAGGAAAACAGCTGGATGAAAACCATAGCTAAAGTCCCTGTGATGTAGGCTTGGAAACTTTCCTGGATTTCTGTGATCTACGGATATGAGCACGGAGAGACATTCCCTCAGAGGGGTCCAGGGGCAGGGAAACCTGGGGACTCCAAGCTCGCCAAACCCCATCCATCTTTGGCTACAGTTCAGGTAGCTGACCTTCCTCCTGCCCCAGGCATTCCTCTCGCGCAGCCAGGCACGCCAGGGTGGCCCTGCATTTTTACCTGCTCTTCTGAGGATTTCTCTGGCCAGCTAAATGACTGCCTCCCCATCTGCCTTCCTCCATGTGTCTCCTTCTCACCTGGAGAACTTTGCTCTACTTCCCCTTAGAAAAATCAGCTCTCTGGTGACCTACACCTCAGAGAGCTGCCCCTCTCTGAGGCAGCAGTGTGCGTGATGCCATGTGACTGGAGAGTTCCAGAAGGCCTCTCAGGACAAGGCTCCATAGGCCTAATCTGGCCTCAAGGCTGACTGTATGAGTCTTAGATGAGGGATCACAGAGGATACTGAAGGGTCTCTTCATTCATCCCAGGCACCTTGTTGCTCCTCGGTGGAGACCCAGGACCAGGCTTAGGCCTCCCCTAGGAGGCCCTGACACTCTCTGCTCACTCTGTCTTCTCATTCACACCGGATCTCTGGTTACTCATGGGCAGACCTTACCTCCATGTCCCCGTCATGCAGCTCCGACGGATGTGACGATGCACCCACATGCATCCTGCCCTGTTTTCTTGTTCATGTCCAGCCCCCGAGGACCTTGATGGGGTTGTCCCAAAGTAAGGCCCCAAAGTCCCAACTTTCTGGGAACAGAAAAATTCTCCACAGGGCTGAGAACCCACAGCCTGGGCCCTGGACTCCCCTGAGAATCCGTGTTCTTCAGTTTGCCCCCACTTAGGGCTACTTAGCACACCTTGCTTTCGGAAGTGCCAGGAATTTGGTGGCTCATTCCCCGTGCCCTCTGTGCTCCAAACATTCACTCCTGTAGACCCAGGGCTCTGCTTCTGGCTACTGAACCCTTGGAGGAAGCCAGAGTGTCTGGACAGGATCTAACTGGCTGTCTCCAACAACCTTGTCCTCCTAGCACTCTGTTCATAGACCCCCTCTCCTCTGGAACTTCGACTCGATCCCCATTGAAATGTCCCCACCAGGCTCCCGCAGTTTCAGAAAAGGTGGGTAATATATGAATGGACAAACAAGGCCACCAAAACAGGAAAAGTTTCATTCACAAAACTGTAAAACTTAGTACATGATAAAATAGCCGAACAAGCCCAGCACTCGGAAGGCAGAAGCAAGCGGATCTCTGTGAGTTAGAGGCCAGCCTGGTCTACAAAGCGAGTTCCAGGATGGTCAGGGCTGTTACGCAGAAATCGTGCCTTAAAACAACAACAAAATAGCCAGCAATGCCTCCTAATATGAAACTGTGCGGGCACAATTATGACTGTGGGCTGAGGATGACAGGGGACATGAGTTTAACACACATCTCCAGCCTGTGTGGCTCCAGCTATCCCTGGCTTGTGGCCATGTTGTTCCATCTCTGTCCTCTCTGGCATCTCCCCTATGTCTGTCTACTCCTCTGCTTCTCATTCTTCCGAGTCCCAGGATTCAGAGTCTCGGCAGGTGAGACAGAACACCCACCTCACCTCAAGATTCTCCACTCATTGGCTTTTGCAAAGGATCCTTTCCAGGTGAGGCATCCACATGGCCCAGGAGTTGGATGGGAATGCTTCATGGTGGCTGCCATCAAGCTGTCCAGAGCCAGACATTCTGAGCGTCTTGCTACAGCCAGCGATTTTTCAGGTACCTATGGTACCATGGTCACACACAAGAAAGCATGGTCCACTTGGAGACAGATGGTTCCAGTTCCTGAAGTTTCAATAACCAAGTAAGGACCTCTCTACACTCCTTTTTTTCCCTTGAATAAATATTTGTTACCAGCTCCTTGAGTGTTTTATCTAATATATTTGGTCACATTCAACCCCAATCCCTGCCCTAACTCCTCTCACATACACCTCACCTTTATAGCCCCCAAACTTAGTTGTCCGTCCTCTTTTGTGTTTTGTTTGTTTGTTTTAGTTTTTTTGGGGAGGGGTTGTTTCGAGACATTTGCTGTAGTTTTAGAGCCTGTTTTGGAACTAGCTCCTGCAGACCAGGCTGGCCTCGAACTGACAGAGATCTGTCTGCCTCTGCCTCCCGAGGGCCTCTGCCTGGATGGCCTGAGATGTGCCTGCGATGGTGACTCCTCGCCGTTAACTTGACTGGACACAGAAGCCCCCCACCCAGGAGACAGACCTCGGAGTATGTCTGTGAGGTGTGACTGTTGAGGGAAAACTCATCCTGATGATGGACAGCACCATTTCAGGTCTGCTCTGAATGATGAGCTTAACCTGTGGACGCCTTGTGAGCAGCTGCGCACGCCGCTCCCACCGTCTTCCTCAGCCACCATGACAGACGCTTAAACCGTGAACCCAAACAAGTCCCTCCTTCCTTAGGATGCTCGGTCTGGAATTTTGTCAGAGTGATGATAAAGGTAACTCACACCTGCCTGGAACCTGTGCTGAGGTCCCCTGCTCTCGGGCTGTGCGTGACTTTTCTCTGCGCCACTGGAACCACAGCTCTGTAGCGAGGAAAGCTTGTTGGTGTTCCCAGTGGGCAGACCTCGTGTGCTCGTCTCTTCCTTACTCTCTCATTTGTCTCAAAGACTTACAAGATTTTGTAAACAGACCAAACTGTCAAGGCTACCTAAAGAAGAGTTTATTGGAACTTAAACATCCAGAAGGTTAGAGTCTGTAAACATCACGGTGGCTCACGTGGCAGGAGGCGTGGGTCTGGAGCACTGAGAGCTGATGTTTTTATTCCCAGGTAGGAGGCAGAGAGAGATAATTGGAAAATGCATGCATGGGCTTCTAAAAGGGAGGAGAGAGGACACTGTGAGGAAATATTGGATCAAAACCCAGCAAGGCCAACTCCAAACCCTCTAGATCCACATCTAGTGTGAATGGACTTAGGCAGTTCCATCCTTCCTGCTTCATTGACTACAGCACTGGCTCCATCCTCGTATATCATGCTCCTTGGCATATATCTAAGGCTCTGGCTTCTCCAGCATCTCAGGTCTCAATCATAATTCATACTTCAGTTACTCAGCTTCATGCAACAACCCCTCTAGGCCTCCATGCCAAGACTCCTGGACCACACACTTGGCCTGGGCAGCTCTCTTTTACTTCAGAGGAAGAGTCCACATCCCCTTCCTTCTGCATCTTTCTCGACTGAAGCCAGAACCATGTGGCCGACATTGCCCAGCTCTGCTGACTTGCTAGGTATAGAATCTGGCTCTGTCCTTGAATTGCATTTGCATGAGCTTTTACTTGTTGCTCTTTAAGAATTGGTAATTGCTTGGGTCCTTTTCACAGGCTGAAGAATTAGCTGGGTGGGGTCTTTCCCTGAGAGTACCCTTCCCTCTATTCCGTTTCTCCTTATCTCATTCAGCAAAACCTCGCAACAACATGAAATTTCTTGTTTTGCTTTAGACAGTACATTTTGCATTTTTTTTTGCCCTCTCACTCTTTCATAGTAAATCTGCTTAAGAGCAATAACTACATAACAAAGTCAATATTATACTTAATGTCTTCTCTGCTGATGAAATCAGTTCATTTAAGCCTCTTCGTTTAAACCCCAGACAAATTCTCAGGACAAGTACAGAAAGCAGCCATGGTTTGGGCCAAGATATCACAAGAATGGTCTCTGGCACATTTGATAATATTGTTCCCTTCTGAAGCCTCTTGAGCTGGTCTCCCTAGTCAACCTTGCTTTCAGCATGACTGTCCTTCCAAGCTCCTACTAGGTAGACTGTTGAGGCCCTTAACAGCGTTTAGCTGTTTCCCAGTCCAAAGTACCTAAATTTCCACATTCCTCCAAAACCAGGATGATCACAGCAACCTGGCGCTCCCTGATACCAAATACATAGTTACTTTTCTTTGCTATGGAAAAACACTGTGACCAAGGCAGCTTACAGGAAAAAAAAAAGAGTTTATTGGAGGTTAGCTTACAGTTTTAGAAAGTGACCATCATGGTGGAGTGATGTGGGATTCCCCTCTGTATGCTGTGAATACGATTGGTTAAATAACAAAGAAAACTGCTGCAGCCTGTTGATGGGGCAGAACTTAGATAGGCATGGAAAACTAAAGTGAATGCTGGGAGAAAGGAGGTGGAGTCAGGGAGAAGCCATGGAGTCCTGCTGGAGACAGATGCCAGAACTTTACCCGGTAAATCACAGCCACGTGGCGATACACAGATTACTAGAAATGGGTCAAATTCAGATGTAAGAGTTAGCCAATAAGAAGCTAGAGCTAATGGGCCAAGAGGTGTTTTTAATAATATAGTTTCTGTCTGATTATTTCGGGGATGAGCAGCCAGGAACCAACAAGTGGCCTCCTCTGACAGTGGAGAGCATAGCATAACTAGGCAGACAGGGTGTTTGAGCAGTAGCTGAGAGTTTACATCCTGATCCTGATCACAAGCATCAGAGACACACACACACACACACACACACACAGAGAGAGAGAGAGAGAGAGATAGACAGACAGACAGACAGACAGAGAGCTTTCTAAACCTCAAGCCCACTCCCAGTAAAACACCTCCAACAAAGGCCACCCCTGATCCTCCCCAAAATGTCCTACCAACTTGGCACACAGCATTCAAACACATTGGTCCTCATTCAAACGACCACCCTATGTTCTTTTTATGTTTATTTGAGACAGGTCGGCCCCAGAAGTCCTGCCCTGGAAGTTACAGTCTCTGCTCTCTAGGTGACCGCTTGGATGACAGGCATATGCCCGACATTAATCATGGATGTTCCTGCATGACTACTTTTCAGCGAAACACACTTAAGATTGGGTGCATTTTCATGCCTAAGGCAGTTAGGGGAAGCCTTGTGCTTCCCACCACCTGCCTCTCCGGACAACTCCTCTTTTCCTCCCTCTTTCCTGTTCTCCTTCCTTCCCCTTTGTATTGCTAGATACCCACAAGCATTGAACTTGTGTGAGATTTGTGTTAACCGGCGAGGTTTGCGTTGTTACCATAATCCTCATGTTGTCCAAGATCAACACTGCGTTTAGTGTGCCGCTGGCCACCAGGGAGTCTGGTGAAGTTTCTCACAAAGATTTTTTTTCCTTTTGGGCTGTTTAACCGGCTGCATGGGAATGTTGTTTTCAGTTGATACTTTCTGAGACTTGTTATGACCAAAGGAGAAGGGAGTGACTTTGTATATGAGCTCTGTAGGCCACTACAAGTCCCTGAAGGCAAGTTTTCTTTATTTGCACAGTTTCCTTAGACCTCAAGGCCCTGTGGTAATGGAGCAAAAGCTGCTTGTTTTCCTTCCACTTCAGACACATAAAGGTGAAGTGGGTTTACATACGTGGCCACCCGTCAGAGCAAGCGATGAGAAACCCCGAGCCCAGAAGCTGGGCAGAGTCCCTGAAACAAGTAGAGCTAGGGCCGATGACTGTAACAGACCACTGAACTACAAACCGCAATGTCAGCCTTGGTTGCGCAGATCCCTCGTGTCCAGGGATGGAAAGCGGCCCACCTCATTGCGGTGTAACCTCTGTGAGGAGCTGACAACTCACCTGGCCTGCAATTGCCTCCCCAGAGTGATGAACTCTGTTACTTTCAGGTGACTCTCCACCCCAGCCTCAAGGGGTGGCTATCGGGCTCCCTCCAGCTAGGGTTCATCAGCCAGAGCCCTAAGCTGCAGCAGAGGAAGACATGAACAAGCGGGGCCCCCACTCACATGCTCCCACATATGACCCTCTTGGAGAGGCAGCCCCAATGTGTCCTTAGGCCTACTATGTCATCTGTGCTGTGTAGTTCTCCAGGGCTGATGACCCTGCATTCCTCCTTCCCTCCCTTCCTACCTGGATCACTTTCACCATGCAGACCAGGAACCAGGATGAGTTTTCTGGAGCCCCTTTGCACACTGTGGCCCTCAACGCAGCTGTGTTATGACCTCATTTCCCCTGAGGGCGGACACAGCAGGGGCTGCAAAGATCAGCTTACCCACGGTGCTGGCCCTGGCCCTCAGGGTGCTGTTGTGCCTGTGGAGGAGGCTCAGAGTCCTCTGGAATGCCTGCGAGCATAGCTAGGGAAGAGGGACCACTCAGGAACTACCCGGGTTCTGTGTCACAGGTCACTGGCTGCTGCTGAGCACCTGGGACAAGGCTGATGGTCTTGAAGTCTTCCAGCCTTGGGCTGGGCTGCCGTGGAGTGCTGCACAGGAAGGCAGATGTGGGGAAAAGGCACTTAGGCCCCCCAGCACCCGCTGAGGAGGAAAATGAGCCTTGATGGCGCACACCTGGTCCAAATGAAAGCACCTGGCCTGGGCCTGGAAAATACATGGCAAACCACTCTCGAGCTTCCATGGGCCCTCTTCTTCCCTTGCCTCCACTGTCTGTCTCTTCCAGTCTAGAAGCAAGAGCCTTGTATCCAGGTTCCTGGCAGTGGACAGGGCAGACCCTTGGTCAACTGAGGGCAAAATCGCCTGGTGAAATCCCTAGAGGAGAGAGAACTGTCCGTCCCTCACCCCCTTCTCAGTAAGCATGTATCTGTATGAGATCTGGACAAATCCTCCCCGGGAACACACGTGAACTACAGAGGTAAGGAAGTAGATTCCCTACTCAGTGCCCTGGAAAAATAAAGGACCCACGTAAGTTCAAAGGGAGGTACCTCTCTTTAGCATCTTAAATGAGAAGGAAAGCCTTTTCAAAAGTAGATAAGCTCTAAGACTAATTGTAAGAGGAAAAATACACTTATTTTCAGAACTTAATGTGTCTTTCCCTTGAAATCAAAGTGGGTTCATATCTGAGTCCTTCGGGGAAGCATCTGTACTGAGCTAACAGTGGTAGATACCTTCCTTTACCATCACAGCAATGAGTATACCCTGTCACTCACCCAGCTGCTAGAATTACCCATCCCAGGCTGAAGCAGGTGACCTTCCTGTCCTTACCCAAACTTTTATCAGTGTAGAGCCCAATGACAAGGTTCCACCTTAACTCATTGCTCTTGGTTCTAGCTTGGGGACTGACCCAGTCAGAGTCATAGGCGTCGACAATGCGATCAAATGCTTCCCCTCATCTTGGTGTTGCCCTCCCCGGCCACTTCTTCTTTCCCTGCTGCCCTTTTTTGGCTAGCCTTGCTGTAGACTACTGTGACCTGGTTCTCCCACTTACCAGGAATGGCTCACAAAGGCCTGAAGGTCAGATCTGGGAAACATTGGTACCAGGTCCAAATGCAACGCCATGACCCGAGAGACAGCAGCGTACCTCCACTAAGCCTGTTTTTCACGCCACTCCCTTTCCCCATCTGAGCATCCTGCTGGGGTCCCTCATTCCAGGTGATGGTCCTTTCCTTTAGTCTTCCTGCCTGGCTTCCTGCTCTCCTGAGAGAAATGTCATCCACCACAATGTCACTTCCAGTACACCCTGGCAACAATGTAGGGTACCTAGCTAGCTGCCATCTACTGAGCTCCCAATTAGCAAGTCACCTGATCACCTATCCATCCCCCACCAGTCCTACGTGGAGATGTTCTGACCCTTGAATCTGCCACTAGGGACCCCACAGTCCTGTCCTGGTGACTTTGTTATCTGCCTGCTTCCTCGTACCCATCCAAGTGTCCACAATCTCACCCTCAAATGTTCCTCCTAAATGCCACTACCTCTTTGTTCCCAATCACCCTGCTGTTGTTCAATGTCTCCTGCCTAGGATCACTCACATGTCATGGTCTGCAGCTTCATGATCCCCAAGCCTCAGCCATGACTCTGATACATTATGGGGGAGGTACACCCACGGAACAGGTAAGCTAGCAGTAAACAGTTGGAGAAGGCCTGGCTCAAGCTAGTGCTGTCAGATTTAGAATGAACATTTCCGGAAGCTTCAGCCAGCAATCCCTCACCACCCTACAGTGAATAAGAGCCCCCAGAGCTCAGGGATAGCTTGATGGACAAAGGGCTTAATATATACGCACGAGAACCTGAGTGAATTCTAGATAGGCATGCTTACCCCCAGGTAAAATCCCAGTGCTCAGTAGGTAGACACAAGGGACTGTTCTGGGCAAACTGGCTATCTAGACTAGATATCAGTGGGGATCTTGTGAAAGAACCTATCTTAATAAATATGATGAAGCACTAGGGAAGCAGAGGCAGGGGGATTCCTATGAGTTAGAGGCCAGGATGGTCTATACAAAGAGCTCTAGACCTACCGGGCAATGTAGTGACAGCCTTTTCAGTGAAAGAATAGGTAGAGTGGGGAGCAATTGAGGAAGACATTCACCGTCAATATCTGTCCTCCCCATGCATATGTATACATACATATGTGCATAATCACACACATCCATGCATGTGCACACAAATGGGCACACACACACATGCACACACCACACACACCACACACACATTAAATAAAGTGGAAGATCCTGGAAGGCAGAGGGGTGTTATGGGAGCTCCTGGAACCTATCTGAGGACATGATGCTGAAGTTGAGGGTCTACTTCTAGCTTTAGTGTTATTCAATCTTAAAATAACGAAGTGTCTCTTAAAAATCCATATATATTCTAACAAGTCCCTTCCAATTCTAAATGCATCAAGGAAGCCAGAACCTGCCACATTCAAGGTATTAAAATTGAAGCCAGTGCTGGCTCCACATTAGCCATTACATCAAATGGAGATGGCTTTAAATTTATATTAAATTCAATTTAAATGCCATCAAAACCATGGTTGACAAAGTACTGACAGATGAATATTTTAGAATGACTCAATAGCAGTAAACTTTATTTTCCTACCTTGAGGCAAGGTGATGGGCTTCTGTGCACAATAGGTTGAACGGGGTCTGCAGTAACATGGCTGATGATTTCCATGGAGGAAATTTTTATCTTTGAAAAGTGATTTTCAAGGCTTTAAGTCTTGAACTCTGAAAACATTTCTCCAGGCTTCTTTCTGCTTCACTCATTATTTCATGCTATGAAATCTAATCCTTACCCTGCTCTCAAATACCTCTTGATTCGGAATGGACAATTAGTTAGTTTAAAGGTTTTATGTTTCATGCTGGCCTTCAGTCCTATTTTAGCCTGGTTTTTTCCACCTGAAGGTTTTGGTCATAGGGAGAATAGGGTCTGTTATAGTAATTGCCCTGTGGTTGGTGTTAGAGGAGTAAGTTCTTAGCCAAGTGGACAAAGACTCAATTAATTAGTTAACTGGTCTTTGCAATGACTTCTGAGAAATTAATAGCCTTTACTTGCCCTAGGAGAGGCCTTGGCGTGAGTCTGTAAAGCTCATATAGAAGGATAAAGCCTTGCCATATAAATTATTATTGGAGAGAAATGGTAGCAGACAGAATGACAATTGATACACAGATGATAGATGGGTGATAGGTAGATGATAGTTAAATAGACAATAGATAGATAGATAGATAGATAGATAGATAGATAGATAGATAGATA
>LOEQ01000155.1:156295-174391 GCA_001685075.1 Bramus lutescens
GCTGGTATCTCAGCGGCTATTGGCTGAAGGAGCGGAAGGAGCTCCCGCAACAACGGAGGTTCAACTCCAGCTCCAGGGGATCTGATGCAGCTGTCTAGCTTCTCCTGGCACCTGCGTTCATGTGCACACACCTACACGTAGGCACACACATAGAAATAATAGGAATGAAAAGGCAAGGCACAGCCAGTCTTTGTATAAATTATGTGTCATTATTAATTATGATTTCAGCATATTCTTCAGTGAGATGTTTGTAGTTGTAAATGTATCGACCTCAGTAAGATCATCAGCTTAAATTTTTCAGGTCCCCAATAGAAATATCTCCAAGAAGATATAAAAATCGCTAGCAATTATTGTGAAAATGTATAGCATCACCAGTCACAAAGGAACATCAGCCTGAACCTTGTGGATCTGCACACGACAAGCCCACTAGAATGTCTGAACTAAAAACGCCTGCATCTAATGTGGATTAGAAAGGGAATCTGAGATGGTCGAGCACCGTGGGCAGCTGCGAAGCAACACCCTAGCTCCTCGAGTCACTGTGAAGTGTGGCGTAATGTGGAGAACTCACTAACAATCGTTCACACACACCAAGGATACCTTTTGACCCATGTTCCCCGCAGACGAGTGGACCACTGATTTTGGTCTACTCAGACATGCAGGTTTTAACATGTGAATGATACATGACACGGATGCATCTCAGAAGCACCGAGTGAGTGGCAGACAGAAGGATGTGCGTGGTGTGAGCCCCTCCTTGGGTATCTTTGCTTCACAACAGGCTGATAGGCAATGTCCATGGTTACATAGGTCATCTGGGGCTGAAGGTTGGTGGTGGAAAAGAAGGAGGGATTTTTTTTAATAATAATCAGATTCACATTGTATAAAAAAATTAAGCTTAGTGGTGGAGATTTACATGATGTGTAGATTTCAACTCCATTTACAAAACAGACTGCTTATCTTTTTATGGAAACGATGAATTAATATTTAAATAATCACTCTAGAACTCATATTTGCTTCACGGAGTCTATAAAACTCTCACAGTTTTTCTAAGCCACCTTTGTCTGATGGGCGATGGGGAATTTTCTGATTTTATTCTAACTACTTTTTTGGATTAATTTTTTTATTTATGCATAAGCATATATGCTCCCAAACAATGAGATGGAGACTTGTTATTAACTATGAAAGCTGGGCCTTGGCCTAGGCTTGTTTCTAATAGTTCTTATAACCTAAATGAACCCATTTCTATTTATCTATATGCTGCCGTGTGGCTCATGGCTTTTAGCTCTCCTCTTGCATGTCCTGCTCCCTCTGTGTCCAGCTGACAAATCCCTTTTCTTCTTCCCAGAGCTCTCTCTGTTCAAATGTCCCATCTATACCTCCTGCCTAGCTATTGGCCATTTAGCTCTTTATTAAAGCAAGGACTCATCTCTACATAGTGAGGTAAAGTATCTCCCAACATGTCTGTCTCTGTGTGTATTTCAATGTGTCTGTGTCTCTGTGTGTTTGTATGATTGTCTATCTGTGTATGTGAATTGTCAGTGTGTGTCAGTGTATGCCTATGTGTGTATGTGTGTCTCCTCTGTATCTTTGTGTGTATGTCATATGTATCAGTGTCTCTATGTACGCATGTGTATGTATCTTTCTGTGTGTATGCATGTGTGTCTATGTATATGTGTTTGTGTGACTCTGTGTGGGTCTGTGTGCATCTGTGTATGGGTATGCTTGTATATGTGTGTGTGTGTTGTGTGTATGCGTATGCCATATGAGTATAGGCACTTGTGGAAGTTGGAAGAAGTCACTGGATTCCCTGGATCTGGAGTTTCAGGCAGTGGGGAAGTGCCCAATGTGGGTGCTTTGAATTGAAATTTGGTCCTCTGGAAGAATACCAACCACTCTTGTCCATGGAGCCACTTCCCCAGTCCTCGCTTTCTTATTAGGTTCTGGACATCATTTTATAGTCACCTTTTTCTGTTCCTGAGATTTAACTCCTTGCTATCTGTCCTGGCTAGTTTTATGCCAACTTGACACAAGGTAGAGTCATCTGAAAGGAGGAAACCTCAATTGAGAAAATGTCTCCATAAGATTCATTGTAGGGCATTTTATTAATTAGTGATCAATGGAGGAAGGCCCAGCCCATTGTGGGTGGTGTCATCTCTGGGCTTGTGGTCCTGGGTTCTATTAGAAAGCAGACAGCACAAGCCAGGATGAACAAGACAGTAAGTAGCACCCCTCTGTGGACTATGTTTATCAGCTCCTATCCCCAGGTTACTGCCCTGACTGAGTCTGCTTTGATTTCTCTCAGCAATGGACTGTCAGCTTCTGGAAGTATAAACTGAAGCAAACAATTTCCTCCACAACTTGTCTTTTGGTCATGATGGTTCATTCAGCAATAGAAACTCTAAGACAGGACCGCTGCTACATGGCCATTGCATTTTCTCCTTCTGTCATTGTGAAGAGCTCCTTCACAGTTGACAATCCAGAGAAGTTAGAACTATAGGTGACTGACTGAAGTTGGGCAAGGAAAAAGGTAGTCTTCCCCAGGGAAGAACACACCAATTTGTTGTTCAGTGCCAGTCATCCCCCAAAACATAGATGTAGGTAATATCGTATGTACCAAATGGGTAATATTTAGGAATATATATGTACATAAAATATATACATGAAATATAAGTTAGAGAAAAAAGAGGCCATCAGTTTGGAAAAGCACAGGGAGGGAGTTGTAGGAGTGGCCACTTGTTTGTTCTTGCCCGCTCAACCTCAAAATAATCACATAGAAACTGTATTATTTAAATCACTGCTTGGCCCATAAGCTCTAGCTTTTTTATTAGATAACTCTTACATCTTAATTTAACCCATCTCCATTAATCTGTGCATCAGCATGAGGTTGTGGCCTACCAGCAAAGTTTCAGCACATCTGTCTCCAGCGGTGGCTCCATGGCTTCTCTCTGCCTCTGCCTCTTTTCTCCCAGCATTCCGTTTAGGTTTCCTCACCTACCTAAGTTCTATCCTATCAATAATGCAAGGCAGTGTCGTTATTCATTAATGGTAATCACAGCACACAGAGGGGACTCCCACATGAGAGGGGATATGAGAGGGCTAGGGGTGAGGATACGGAGAGGAAAATGTAATTAAATTACATTCTCAAAAAAAAACTTTGAACTTTTGATTCTTGAAATTTTAATTTCTTTTCAAATGGGCTATGCCTTTTTGTTTGACTAGAAACAATTTTTTATAAGAACTTGAAATTTAAAAACATCCATGTTTTTCTTTTATCTATTGGATCTTTTAATTACTATTTTTATTTATCTGAAATTTAAACTTTTAGCCACATGAGGTAATGTCTATTAAGCAGAAAGCAGGTGTCTCAAGACCCCTGTTTATTTCTTTTAGTTACTTGCTTGAAATCGACCCACTTCATATTAAATCTCCCCAAGTATTTGCAATCTTACTGTTTTTCTTTTTCAAATTATACTCATGTTTGATGATAATTTGATTGTAATTTAAGAAGTAAAGCTTTCCTGAAGACCAGAGTTTGTAGCCAGCCACACTAGTTAGCTATAGAGGCCAGGCAGTGGTGGCTCACACCTTCAATCCCAGCATTAGGGAGGTGGAGAAGGGAAGGGATATGGCTGGACAGAGAGAAGATATAAGGCAGGAGGAGACAAGAGCTCAGGTCATTCAGTCTGAGGATTCATGGAGACAGAATCTTGTCTCCTTCAGCCTGAGGATTTGGTAGAGGTAAAAAGTTTCTCTAGTGGCTGGCTCCTTTACTTCTCTGATCTTTCAGCATTTACCCCAATATCTGACTTTGAGTTTTTATTATTAAGAATAATTAGAATTCATGCTACTCTCATGAGTTTGAAAACAAAACAGCTTTAAATGTGGAAATAATTTCAGATTTACAGGAAATTGCAGGGATTGTGCTGAGCTTCAAACACCCTCTCCAGCTTTCCCAGTGCTCAGCTCTTAGATCATTATGTTTGTTATATGTGGCCTAGGTTGACAAGCCCCTCCTTCCAGGCAGGATGTGGACTCCTAATCCAGCTCTATCTATTTAGGTGACCGTAGGCTCCTCTCTAAACAGTCAATTCAGGCCATATAGCTGTTTGTTCAGACTTTATAATAGCTCTGGTGGGTCATCACTTCACCCTTTATTTGCTGTGCTGTGACTTTTGCAAATATTTTCTTTATATTAGTCCTAACTCTCACCAGAAACAAACAGCGTGTTTCTTCCTCACTGGACCTTGGAGCATAGTGTTCCAAACCCTGTTCTCTGTCAACAAGCCTTAATGGGGACCACCCACTGCTGTGCTTGTGTGGGAACCATCCAGCTACACATTCCCTTCTTCTGTCTTCTCTGGGCATGACCATCCAATCCAAAATTAGAATTTGAAACCTTTTTCTCAAATTTTGTGTTCAGTGTCTTTAAAATATTTTCCACTTTGTTTTGTTGGGTTTTTGTTTGTTTGGTTTCGGTTGGTTTTGGGACAGGTTTTGTAGCTCTAGAGGCCTGGAACTCACTATGTAGACCAGGCTGGCTTTGAACTCGTAAGAGATCCTCCTGCTTCTTCCTCACAAATTCTGGGATTAAAGGCATGTACCACCCTGTCAAATTTTATGTTCACTATCTTTATGTCATATAATTTAGTTATAATGACAATAAACAGCATGCGAACATCAAGACAGAAGCTCAGTTGTCTTTCCCTTCCTATAGGCCATAGTTCATCTTGGTTCTTGCTCCTGGTTGCTGGTGTTCATTGACCACCTTCCTGCTTCCTGGCAGGCAGTATGCTCTTGTTTCCCATTATTAAACTGTGGCAGCACACCTCTTCTGGCACATCCCCTTGGCTGGCATCTACTTCCTCTGGGGAAGTGAAGGGGGCTTTGTTGCCACTAGCACCATGCATGCCAAGCTAACTACTTGCTGCAAAAACGTTTTAGCAAAGAACAGAGGCGTGTCTTCTTGGCCAGTCTCTGTGTTGAAGCTTGTGCTGGGATACATGCTCGAGGTCTCTGGTTCCAGTGGGGGCCCTGTAGACTGGGCTTTGTGTCAAACCTTATGTCCTTGAGGTGTGGTCTTGTAGTAGGGGGTGAGTGTAGTCAGACAAGTGATATACAAGGAGGGTCAGTGGCATCTCAACTAGGTTGAGATCACTCAGTAGGAAGCTTTTGTACTGAACATCATCATGGAGACTCAGCCGGGTACTGCACTGACCCTGGTTTATGAGTCCAGAGCTAGGCCCCTGATCTCTGGTCTCCTGGTATGTGTGCCTACCTGTATATATTGTTTTCCAGGAAGCAAGGGAGTGGGGGCAAGAGGAACTAAGAGACACCACAATCAATTAAAGAGGGGTGTTTGATAGCAGCTATAAGAAAAGGTCATCACAATGAGTGACATCGAGTATCAGCCTTTGTGAGTGACAATGAGGTTCGAGGGGGGGTGTAGCTATCTGGAGGATTTAGTCAATAAAAGGTAGGCACTAATAACTCGCGTCTTACAGTTGCAATACAGAAGACAAAGGGAGTTAGTTTCTGTGGCTGATATAAAATGTCCATCCGTGGCTGACTTAATACAGCCAAATATTTATCTTCTTACAGTCTGAGACAGCAGGAGCCCACAATAAAGATGTCCTCAGAGCCAAGATTGGAGGCCTTAAGAGATAGTCTTTCCTGCATCTCCCAGCTTGTATCCTGTCAGGTTCTCAGGGAATCCCCACCACCTCAGTCACTTTGCGGGGACAGTAGTTAACCTCCAGGAGTTGAAAGCCTTGAAAGCCGTTTTCCAGGAGGAATGCAGATAGCACATGCCCTTAGGTGCAGAAGACTCAGAGACCCAAGAGGAACGAGTCAGCAAGACAGGCAAGATGCTACTGCCACCAATAGACAGAGCTGCAAGACCCCAGGGAGTAGGGTGTCTTGTCTCCAGGCAAGATGGTCACAGGAGGCTGGCTCCCATTTTTCTGTCCCTTTCCTGACTTCTGGAAAGCCTCTTCTCCTCCCATCCCTACGGTTTCCAGGGGTTGCCCAAATTCCAGCCTCACTCCTCACCTTCCTGCTTCCTTAAGCCTGGGGTGAACAATTTTCCTGTATCTTCCCTCACCATCACCAGTCCCAAAGCAGGGCTCTGGTCTGGAGAGGGAGGCAGAACACCAGGTTTTAGTACAGTTTACAGCTAAGGCTGCCAGGACAGCCCTATATGCTGGATGGCTTCAGGGCTGGACATCAGCTTTTTCTCAGCTTTAGAAGCTGCAGCACCAAGACTGGGCATTATCAGGATTGGAGTCTCCTGAGGCTGAAGGGTGCTGCCTCTTGATTTCCAGTGACCTCATAGGGCAGCATTAACTCTGACCTTCTCCTTTTATAAAGATGTAGGACTTCCTGAGTTAGGGTCCACCCTAAGCACTGCATTTGACGCCCTGACATCCTAGGTGGCGGGGTGAGGGCTTCCACAGGGATCTGTGTGTGTGTGTGTGTGTGTCAGTCTTTAGAAACCTCCCTGCACAGTAGCCCACACTAGCCCAGGTTTTCCAGGGTGTTGGAACTTGTGTGCTTGGTTGCCTCAGCCCATTGTGCAAGGCCTGGCTGCTCTCAGCTCACCCCCTGCCCCTGCTGGAATGTGCCCTCAGGTCCCCACACCTCCAATGCAGGTGAGAGGTGCCACTGAGCTCAACTAGTCCAACCTGTTTCTCACCAGACTCTCCAGAGGAGATCAACCCTCGCGAACCTGGTGTCCTTTCCTAAATCCTTCAGCCTTAAGGTCCAGGACAGAGGTGGGCAGGTGTGGGTGTCAGAGGGTGCCTGGTCCCTAGAGGCTTTGGTCTGGTCCTCTAGCCTCCTGCCAGATTGTTCATACCTCTACTTGAGATCTTTTGAGATCTTTTGGACTTTGCTGACTTGTGGAAGGTACGGGAAGATGGGTGGGTGGGGCTGGCCTTCCTATTAACTTCATATTCAGTTATGAAAAGCAGAGTAATCACTGACCAAGGTCTTAATGAAGATACTTGTGCCAACACCTGAACTGCCTGTCTTAAATTATTTTAAAAAGTAGGTTTTGAAAACAAAGCTATGCATGGTGGCGCATGCCTTTCATCTCAGCACTTGGGAGGCAGGGACTGGGAATTCCAGCCAGCCTGGTTTACATAGTGAGACCCTATTCAAGGAACGTGGAAGGTAGTGTTGGAGAGATGGATCAGCAATTGAGAGCATTTTCTGCTCTGACAGGGGCCACAGCTTGGTTCCTATCACCAACCTCAGTCAGCTCACTGTTGCCTGGCTCCAGAGCCAGGAGGAGGCGGCACCCTTTTTTCTCTGCAGGCCTCAGCACCTATATGCATTCCTCTTCCACAGACATATACGTCATTAAAGGTGCTATGAATACAGTCCTTTTTAAAAGGAAGGTTTTGCAAGTGTGTCTTGGGCCCTGTGAGTGTGTGTGTGTTTTCATCAAAGAAAATTGGTGTTTATAAGATACACTGAAAACCACATGGCAATACCTACTTAGCTTGCAAAATTATTATTTTTTTTGCAAAGTTATTTTTGAATTCCAAAAATCCAGAAAAGTACATGAGGCTATTGTAACACGAAATAAATAAGGAAACAAATCTGAAATAAGCAGTTTGGGAACTAGGGATCATCAGCAAAAATGAGCAGAGCTGCTCGGTGAAAGAGTGTGAATCTGAGGTCCCTTAAGCTGAAACAACACAAGGCAGTGGATGTATGCAGGGCGTGAGGCTTCTAGACGGAGCAGTCAAGGACCCCTGAGACGTAGACCCATTCTCTTGGAAAGAGGGCACTTTTCAGATCGCAAGAGACACAAGAGACGAGGATGGAGGAGGAGAGAGGAGAAAGGAGGAAGAAAGAGAAAGAAGAAGGAGGGGGTGAGCGAGAAAAAGAGAGGAGAGGGAAGAAGGGGGAGGGAAGGAGGGGAGCGAAGAGGCCGCAGGACAAGTCCTTCCACCAGGGTTGTTGCTGGCGATAGGAATCAAGCACTCACTTCCATAAATTACACATAATTATACTGTTCCCATAAATGAATTCAAGATTATTGATCAAGTTAAGATTCCCCTGGCTTTTATAAGAATTTACCGCAAGTTTGTGGCTTAAGGCAAGGCAGCAGATTGCCCTTCTTTCTGTCACGGAGGTCAAGCCAGGGTGCAGATGGGTCTGGCGCCCTCTGGAGGCCCAAGGGAGAATCCCTCCATCTTTCTGGGCCCTCAGCTCCTCTGCCGGTGGCTTCTCGGCCTCACCTCCGCTTCTTCCTGTTCTCCCTTGAATTCCTCCTCAGTCTACTGTGAGGGAAGCTGGTTGTACGGTCCATCCAGATAACCAAGGCTTACTTCAGGTCAAGATGATCAGTTCAGTTACACCTCCAGATCATGCACAGCTTTGAGGCGTAGGACATGGACATTTCTTTCCTTTTAATATTTTGTATTTATATGAGTGTGGTGTATGTGTGTGTGCAGATGCAATAGCCCAAGAGCTCTTGAAGGCCAGAGGATATCCTTCCCCCATCTCTGTCTCTCACTTTCTCAAGTTACACACTTATAGTCATGTACAAACATGTCTGGATTTGCATGTGGGGTCTGGGGATTTGAACTCAAGTCCTTATGCTTGTGTGGTAAGTGCTTTTCTTTGCTGAGCCGTCTCCCTAACACTAGACATGAACAGCTCCTAGTGTGGCCTATCTTCAACCCATTAGGGAATGCTAAGCCTATCTTGTTACCTCCCTTCACATCCCTTGTGCGTTGTCTAGGACTTACTCTGAGTATTTTCATGCATGTATAGACATGTAGAACATCCTTACACACGTGAGCATGCCTTCTAGGCACACAAGGCTCAGAAGCACATATGAGAGGTTTGCAGCTTGTAGGCATGTGCTTCAGCATGCACACACACTTGTGCCCGTGTGCATTTCCTCCTTTAACCCCCAGGGCTGTGTTTTCCTGGTTCGCCCTACCCTGTGGACATCCTGCGTTGGACTGGTCACACCTCCTTAGAGACCACTCTCATATTGTGTGTATACATATGGTTCTTCAAGCACTTTTATCCAGACATGATTTTACAATGTCATTTATTTGTTCTGTGTATGTGTATATATGAGTACATACATGTCCTTCCATGTGGAGGGTAGAGGCCAGCTGGGTCCTCTACCCTTGTGTGGGTTCCAAGGGTCGAACTCAGGCCATCAGGGTAGGCAACAAGTGCCTTTACCCACTGAGCCATCTTGTTGGCCTGGGGCATGATTTTAAGTTGACTTCTTACAGAGTTGGTAGCAATAAGAAGCTGTGAACTTCCATGTCTTTCTGCAGCATGTACTTGGCACCTCCCTTGGGTAAATTCTGAGAACTGAGAGGGCTGGATTTTCAGGAAGGAGTGTGCCCAGCACTGAGGAGCCTTTCCAAGGGCTGCACTCGTGTGAATGGCTCCCGCCAGGCCTTTGAGGCGGAGGGGTTGCAGCTGCTCTGCTTTATTAACAGTGCACCCTTCTCGGGCTCAGCTGCCTTAGCTCTCTGTCAGCACGTACTTGGGGCTCCCTGAAGTTTTAACACGTGTGTTTCTGACATCGTAATAAACACCTCTTCATATGCTTTTCACCATTCATGTGTCCTTTGTTTATCAATGTCATCTTTACATCGTTAGTATGTGTTTCCGGCACCCCTTTGTGTTTTGGGTACATCCCCTGTTGGATGGGTTTGGACCCTTTCCCCAGTTTGTGGCTGAGCCTTTGAAATGAACATTTGCAGATTTAGAAATGAGCCCTCAGCAGGGCTTTGGCATGGTGGAAGCTCACCCTCCCGCTTCTCTCGGGCACTCAGTTCCCTTTGCATCCCAGGGAGGACGCTTCTGCGCTCCTCTGTGGTGGAGATGGTTTTGTTAACTGCCCCCACCGGCGGCTCCTACCTGTCCCTCAGCCTTGTGAGGTTTATGCTGCTCTTTCCAGGGCTGCCTTAGGCCGGTGGTTCTCAACCTTATGAATACAGCGGCCTTTGCAGTTCCTCATGTAGCTTCTTCTCGTTGGCTCTCTCTCGGCTTCAGGCTTGCGGTTCAAGAGTTCTCTGCTACCTGGCCCTGCCGCCATGCCTGCCTGCCATCACGAACTCTTTTCTCCCAGGAAGAGTAAAGCCAAAATAGACCCTCTCCTGCTTAGGTTGTCCGTAGTCATGGTGTTTTATCATAGCAACCCAAAGGTCCCTAAAAGAGGGTCCTCTGCTTTGCCCAGTAATGTTCTGCAGATTTAAGTGTGCACACACGGCCCCTTTTGGTATCCTTATGAAGACATACTCAATTCTCGATGCTGTTGAAATGGAAGCTGAAAAGGCTTCACTTTCCTATTGCTCCCCGCAGCCATCAAGAAGCAGAGTTGCCATGGATTCTATCACGGTCCCACCGAATTCATTTCCTAGTTCCGGCAGCTTCTGTAGATTTATTAGAGCTTTCCACATGTGATTTTATTTTATGAAAAGACAATTTCATTTCTTCGTTTTCAGCCTGAATGCGTTTTCTTTTCTTGTCTTATTGTACTAGTTGGAGTTCCAGTTGGGAGTTCACCAGAAGTGGTAAGAATACAGGTTGTTTTCGTGTCCGTGTCCAGGTGGAAGGAGCATTCAGTGTTCATTATGAACTACAGTGCTAATTATAGATTGGCTGTGAGCGGCCCTTCCATGGTTGAAGGTGCTCAGGGTTTTGAGGGAATAGATTGGTGCAAACCTTGTCAAACACATTTCTTCCAGTTCAGATAATCACGTGAGTTTTCTTATTTCTGTTATTCATACAGTAAACTATGCTAATTCATTTTCATTTATTAAGTTAATAATTGAATTTGGGGATGAACTCCATTGGATATAGTAATGCTATATGTTCATGTGTTACTGAATTTGATTTACAATAATATGCAAAGGAGCTAATTTTTCCTGATGAATATTAATTGATAATTTTTGTATTAAGTTTTTGTCCCAGGCATACAAGGAGTTGGAAGAAAAATAATTGGGATTTACTTTCTTCTCTATTTAAAAAAAATGTACTAATCTTATTTAGATCTGGAAATCTTTTTTGTGAGAAGGACTTTGGCTATGCATTTATTTTTATATGGATTGATTCTTAAATCTGATATATCTTATCTGTGTTTAATGAACTGTGATAATTGCTGTACAATGACTCCGTCCTCCAGCCTCTCTGAGGTCTGTAGTGATGCCTCTTTCCTTGCGATTTCATATTGGTAATTTTCCTCTTCTCTCATGGTTTTTCTTCTTCTATTAACAGAAGTTATGAAGTTTATGGATGTTTTCAAAGAGTAACTTTTCCACTTGATTATTGTTTTTTCCATGGCATTGATTGCAGCTCTGCTTTTTAATTTTTTCTTTCATCCTAATCCAGTTTTTGTTTTATTGCTTTATTTAATTCCTTCCTTCCTCCTTTCTTCTTCCTCCTTCCCTTTCTCCCTCCCATTCTTCTTGTCATCCTTGCTTCCTCTCTCCTCTTGCTACCTCCTCCATTGTCTTAAGACAGATGTTTGGACATTAATTATTTGATTAATTATTTGATACTGTTAGAGTATCACTCTGTAGCCCAGGTCTGCTTGGAACTCAGTACCAGGTCTAGGTTGACCTCAAACTTGTGGTGATCATCTGGGTTTATAGTTGTGTGCCACATTATTACCAACAGAGTTTTCATCTGCTTCCCCATTTCCTTCTCTCCTTTCTCCCTCTTTCTTTTTTTAATTCTTCTTTTTAATTCTCTCTGTGTGTCTCTTGCTGTCCAGGTAGGGGTGGATCTCAGGGCCTTGTAGATATGCGTTCCCCAACACAGTTTCATACCACATCTTCTTTTCTGAGCCTGGAAAGTTTATGATCCATGTTATCCAGTAAAAGTCTAAATATTGTCTTCCTTCCCTCTGTTCTTGCTCTTTTGTTTGACACCCCTGGATCCCTTAAAGGAGGTTTGCTAACTTCAGAAGCACGAGCAGTTTCACACGAGCAGTTTCACGACTGTATTTGTGTTACTTTTTGCTAATGCTAGCTCAGGGCCACTCTGCCATTGTCCAAGCTTCACATTGTCTGAGTCCTGCATTCACTGAATCCATTCTGCTGCCCATTGTATGGTCTGCCTGGGCTGTGAATTTGCCCTTTCCAGTGGAAAGGGTATGCAGGTCAATTTGCTGAGCTGTCTGGACCTTCTCTGCCTTCTTCATTGCTGAGCAAATGTTAAAGTTACCAACTGTTTGTGCTAGGCTCCAGGTCCGTTCATTCCTCGGCCACCTCACTCACTGTCTTCTTAGATTGGCATAAGGAGTGAAGTCTTTCATCCCTGATCCTCCTCACCGCTTGCAGTCCCCTACTCCCTTCTGTTGGTCCCCTCCCCAACTCCAGTGTCCCCCACCCTACTTGTAGATCGCATGTGTTCCTCTGACCATATTCTCCTTTAACATCCACCCTCCCCAGGGTTTTTGTGACCCATGTTTACACTTGCACATGCATATATAAAGATTAAAATCTAGAATCTCCATGAAAGAAGCATGGATGTAGTTATTGTCTTTCTGAGTGCTATATTGCTTAATAAGATAATTTCCAGTTCTGCTTCCCCACAAATGTATGATTTCATGTTTCTATCTAGATAAACAGAATTTTATTGGATGTGCGTATGCATGTTCTGCACCCATTCCTCTGTTGATGGACATGTATTTTGATACCCTGTTATGGCAAAAATTAAATGATATGATTGCTTTGTATTCTTGACCCATTGACCCTTTTGTAATTACTAAATTTCCTTCTCTCTTTAAGGCTTTAGTTCATGCTTCTAGAGTTACTTTAATCCTGGGACAGTCACGCCTTCTTTCTTATGATTAGGTTTAGCATTGAAATCCCATTGACTTCAATCAACATGTGCAGATCTATGTATGAGATTGGGATTTGAAGACCTTAGAAAATGGGCAGACTGCAATCTAAGGCTGCAGACAACTTTACTTCAGTCTTGGTGTACTTTTACACACAAATGTGCAGACGGATATTTCTTTGGGCTGCCACCTCGCAAAAAATGACACGGAGACTTATTGTTAAATATAAAAGTTCAGCCCTAGCTTAGGCTTGACCCTAACTAGTTCTTATAACTTAATGTATATAATTATATATATTATATTATGTATATATTCGTATAATGTATACAGTTAGTATAATAACTTGACCAATATCTTTTAATTTACATTATTTTATGTGGCTTGATTACCTTTACTCTGTCATCACCATTCTGCTTCCTCTCTGTCTGGTAGCTCTGCCTCTCTTCTTCCCAGAGCTCTCTCTGTCCAGAAGTCCCACCTGCACCTCCTACCAAGCTATTGGCCGTTTAGCTTTTGATCAAACCAATCACAGTGATATATCTTTACACAGTGTAACCAAATATCTCATTACACAAATGTAACAATGGATGCAATGATCCAAGATGTTGTTTGAGTTCAGAGAACCATGGTTGGAAAAAACATGTAAATAAACACCAGTAAGCACATACCAAATATGAACAGAGAAGTTCTTCTTCAGAACCTTCCTGAGTCAGACCAATTTAAATACAGTTGCCTAGCATGGACTGCAGATTACCTCTGGGAAAGCATGAAAGCAAGGCAAAATGCCATATCCAGATTCAGAATATCATGAGGACAGCCCTCAGCATATCCTTTTTACCAGACTGAGTTCTTTAGCTGTGCTCTGACATCCAACAATACTAAACATGTCTTACAACTGAGTGCAAGTGTTTGTCACAGGAGGCAAGACATCATGCCCAAGAACAATCCAGGGGAACAAAATGCACTCGAAGAGAAAGGACCTCTGTCTTTTTCCCGGAGCCTCTTTCACAGTTCCCCAAGGCATTTTTCAGCATGTGTCATCCTTTTGGCACATTCCAACGTGACTCTTTCTGTCATCTTATTTCAATGTATTCATATTTTTAAATGAAGTGTATTTTTATAGATAAGATGTAGCACCTTCTGTTTTTCTACCAAATCTAATAACTTCTGCCTTTTTCATTGGGGTTTTTAACTCATTTACACTTAGTGCAACTGTTATTCACTTGGTTGAAGTCATCTGCATTGCTATTTGTCCAATCTTTTCTTTTCCCTTCTCCTATCTTCTTGTGCTCTTTGGAAACTGAGATCTAAATTCCCATGTTCCTTAAGTTTCAATGTAAGTAGATATTGAAGTAGATGGGTCCTCTCACTCAAGCTCTTTCTTAATTGGCCTTCTGTTGCTATGATAAAATGCTGACCAAAACCAACTTGAGGGAGAAAAGATTTTTTTTTTCTTGGCTTACAGTCCATCACTGAGGGAAGCCAGGGTAGGAAGTCAAGCAGGAACTTGAGTGCAGAAACTGCAGATACCAGGAAGGAGCATTAGTGGCTTGATCTCCATGGCTTTTTCAGTCTACTTTCTGATACACCCTGGGACCACCTGTCTAACAGTGACATCACCCACAGTGGGCTGTATCTTCTCCTATCAATTAACAATTAAGAAAACACTCCATAGACAGGGTCCCAGGCCAATCTGAGAGAGGAGATTTCTCAGTTGAGATTCCCTCTTTCCAAAGATGTCTTACTTTGTGTCAGGTTGACAAAAACTAAGTATGAAGCCCTTAAGGACCCAATTTACTTAGAAAAAAGGTCGATTATCACCAAGTAGAATCTCATGAAACTAAAACAAACCCTGTGCAACAAATGAAATGAGCAGAGAGACAGGAATAAAATATATATCTGACAGAGGAATCATGTCCAGGATGCACAAAAACAGCAACAGAAACCCATAAACAACAAGAAATCAAACAGCTCGATCAATAAATGGGCTAATGAAATGAGCAGGCATTTCTCAAAAGATAGAGCACTAGTGGTCAGTAATCACACTAATATTGTTCCTCTTTACTGGCAAGTCCAGAAATGAGTCATAAATTATTACTATTCCATTTGTCTCCATTCTTAGTAAATTTGTTAAAACCCCCTAAACTGTTTTAGGGTCACTAGAAGCTGGGCTTTTCCTTGACAGGCTACACCTTGGAAAGTGTCTAAGATGGCCTCTGTCCAGCTCTCCTGCCTTTGGTGCACAGCCGGGAGACAAGCCTCCCAGTGTGCTGTAATAGTTCTGCTTTCAATGGCCAATTGTCTTCCTGAGAGTTGATGTGACAAATGTCTGTGTCATTTGCATACTCAGCTGCCATCCCTGGGATGCTTTGTTTCTTCTTCATAGATCAAGGCTCTCCTCTGGTGTCCCTCTGTTTCAGCAGGAAGACGTTTGTTATTAACTTTTGTTATGGTACTGTCCACTGGCAACGAATTCACTAAGACTTATACACCCAGGGAAAAATCTTTGTCTTATTTAAAGGAATATTTGCCTGGATCTAGAGTTACAGGTTACTTTCCTCACTTGCAGGGCTTTATAGATTTTTCTCATTGTTTTGGCTTTCTTGTTTCTCACAAGATGACCGCAGTCTGTGATCTTTGGCTCTGGTGTGGGGTGTTTCCCACCCACCCTGGCTGCTCTGGGGGTGTCTGTGAGCTGATCACCACTGAAATTTGGTAACTTTCATTTCTATACTCATAGTTTGTCATCTAATTGAAAAAATATTCAGCATTTAAAATTATTATTTTTAGATTATGATTACTTCCCATTCCTCCCTCTAAGCCCTCCCATATATCCTCCCTTTTTCTTTCAAATTTATGGCCCCTTATTTTCATTGTTATTACATGCATATATGTACAGAGATATATATTCACTTTGACTTTATGCTGTTGAGAGGGCACGCCCTTGGCCTGTCCATCCTCAGCATATGGTTTCATTTGTTTCATTTTTGTGGTTGCTTTGTATTCTGAAGAATGAAACTAAACCAGAACATCTCATTCATCCTTTTCCCTGATTAAAGGCACAATATCATTTCCAGCCAGCTGCCATCAGGTCTATCTCACAAATATATCTCTTCCTTCATTTTATTTCTACTGTCTAGAGTGTAGAATCTCCAGGTCAATGGGTGTTTGCGTTTCTTAATTTAAATACTGTCTCCAGTGGAGGTTTTCAAACATTCTATTGGCAATATCTCTGCTTGACCATATACATGGAACTCCCAGAATGCTGCCTGTGCTTTGAGTCAGTACAGCCTGGGCTGCGTGTTCTTTCTTGACTTGTCCTCTCTGCCTTCCCTCTGCCCTCCTAGCAAACTTCCCTCCAGCACTGAGTCTAAGTCCAGACAAAACAGGGAACTGCCATTTCAAATATGGACACTTTCGCCTCTAGAATTTCTAGTTGGTTCTCAGGTAATCTTTACTAAATATTGAGTGAGAAAAGTACCATATAGCAAACTGAGTATAACACTGTAATCTAGATTCTAGGTCAAACAGTGATTGTATATAATAAAATATTGGTTTAACAGCCTGAAGTTTATTTGTGGAGATAGCAGAGGACACCAGCCATGTGTAAACAGGATGGGAGAGTCAGTCACACCAACCGTGTGTAAAACAGGATGGGAGAGTCACACCAGCCATGTGTAAACAGGATGGGAGAGTCACACTAGCCATGCGTACAGGGTGATCACACCAGTCCATCTGTCTTCACATAGGCAGACAGATGCTTTTGTACCTCAGGACCTTCCTAAGGGGCTTGGGGTGGACTTGGAACCAGGGCAGAAGCTGCAGCCTCTGGTTTTGTCTGAGCCTTAGCCTCTGGTTGGCAAAGCCTGTGACTCCTGGCTGTATAATCAGGAATCTGCATCCCAAGCTTGGGATGGGTGATGAGGAAGGTCATCAGAACCATGTCTGGGGTCCTTAGCCATCTTGGTATTCTTGGGCATCACTAGGCTTTCATTGCCTCATCACCCATGGCCTTTGTACCATGTGATCAAATCTTCTTCAGGCCCTTTTTGTGTTTTTTTTTGCCAAAACACATGCTCCTCAGGAACTTGGGATTAGCCATCTTGGAAAGCCATCTCTTTGTAACCTGGGTTACTTGATGTTATTTCTGTGACCTTTTCCACACTGGTTATGTTTGCTGTGAGACTTAGGACATGGGCTATGTGGGTGTCGGCACAAAAACCCATGGCTCCCAAAGCTCTTGGGGTCAGTGAGTCTGTGTCATGGTTTCCCACAGGCATCACGGGGGAGAAGGTGATGTGGGATGTCCTGATAGGTTCTCAGACAGCAGGGCTCTGAGTGAGTGGCTAGAAGGATGTATGGCCTAATTTGCTTGCACGGCATCGGAAGCTTCTGTATGGGTTGTCACTTTGCTGTGCTGGCAAAAGCTTCTTCTCAGCACTCGATAGCTACAACAGAAGCAGATGCTTCCTTTTTAATTATAATTTCAGCAAGTTTTGCTATGGTGAGATCCTGCACTTTTGAAGGGCTAACTCCCACCTGCAATCCCTACTTAACTGGCATCTCCATTTTCTGTGGTGAATTCCACCGGGCTCCTCGTTCTGGGTACCAACTCCAAGAACTCTTTACCAGCTGGATTTATGATGGATGCCATCTGGTCTGATAGGAGGAAACAGATATTGATTTTTAATATTTTTTCCCAACTTGTTTACTCTAGGATAATACTGCAGCTGTGTGGCAGCTTGTCTCTGAGTGGGAAAGATTATTACCACCGCCTTTTGACGGGATGAATCACCCAGGACGGCTTGAATGGCTGAAGGGTAGACTTTGATGTTACGTCGCTTCATTTACCCTTATGACTAAATGATTATTGATTTTATATTTTTAAGCTCTTGAAACGTGAAAATAACTCAGTGGAGAAGGCCGGCTGTGTTAGGTTTATTAATTTATTTCTGCAGGGCATAATTCACTTTGGACCAGGTTGTGAAGGGTCTGGGTTCATGACCGGCTGCAGATACAGTGGCAAAGAAATGGCTTATTTATATAGTCATTGCAAGTAGTCCCCAAATCAATACAGTCTGGGATTGGATGATTAAACTCAGTCCCTTTGTGGGGTTCATTCCTGTAGCTGCTGCCAAAATCAGCTGGACTGCCCCGGCTTCATGTGATCAAGTCTACAAATAGCAAGTTTGTTCAAGTTGAAATATGATTTCTTGGTTCATCATTTTTTTTATCTGCTATGTTCACTCAATGACATTTTAACAGCCTAC
>LOEQ01000155.1:174414-211859 GCA_001685075.1 Bramus lutescens
ATTGACTACTTCAATGAAATCAGTAATCTGCGTTCAAAAAGCCTCCTCCAAGGACATCCCGGATGTGACTGGCTGGATCCTCTAAGGCTCTGAGCATAGACCCTCAGCATCCTGGGCATTGAGCTGGGAGCTTCCATCTGCAGCAAGACCTAAGATGTAGACTGGACCTGAAGCTGCTCTGTGCACACAGCAGGACCAGTGCTTCTGTGTCCCTATGTCTGCAGAGTGCCGCCTTCCGACTCCGCATCTGACAAGTGGGGCTTCTGTCTCAGGCAAACTGAAGTCTCCTGACCTCATTTCTTTCTCGATAGCAAGAGTAACTGACAATGGGAATTTTGGGCCTTTTGGGATTCATTTTTCATATTTTCCTCTAAGTTTTTTTAATATATTTTAAACATAA
The DNA here is from genome assembly GCA_001685075.1 of Bramus lutescens. Taxonomy (NCBI): domain Eukaryota; kingdom Metazoa; phylum Chordata; class Mammalia; order Rodentia; family Cricetidae; genus Bramus; species Bramus lutescens. Next base: position 174,815 of record LOEQ01000155.1, read on the forward strand.
ACTGTCACATCTATATCTTGTTAATAAAATTTGGTCTGAACCAAGTGTAGTGGCATACACCTGTAACCCTGGCACTTCAGGCTGGAGGAAGGTGAGCTGGAGGCTAGCCAGGCCTATAGGAGGAGACACTGATTAATCGATAAACCTAAATAACAAATAACGGTTTGGCTATTAAGGTTCTAATTCAGTTTTTTTCAGTGTTTGAAATAAGGGTTTTTAGTCCTTCATATAATCCCAACCTGTCTCCTGGTTAGTAGAAGAGCAGGCTCTTAACACGTGAACAAAAGAGCTTGTTTTCTAGGATTTTCTATTTAGACACAGAATGTAAAAGACCGGTTAGCTCAAGCCATTTCAGTGAAGTTTTCAGCCTCCATCTCCCTCCCTTGACCTTCCTTCCCAGTCTGAGCCTTCCATGAACTAAAGAGACAGCTCAGCAAGCATGCTATAGTGTCCTGTCAAGATGATAACTGATGCTCTTAGACTGATATAGCCTTCTCCTCGGCCATACGAGGTTTATCCTGAAATCCATTTCAGATTGAGTATATGGTAGACTGAATTGTATGGTGGTTAGCCTTAACTCGTGTTAACCAGACTTTCTGCGCGTGAACACAGGAAGTCACTGCTAGGCCTTCCGTTTCCAGAGCACGACTTCCCAGCATGGTGAGTCATGGCCTTGTATTTTTATGGAGTTACAAAAGGTGTAAAACACTCCCTCTCACTTTAGTCAGTGTGTGTGCATAATTAATATGCAGTAAATTATATAGCTCCAGTTTAAAGCTTGTTTAAATGCATAGAATTGCAAAGGGAATAGAGAAATAAAATAACTTTGGACCAGCATAATGTAATATGTTGATCAATTTTATAGGGAGTGGTGAATATTTAATTAATCACCTTTTGACAATTATTCACAGTGGTCAGAACCAAGGTCTCCATTAAAGCCAAAGAATAGCTTCATTACAAATGACTCATAAAAGTGTCAAGGGCTGGCTGTGAGAACAAGTAATTTCCTTCCCTTTAAAACCATTAGATGGGCTGGAGGGGGTGGGGAAGGTGATAGAGCACAAAGCAAACCTTCAGCTGCAAGTTTGACAGCATGTTGTAGGCCAGGGAAGGGGGTGGCAGAAAGTTACCATGGTTCTTCCTCCCACTTTTCCTTTTAGGAGGAGGCAGACAGGGAGGGAGGCGTGTTGACTCTTGTTGGATTACTTCTTCCATCCTGTAGTGTTTGCATCTGAGTCTTGGTGAACCTCTGTCCCATGGCTCTCAACAAGATCTACCTTTGTTGTCCTCTTGATATACTCAAGGTGGCTTCCTGGAATTGCTGCAGACAAGGACAACAAAGACGAACCTATTTCATAGGCTGGGCTTGGAGGGCTCAGAATGGGTGTGCTGGCATGCCATCTTTGTTGTCAAAAAACCATCTCAAAAAGACTCAATAATTGTGGCTGTGTCCATGAACCCATTTTTCAGCTTGTGACACTGGCCATGAAACCTGACTTTCAGCTTTTAAATGTCAGGATAAAGGAGCCTGTGTGGAGTCTTCACAGTGCCTGGTGTACGCTTCCCCCATGTGACTGAGTGCTGAATACTCATTGATGACAACAGCCTTGGAAAGAAACATTGCCAGGCAGACCTGTGTCTCCAAGTCACCCAGCATCTGGAGGGGTAGACACATTGGTTGGAATCACACTGCCCCTTCAAAGGACAGAGGCTGGAGTTGAATTTTCTATGCTGGGAGAACAAATGGATACTTGACTTCAACTACACCTGTGAGTGGCTTCCTTCGCTGTTAAACTTTCTCCCCAAACTAGCAAAATACCTGAAGTGTTTTAACCCAAACAGAACCTGGACATGCTTCAGTTTTCAAAAGTTTTGCCTGTTGTTTTGACCAAGAGTGCCTCTTTCCTTCTTTGAAGCTCAGGTACGACGCCCGTGGGCAGGCTGGCTCTGGGGCACACACCTACCCACACAAGTTCAAGTGACCACTTTTGAAAACTAATAGCTATTGACTCTGGTCGGGATCTCTATGATGTTATCTGGCCCATAAAGACTTTGTGGTATGCGTTTACATTGTATCTGGCAAGTGTCTAATCAGTATTGATTTTCCTCGTGTGTAGTACCTATGTCAAACAACCTAATATATTTAAATGGAGATTATTTCAGTTGTTTATCTACTATGTGATAAGATCAAAGGCAGTTAACTGTGCGGTAGATGGAGAAGATAGTGTGGTGTGCTTGGCCCTTCAGCTATACCATTGTACTACTTGATGATGGCAAACAGCTAAAAATTAACTTTATGAAGCATGCTGAGATTTGGGGTCCAGGAAGAATCAACCAGATGGAGGCGAGAGATGCTGACTTGGGGCTCTGTGAAGGCTGGCAGTGGGGAAGAAGGGCTTTTCAAAGGTCCTGGGAAATCACGGTCATGCTTAATTCTCTCTCTTTCTCTTTAGTTTGTTTGTTTAGATATTTCTGGAGAAATCAGGAGTAAATGCAGGCTGATGGATGTGTGATTTCCCTGCAGATGTGCGCCAGTTAATCTTCAGAGTGAGTTCAGGGGGATCTGCTCCTGGGGTGAGGAGCTTGGCAGGACCATCTCAGGGGCCATGGGCTTATTGCCCCTGACTAACGGAGCCCTGTTGGTGCCGTGCAATAATTGTGACCAGACTGGCACATGCATCTGAAAGCAACAGAAGCTGACTTTATTTTTGTTAGCTCCCTTCCCACAGAGAGATTTCTCAATACTTCTCGTTTGCAAAATACATCCAAACGACAGCTTTTGGAATTCTTTATAGCATAAGATAGATGCTAATTGTTTCAGAGTGATTAACAGCCCATTTTAAACAATCCAATGTGAGTTTTCTAAGAATTAAAAAAGAAAAAAAAAAGCGAAGTCATAAGCACTGAGTCCTAACATGGGACTTGAGCCTCCCAAGCCAATGAGTTCATCAACAACAGACTCACGGCTTGATTTCCACCTGACTCAGCGTTTCCAGTCTCTGGCCTCCCCAGGACTTCCAGTCACTCTGAGATGCTGATCCGGCTACAGAGTGACTTGGCTGGTTCCCTTTGAGAACTCATCTGCAGAGACAATAACAAGAGGTCCCTGGCTTCCCTGGTTGTTTATCCACAGTGCTGGGGTGCTGCTCAGTGGTGTCTAAACCATGTCACCTAGCCCTGCTGAGCCAGGCACCAGGCCACAGGGGTCAGCCGCACCAGCCTCTACCCTTGATGCCACTGGCTTTGCCCTAGCAGATGAGCTTCCTGATGATGGCAGAGTGTGCCTGTTACAGTGTGCTTCTGCGCAGAGAGACTCCATATTATCGCCCTGCTCTTTCTGTGGCTTCAGGAGCAGGCTGTGCTGATGGAGACAGTGCTATAAGGATCAGGAGTGACTACCTACTCTCCCCCTCTAGTGAAGGCAGGGGTCCCATGCTCAGTGCCTCTCAGGAGCTCTGTGCAGCAGAGAAGGAAGGCACAGGACAGAGGACTCAGGCTCTGTTTTCCTCCTAACCTCCTCTGTCTCCCTCCTTTCCTCCTGAGTCCTTCCTCCCTTCCTCCTCCTTCTTTTTTATACTTCCTTACTCTTCTGTTCTTCAAACTCCTCTCTCCTTCCCTCTCATCTTTTTGTCTGATATTTTCCCCTCCTCCTCTGTCCTCTTCTTCCTCCCTCCCTTCTTCTCTATTCTCTTTCCCCTTCCTCTCTCCTTCTCTGGCCTCTTCCCTTTTCCTCTCTCCTCTGGCCTCCTCCTTCTCCTTCCCTCCTCATCTACATTCCTTCCTCCTTTTATCTCCCACTTGGCATTCTAAATTTTATTTACTTTTAAGACTCAGAGCCCCCAACTCCTCAGTCTGACCTTAGTCCTAGCCTCTGCCTCACTATTCCCTTATTGGTGCCATAGCTCCTTCCTGCTAGACTCAAGCGATTCACTCTCTGGACCCAGAGTGCAGTGAGGTCTCCATTCAGACCCTGACCCTGGCCACAATGCCCTGCCTAGCCTGTGGTCTGTGGTCCCTCTGTGCTTAGAGAGCTGTAGGGAGTACAGATGGTCCTGGGGAGTTCTATCTACCAGTGGTCCAGGGCAGGAGTCCTTTTGCAGTCACAGGGCCATCTTTAGCTCGGATTGATGACCCACAGTAGTTCCAAGCCGGTCCTGTGTGGAGGACAGAGCCCTCTGTGTGGGAGGCAGGGATCATCCGCTCAGTTGGGATGCTAACAGCACAATGCTCCTGTGGAGCTGTCAAATATGATGGTGTTCAAGGCCAGGTCGTTGGAGTTTCACTTCTTGTTTCCCCTCACTCAGCCATGGGTAATTTATGCAGATATGTGTCAATCAGCTTTCTTTTCGGAAAGCAGTTTCCAGCTTCAGGGATGCTGGGGGATGTGGCAGCCCCATTAATATTTGCACAGTCATATTGCTGTGGAAGTGGGGAGCAGGCCTGCTTGGGGGACCCAACAAAGCCAGGCTGGGTACAGAAGCTGTGGGTGGAAGATGGCATGGTGATGTCAGCCAAACCTTTATAAAGGACAACAGCAAAGTCTGCTGCCTCTGTGGGCCTGGACCCTTGGATCAGCTTCATCTACTAGAAGAAGAAGCAGAAGGAGGCCCCTATCACCAGGGTCCCAAGTTGAACATGACCTCAAGGGAAGGGGCTCACCCACAGTTGGTTTGAATTATGATAGATTAAACTCCTGAGCAGCCCAGACGTGCTCTTAGAGTAAACACCAAAGGACTCCTGATAGGGTTGAAATACTAGGAGAATACACTTAGCCAAGGTCTCCTGGTGCCTGTCAGAGCAAGGAAGAAGTGAATCTCACAATCTTCCACACACTTCCAGCTTCCACTAACCAGACACGGGAAGCTGCTAAATCTGAAGGCAGCATTGGCAAGGAGAAAAGGGGTAGGCACAGGCTACTGCCACTTTGTGAGTACGCACACCACTGCCTGTCTGGCAGCCCAGAGAGCCCGGGCCCCAGCCCTGGCCAAGAAAAATCACTTCTACCTCTCCTGCAGAAAATGACATTTCAATAATCACATGCTTGCAATGCTTAAGTCGAGATTTATTATTATTGCTAATAATAATAAAAATGAAGATTGCTTATGTTCTCCCTCAGTGAGCTGCAAACATTGATTTTCCTAGGGCCTGCACGCATGTTCAAAGCCCACCTTTTCTTCAGTCTGCAAGGTGGATGGATATTTGATTACTTCAATCCCTTAAACTCCAAATGAATGATTGGCATGGTATTGATACGCCCAGGAGAGATGGCTTGAAAATCTCATAGCTCTGTCTCATGCCTTTATGGTTCTATCAATTACAGCCACTGGGCAGAACCTTGGATTGCAGTGACGGAGGACTCCATGCATGGAAATGTCCTCCCTGTCTGTCCATCAGAGACACACATCCTCCCAGTATGTGTCCTGCTTGCCTCAGCATTGAGGGGGGTTTTCTAAACAGGGGAGCCTGATGGGCGCTTACCCCAGAAAACAAGCTGTGCTCTGTTGCTAAGCAGTAATTAACTCCTCCAGGCTCAGCCCTCCACGCCTGCTAATCTTGGTGGCTGTTTACATGCTACTATTTGTTAAATGGCAACGCTTATTGATCTAGCTAACTCAGTCCCACATTGTAGATTTTCTCTTGGTCTGTGTTCTTACATGTGGTTCAGCATTTTTAAATGTCAACTGCAAAGTATTATTGATCAGTAATTAAAAGTGTAGAGAAAAATTAGCATAGTTGAAGTTTGCAGTCATTAGCAGAAGTACTGCTGGGCAATTATTTAGCATGTTTTAACATTTATTTCCTTCCTATTATTGACATACAGTATGGTGCTCTGGGAACAGTTTTTTTTGTTGTTGTTTTGTTTTGCTAAAAAGCAGAGTTTTAACATCAATAAGAATTAATGATGAGTGAGTCATTTGGAAAAAATTGCTTGTCAGTGTTCCTGCTCCACAGATAAGCCTACCCTAGGGCCTTTGTGTTGGCAGGAGGGATGTGGGGAGCTCTGATATTTTGGGGTACTTGTTGGGGTGGCAACATTAAAGTTGAACGAGGACAGTGCCCTTCTGTCTCCAGTGCGAAGAAGATAGTGCTGCTCAAAGCCACTGCAGTGCTCCTGAGGAGTGCTCACCTGGACCTTGTCACATGAGGGGTGGAATTCACTGTTCAACGGGGCTTATTGAGCCATCCGGGAAGATGGAGTCCTGTTCCTAAACCTTAGTCACTATGCTGGTGTGTGCTTTCAAAAGTTTATGCTGCCCCCATGTTCCAATAGCTGAAACAGCACAAAGCCCACATGGGCATGACCTTAGGTGGATGAGGGAGAGGTAGTGAGGCCACAGGTACCTCTCTGAGCTGAGGGTCAATGTATTTAGAAACCATCAGTGGGGGCTGGAGATGGGAATATGGGCACAGGCACACTCACTACAAATTCCATCCCAGAGCTGCTGAAGAAATGCCCAGGGATGCCTGACTTTCTCTGTGACAAGTCTGGGGAAGGAAGCACAGCAAAAGTGAGGTCACTTAGGACGATGGTGCTGGGGTTCAACAGGCAGGACTGACCGGGTATTGCTCTGGTGAGAGTTCTGTTACTAGCAAATTTAGGGTTTTGAGCCTGTGAAGAAGGAGATGCACATAGAGGAATTTTATGTTCCCGTTTGTCTTGTTTAAATTTCTTTTAGATGTTACAGAAACCTCTTAGGAGCAGCTTGAGGAAAGAAGCATTTGTTTTGAATCACAGCTTGAAGGAACACCCTATCACGGCAGAGATGAAGCAACAGCCGCTTAATTGAGTTTGTCACATTGTATCTATACTGTCTGAGCAGCTGGAGGAAACTGGTCACATTGTATCTACACTGTCTGAGCAGCTGGAGGAAACTGGTCACATTGTATCTATACCTTCTTAGCAGCCTGAGAAAGTTGGTCACATTGTATCTATACCTTCTTAGCAGCCTGAGAAAGTTGGTCACATTGTATCTAACCAGCTCTGCTGGAGAAAGCTGGTAACATTGCACCTTCTTAGCTGGAGAAAGCTGGTCACATTGTATCTACACTGTCTTAGTAAACAGAGAGATGTATGTTGATCCTCAGCTTACTTCCTCCTTTTCATGTAGTCTGTGACTGCAGACCATGGGTTAGTGCTGCAAACACTTACCTTAAGTCTTCCCTCTTCAGTTACAATTCTCCTGAATCACTCTCACAGATATATCTAGGAGGTGTTGTTTTCCACGGTGAATGTCATTCCTGTCAATGTGACAATGCTTTTGCTCCCTTTCTTCCATCTATCTTTACATTCCTCCTTACACTTTTCAATTCATCCATCCACCCACCTACCCACCCACCCATCCATTGATCCACCTATACATCTACCTTAGGTAGGGTTTCTATTGTTGCCATGAAACACCATGGCCAGAAGTAACTTGGAGAGTAAACAGTTTATTTCATTTTACAGTTGCACACCATAGTCCTTCATGGAAGGAAGTCATGGTAGGAACTCAAATAGAGCAGGGACCTGGAGGCAGTAACAGAAGCCCAGATCACAGGCTTTCTCCCCTGCTTTCTTATACATTCCAGGACCAGCCGCTCAGGAATTGTATCACTCACAGCGAGCTGGGCCCTCACACATCAATCACTAATCAAGAAAAGCATTACAGATCCAATCTTATGGAAGCATTTTATCAATCAAGATTTCTCTTCCCAGATATTTCTAGGTTTGTGTCGTTGGCAAAAATTAAACAGTACAATTGACTTGACCCTTTGCCAACATAGTACTCATCACTTATTAGTCCATAACCTTTCCTGGCCTGTTCATCCCCAAGATCCCATGTTAATATTAATAGCACAATATAAAATAAGGACAATGCTAAAATTTTACATTTTTTAAAAATTAGATCTCTTTAAAGCATGCAAAGCCTCTTTATTGCCAAAGTTTCTCTGAAAAAACATTTCTAAAATCCCCAAATCCCTGTAAAATTTCAGAATCTCTTAACTGTGAGTTCCTGTAAAATAACACATGCACACATGCGTGTTCATACACACACCCCACATATATTTAAAATACTTCCTTACAATGGGTATGGTGGCACACATCAGTAATCCCAGTACTTGGGAAGCAGAGGCAGGTGGATCTCTGTGATTTCAAGGTCAGCCTGGTCTACAGAGTGAATTCTAGGACAGCAAGGGCTGTTGCATAGACAAACCCTGTCTCACGAAAACAAAAAATAAAATGAAAATTAAAAAGAATTCTTACTCCAAGAAGGAAGAATCAGGGTGCAGTCACAGTTTGAACGAAGCAAAACCCAACTCCAACAGTGTAAATAACTCAATATCCAGTGTCTGGGGTTTGCTTGTGATCTTCATGGCTCCAAGCCTTTTAACGGTCACATTTTCCTGTGTCTGTTGTGCTTACCATATGCAGCTTGTCTTCCTGACTGTCTGGTCTCACTACACAGTTGTCATGGAAGCTGTGATATGGCCCAGTTTTCACCCTTTAGTCCTTTCTTCTTCATTTGTAGGTGTTCATTGTCATGAGTTCTAGGCCCCTGCTCTCTGCTCCACTATTGATAATGGGCTTTCCCTGTGTCTCCAAGTTCTTTAGATCAATAGATCATCTACTCATCTATTGATCTATTCATTCATCCACCTATGCACTTACATATCCACCCCCACACATGTATATCCCTTCACACAACAAGCTATGACTGGTCCCCCATTGGCTTCCCAACACATTCTTTCAATACATTATTTGTTAGGCATCTTCTGGGAGAACAGAATCTGGAATGCTTGTCTGGTATGATGGCTGCAGGATTCTGTGTGGAGTGTTACTCTGACCTCCTTGGGGAACACTAAGATTAATGATGGGGTGCTTGATGTGTGTCCAGTGCACTATGTGAAGTCACGAAGGAGGGTGTTTGGAAGCAAAGGTGGACGGATAGCAGGAATGTGTTCATCCAGATTGGATTTACGTGCCTGGTGAGTTTGACAGAGAAGTATCATTCAGAGTACAGACAAAGTTTCGTGGTTCTGGCAGGGTGTCAAGCAGAGAAGCGATACTAGGCCTTTTGTGGAGAGAGCACTGTAACCGTCCAGGGGAGTGCCTGCAGCAACAGGAGCCGAGTTGTAGAGATTCAAGAATAACAGAGATGAACTGTGCAAATATGCACAGTGAACACTAGGCCACATAGAATTAAAGTGAATCTGAAGTGGAGAAATCAAGGCTCATGAGGGTGAACTTGGGAGCTAACACATCCACAACAGAACACTTTACAGAGGCTCCTATTCTTCCTTGGAAGGTAGGATGCAGGGCTGTCGGCTAGAGATCATGGCTGATGGAAATAGACAATGTGAGTAGAGGGAATGAGCTCTCCATGGACCAGGTGTTAGGGCTTTGGGTTTTAGAGAGACAGTGCATCTGAAATCCATATTGTTGATGACTTTTGAAAAGCCACCATCCCTTTTCCTTTTGATCTCAGAGTGCTCATTCTCAGAAGCCTCCTAGGCATGAGGTGTGCTGTGGAGACCATTGGGATCAAGTGTTAGAGATGACTATGAAGTGGCCTCATGGTTCCCAGTCCATATGTTGCCTGTGTCTTTCAACATTTGCTGGGAAGAGTTGGTGGGCCTACTGCATGTCTGCAGCAACCCTGAAAGGAAGAGCCAGTTCCCAGAATCTGGCATGCACACCCTAGGAATATGAAGAGCAAGTTTTCTGTCACCTGACAAAACGTAGAGGGTGATGTCAGCATGGTCTTGGGTGTAAGCAGGCAAGAGAGAATATCCTGTGACCGTCGGAGAGAAAGTGCAAGTTTCAGTGAGGTCACTGTCACTTTTCACAGGGAAGAGAGACTCCAGCACCAGGCAAGGCTAGGCTATCCACTGTGATGGTTAACGTATCTGAGAGTCTAATAAGAAACAGCCGCCAGCCACCAAAGGCCAGCATGATGGGCCAAATCTCCACATGGAGACCAAGAGGGAGAATGTGCAGAGATGTTCTTGCTACTCATACATTCAAAAACTCTGCTTCGTTTCCCATCTTTTTATGATTGTTACTTTACCATTGAAGAGAACTCCATGACAGGAGGGAGTGCTTATTTGGGCATGAGGTTTTAGAGGGATAAGAGTCCACCTTGGCTCTGACAGCAGGCAGCATGGCAGTAGGAACAGGAAGTGAGAGCTCACATCCTCTACTGTAAGCATAACACAGAGAGAACAAACCAGAAGCAGATATATACTTTTCAAAGTCTATGCCCAGGGGCATATTCATCCAGGAAGGCTACACTGCCTTACTCTTCCCTAATAATACCATCAGCTGGGGAGCAAGAGTTCCATCACAGCCCCTGCCTTCTAAGACTAGGAATGGTCTCCTGATATCTCAAACATGACTGTTCAAGGGGTCCAGGAACTAAAGGTCCCATCTGTGTATCTCAGGGCAGATCTGCTTTCCAGGGCTGGACACAGATGGAAAAGGAGCTAACCCCCAGCAACAGTGGTGCAGAATGGAGCTATCGCAAAACAGGATGGTTCCTGTGTTGGGAAAAACACGTTAACTTCTGAAATCAGTGGTAGTGGGTTGGTAACCAGAAAGGAGCTCTGATGCCGATGAGAACGTTACCACTTAATAATTCAGTGAGCTATGTTTTTTTCAAGAAATAAACTAAATTAAAAGTTGTGTTTTCATTTGATTAATAAATGTGGTTTAGGAATGACAAATAACCAAATAATTAAAATAAATCCAATCTCTTCCTGCAAACATCTTTTAAATAGTCCTTAATTTGCTTTTAAGTATAAATATTAAACATCATCCATCCAGAAGTCTCTTTTCCCATCCTTGCTTCCTGATGGCTTTGCCCTCCTGGTTTTATCTACCCTTTATTGAATGTGGCCAGCCACCTCCTGCCTCCTGGCTGGAAACTTGGGAGGGAGAGGTCTGTTGGCTGTCTCTCCAGAAGTGCCAAAAAGGCAGGACTTCTGTGTTACTGGTGCATGCATAAAGGGAAGCTTTCCTTAAATATAATTTCCAAGATAATCACCACAGCCCATCAGCTAGCCTATAAGTGGAATATTGTTGTACATAGCCAACACACAGCATCAATTAGTTTTTCAGAGCATTGCTGGGGACATACATGCAGGACTTGGAGATAGTGAGAACTGTGCCTCTAGTCCCAGTTTGAAATCAGTCTTGAGAGCCATATCTTGTCTATCACTCCAAAATAAGCCAGAGATCCCTAGAGGAGTGCCTAATGGCATGCGCTTATGTCCTGGTACAGAACCAAGGGCACAGGTGAAGGGTGTCACAGTACCAAGAATCCTAGTGAACTGGCAGTGTTTGTCCTCAGGACTACAGGGCAGTGTAAATGTTGTTCAATGTGTGATATAGGCACAGGTATTCAGGCCTTCTTCCTTTTTTATGACCCCCTTGGTCATGTTGTTTCCCCTGAAAGATCACCCTCTTTCTCCTCCCCTCTTGCTCTTTCTATCAAACTTTGTTAAGATGTCTCTGCCCTTTGCTGAGGATCAGGGAGACCAGGCTCTACTGGGAAGACAAACTCAAGCTTCTCAATGCTGTGGGTCATCAGAGCACCTGACCCAAACACCAGAGAGGCTGGTGCTGTCTGTGCCCCTGCCCATCACTGGAGCTAGGGCAGAACTACATGAAGGAATCCCGTTGGAAAAGTTGTTCCCAAGAGAAGAAGAGGACCTGGGAGGGATTACACTGGGAAGAAGAAACAAAGAGAGGGCAGACAGACAGAAGGAAGGAGGGAATCAGGAAGAAAGGTAGGAGGCAGAGGCAGGTCCTAGCAGAAATTGCTTAGCAGTGCTGTCAGCACCCGGATGCTCATCTGCCCAGTAGGAGAGAGTTGGTACAAAGCAGAGAGGTCCTGGCACTTGAGACTTCACCATGATTCTTCTCTTAGTGTCCCATCTGGGTTCTCAGGCCTCTGAGCGGAACACCACATGGGTGAGTGTAGTCATTTGACTTTGAATACTGCCCAGGGGCTTTGAGGCAATCTGGGGCCCTACTGCAGGAAGGAAGAACTCTGTCTGGAGGAGATGGTGGACGGCAGGGAGGCTGTTAGCTCAGAAAAGCTCTGAAGGGAGGTGGAGGGAAGGAATAGGTCAGGGAGGACAGCAGCTCAGGTTTTGAGTCTTTCCTTCCATGAAGCATGCTCCTGGGTGAAGTGGGTGCTGTACTTAGTTAGCAACATGCAGTCTGTGTGCTCATGCATTCAGTGTCAGCGAGGTGCACACTGATGTCTAGGACGCCATGCATAGGTCATAAAGCAGTGAATCTTGGCGATCTCTGTCTAACTCCTGTAACCACAGCTGTGGACCTTCATAGTCCCACAGCTGGGATGTACGGTGGCCGTTCTTACTGTGCCTTACGGTGAGCATGGAACCTGCAGTTTTCTACCATGAAGAGCCACAGAAGAGACCATCTGCCTTTGGGTGACTGTGCACACAGGAGGATGTCTAGATGCAAGTGCAGAAGTCTGCCCACACAGAGGCTGATCCAGGCTGAGATACTTCCATGCCAAGTGTCTATATATCTATGGTGCAAACTCTTGGTGTAGATGGGATTTGCATCAGAAACATAAAAGACTGGGAGGAAGAGGGAAAAGTTAAGGGCCCAGAATAGCCACAACACTCGGACTCTGTTTGGGAGGTGCAGGTGGGGTAAGAGAACACAACGAAATGGTATCTTCTGGGAAGGTCGCTAGCAAGGACAGATCAGAACTGCCACTCAGTCCACAATAAGAGCAAGTAGCCTGCACGCTGTGAGAGGGAACCTGAGGAAAGCAGGTTCTGGGGAAGGCGAGCGCTTTCTTCTGGAATGACATATGTGGAGACATCCTGTCCTGATGAAATAGTGAGCCCAGGAAACGGTCAAGTTGCCTGGGCGGTCGGAGTGGCCGGAAAGGCACCAGTCAGAGAGACCAATTCACTGGAGGGATTAGAACTTTTCCCACCCTAAATAGAGCAGCTTCAAATGCTGACTGTTTAAAGATATTGCAAGGATTGTTTTTAGTTACATGTATTTATTTATTTCATGTGTATGTGTGGGAGCCTGTATGTGTCAGAACATATATGTGCAGGTCAAAGGATACCATTCAGCCTTGGGAGGGTGGCTTTCCCCTTCCAGACTTGAGGAGGGACCTGGTGTTAGAACTAGGCTATCATTCTTTCTGGGAAGTGCTTTTACCTGAAATGCTGTCTCAGATATTTTCAGTGTAATCTCCATCATAAAGTTTTTCTGGCCCACAAACTTGGGGTGTCAGCATTTGCTTTCAAATGTCCCCAGAACATTCCCCTCCTTCATGTAACTGACATCCCTTTCCAGATAACAGATGATCTGCTTGCCTCTTTAATTCTGACCGGATCTTGCAAGGGTGCCCAGTGTTTGGAGGTAACCAGACAGTGAGCATTTGTTGGTTTATTTAGAATACTCACACAGAATTACAGAAGGAACATGGCTGGATTTTCAGACTCCCAGGTATTGCATTAAGGTATTTTAACTGCAAGTTGTTTTGCAAATGAGAGGATATAAGAACATGTAAAAAATTAAATCTTCTATATGTCAGAGACATAATGGACATGTGTAAATCACATGGGTGGTGAAGACATATGAAGCCATCTTTATCCATAAATGAGCTAAGAATCAGCTTCAAGTGTCTTAAACAGTGTGTTGTAAGGAGGAAGGGCTGCTTGTTTATCCCGGCCAGCCATCCGGCTAGCTTAGACCTGAAATAATCACACAGGAACTGTATTAATTAAATTGTTGCTTGGTCCATTAACTCTAGCTTTTTACTGGCTAACTCTTACATCTTTATTTAACCCATCGCCATTAATCTGTGCAATGCCACATGGCAGTGGCTTACCGGCAAAGTTTCAGCATGTCTGACTCTGGCGGCCCCATTGTGTCTCTCTGACTCTGCCTCCTTTCTCCCAGCATTCAGCTTAGTTCCCCGCCTACCTAAGTTCTGCCTTGCTGTAGGCCCAAAGCAGTTTCTTTATTCATGAATGGTAATCACATCATACAGAGGGGACTCCCACATCAACAGTGTCTGCACCTGCTCTGGTGAAAGAGCTATTGAGGTTTGTGTGTGCGTGTCCTCCACAACTATTTCCTCTGTATCCGCTGTGCATGCTCCAGAGAGAACCCTAGTGACTCTGCTTGGGGGTCCTGTGGCTTTCCCACATTTTCACGCATATGAATCACACTGCCAGTAAAGACAGGCAACAGAGACGTGCAAGGGATGCAGAGTAACCGAATCATCTCAAGCATTTGTCCTCCTCTCCAACCACCATGACCTCCTCATTTGAAAGTGGAGATGAAAGTCACCTGGTTATTGAGCTGTGATGGGGCACACCTACAGGGCACTGTTGTGCCCTGTGTTCCCCAACCCTGTCTGTCAAGTCACTTCTCATTGGAAATGTAAAGAAATGTCTACTCTTAGCCGGTGAGTTTATTGGAGTCACTGGCAGGAGCATGGGTAATTCACAGGTAGCTCCAACATCCAGAGATTCCGCCTTTACCTTGCTCGCCTCTTACACAATCTCAGAGAGAATAGCAGCTTTGTGAGGGTCTCCTCAGAGCATGGTGGGGGCTCATGTGAACTTCATGAATCTTATGTGAGCCGTGAGAGAGCGTTAATAGATCTCAACTCTTAAGGGCCAGGTGTAGTTAACTGCAGCTGCTTTGAACCTGTCAAATAGAAGAAAGAATACATCTGTCCTCAGAGGTACAGCCAGCTCCTCTTCTTCATCTTTTCTGCAGAATGGATCGGGCTAGAGCTACTCAACAATGATCCCCAAACCTTTGTGTATGGAGCACCATTCTGACACATCCTGAGTTTCTTGTGAAATGGTATTAACTGATACTGTCCTGCAGAGACACTTCAGTTTGGTGGGAACCCCACTGATAAGCCTTTCCTTCTGTAGTCTTTGCTCTGGAGTCATATCACGGAAACCAGTGTTACGGAGCGTTCTCCATTTTCTACATAGATTCAACTCTTATATCTGAGTCTTTCATCCATTAAAACTTAAAGTCTGAGATCATGGACATTTTTCCTAGTGAATATTCAGTTTTTTCTAATACTGCTGATTAAAGAAGCTGTCCTTTCTCAATCATGTGTTTGGATGCTGTAGTCAAAGACAATGGACCACATATACAAAGGTTAAGTTCTAGCCGCCTATTCTTTCTCCTTCTTTGTCAGTTTGTTGGTGCCATGCTGTTTGGTTGCTACAACTTTGCAATGTATTCAAAACCTTGGGGGTATTAGTCACTTTGCTGTTGCTGTGATGGAATGAACACCATGACCAAGACAAACTTATAGGAAAAGGCTTATTTTGGCTTAGGTTACAGAGAGTTAGCATCTAGCAGGGTGGCAAGGTGCACACCTGCAGGCAGGAGCAGAAAGCTGAGCTAGCTCCCATCTTCGGGTATAAAGCAGAGAGAACAAGCTAGAAGTGGCCTGAAGCTTTTAATCACAAAGTCTTCACTGAGTGACGTACATCATCCAGCAGGGTTGAACCACCGAAACCTCCCCAAACAAGACCAGGAGCTGGGGCAAGTGTTCAGATGCCCAGGAGTACAGGGGACATCTCAGCTCCTGTGTATTTGATCACTGTTGCATGGTTTTTAGTATTTTGTTTGATTTTTACTTCTATTTACTTTATTTTGATACTATGATAAGTGGAATTATCTTATTAATTTCTTTTAGATCACTCACTGCTAGTTCACAGATGCATTGCTGTTTAAAAAATCAAAATTACAGTTGTGTGTGAAAGAGAGAGGTGGGATAGAGTAGGGAGAGAGAGAGAGAAAGAGGAGAGAGACATGTACATATGCTGTCACAACATAACTGATTTTTCATTTGGCTTTTGGTCCTTCGGTTTCACTGGATTATTGTATCAATTCTCTTTGCTGACTTTTCATGAATAATATGCATATTCCATTATACATATACACACATTACACACGCACACACACATTCATGCCATTTGCAAGCTGAAAGAAGGGAAACTTCACAGATGGGGAGAAAGAACAAGGAAAATATATATCAGCTGATCAGCTAAAGGACTATTGTCCAAAATACACAAGGAACTTGAGTCAGTCTTAAGAGTAACAAAGAGCAATTTCCAAGAAGGGGGAAGGATTTATTTGACAGACACCCCCAGAAGACAAAATGCACATCGCTACCGGGTCTGGGGGGGGGNGGAATGCCTGCATATCCACTCATGCTTATTGCATTAGCTGTCATTAAAAAGATAAGAGAGCAAATGGCTGGGGAGGTGTGGGAAGTAAGATGTCACACTGTTGGGAACGTTGAGCATTTCAGCGCTGGGGGTTCCCATCATGCATTAACACAGCACCAAGCAGTTTTACTTCTGAACACATCCTCAAAGGAAACGAAAAGGATGCTGAAGAGAGCACTTCCCTTGGTCATCACAGCACATTCCTCCACAATAGCCGAGATGGGGAATGGACGGGCCTCTTGGTCCGTGACTGTGTGTGTGAGCAGCTTGTGGTGTGGACAGGAACAGAGCACTTTCCAGGTTGGAGCCTAGAGTCCAAGTACGGGCCAAACCTGATGAACACTGGAGATACTGAGTTCAGAGAGGCAGTTAATGAATGCATTCACATTAAGTTAACTTTCCAAAGGTTGAATTCCTGGGAGAGAAACCTGAGGGAGGGCAAGGGCGGGGCCAGGGAGTCACTGGCCAAGGATCCAAAGTCTCAGATGGAGGACAGGTTTAGTGACAATATTTATATAATACACATTTCAAAATATCAGAAGAGGCTTTAGACACCATCACCACAAAAGATGATGTGTAGTTCAAGTGACAGATGTGCTAATTGGGTTGATTAGGCCATCCCACAGTGCACAGTTGTATGGAAACATCTCCTTGTGCCCCTGTATGGTTATAACATTATTATTTGTTGGTTAAGTTTTTCAAAAATTAGAATTTTACATTATTTGCTCATTGCAGTTGGAGAGATTTAGTTCACAGAGTAGAGAATTGCAAATTTTTAAAGATATTTATTTATTATGTATATAATATTCTGTCCGTGTGTATGCCCACAGGCCAGAAGAGGGCACCAGACTCCATTACAGATGGTTGTGAGCCACTACATTGTTGCTGGGAATTGAACTCAGGACCCCTAGAAGAGCAGGCAATGCTCTCAACCTCTGAGCCATCTCTCCAGCCCCCGAGAATTACAAATTCTCGTTGCCATTAAAGGCAAGAGAAAGGCCACCTGTGTGTTTTCTCAGACTCTGTGAATAAATGAACCGCAGTCAGTCGCTGCTATGGACATTCTATGTTATTGGCCGATCTCAAAAGTGACCAAGTGCCATTTTCTGTAGTCAAGCTGAGTTAAACACTTACTGCCTCTTAAGAAAATTAACTCTACTGGGAAGCTCTGTCTCCTGTGTATTTGGTCTTGGCCAGAGAAGGAATTACCATGGAAAGAGTTTGAATTCCTTCTTTATTGCGGCCTTCATGCCTGCATCTTTGATCTGAAGTCATTCACTCTGGAAATAATTTATTGTGGAGACCCATGAGGAAAGGATGCCTGCTTTTCAGAGACCTGTGGATCAAAGATGATTGAACGCTGTTTCTCGTTTTCTTAAAATAGGAAGAAATCTTCTCTGACCTGAAATAGATGGTGGTAACTTTACCTCAGAGTGATGCCACTGCGTGGAAATTCAGACAAGGGCTCAGGTGGTCTTAATGGATTCAACTCTTTCTTACTCTGTGAAAAGCCACAGTGGGGAGTGTTCCCGTGCAACACAAGGCTTATGGAACTGAAGGACAGAGTCTGATTTGACAGACAGCTCTGTCCTGCCCGCTGGCCTGCTCACCTAGGACTATATTCCTTCTGCAGAGAACACAGTGAAATGTCTGTTTACACAATTCATTAGGAGGAAAAGAACCATTTTCACAGCAAAAACCATCTTGGTTGCTATCGTACTAAAAAATATAAGCACACATAATGCTAAAAACCAGCCTGCATTTCTTTTTGCTTCTCCAAATACCAGCAGTACCTGCTGGGTGCTCAGGGGGCCCTAGGCAGCAGGTGGGAAGGTGATCGCCAACCCCAGGAGGACTAACGTGGTGTAGTTTGATTTAAATTCAGTTCATCTGTGATAAAATAAAAGAAAGGGGGGGTGTAAAATTTGGAATCTTTCTGCTTATTTTTAACTTATATATGCTTTCTAAAATCAGCTAGCTCTTGAACATGATGGCTCGACCAGGAACTCTCAACCATCAGGCACCTTGTTATTCTGCACATAATTCTATTCAGTTGCCAGCTGCTGTCAAGTGTTTTCATTCTGACAAATCCAAAACATGAGGATAGGGAGCCCTGATGTCCAACTCTGTTCACTCAGAGTCTCTCTCAGTGTTTGGTTCACAGTGATAATTAAAAAAAAAAAGACGTATGTACATGTGTTAAGCACTTCGGTAGATTCCTTTGATCCCAGCCTGCTGTTGGCGGGGAAAATGGATGCATGTGTGGTTCTGTGTACACAGGCAAATGCCATCAGCCCTGCTTTCTCTGGGACAGTAACCTTCCCACACACTTTCCACCCTGTCTGGGTTTTCTTGAAGGTCGATTGGGTTTTTAACTGTGTTATCTGCGAAGTGTTTGATGGAGTGGTCCAGATAACAGGGGAGAGAGCAAAGCAAAAAGAATTTTTTGAAGATCAAAAGTGGCTGTTCATTTTGTTATCGGACCCCATCTGTTGTCATGGTAACAGGCTCCTTTTAACCCGTGTCGTGGGATGGTTTGCCTCTATCAGCTCCAAGCGCTCCTTTGACTGAGGGCGGTTCCTGCAGAAACAGCCGACTTCCAGGCTTTCTGTGGAGTTCGAGGGGGGCCAAGCATGGCACCCCACATTGCAGAGGACTGGAATTACATTTTCAGTTTAAACGCCTATCTTCATTTGGTAGGGATGAAGCCAGTTCAGTAGCTTGTACTCTGCCTTTACAATGAGTAGGTAAATGCCATTTAGAAATGAAATAAATTGACACGTCGACTCTCACGTGATGGAAGACAGGTCTTATTTTGTTCGTCATTTTGTGGGAAGGTAAAGTGACAGAGCGGAAGGCAGTGTCTATAGCCAACTTTCAAGAAAAAAGAAAAATAAAGGACATCAATGGGGGGTCCGTGCAAAGGTTACCAAGTTTCCTCATGCAGGTGGTTTATTTTGAAGCCAGGCTATGCGAGGTGGCTTGCAATGGACACATTTATTTTTTTTAAACAAACCTGGGAAAATTGAATTTCAGAACATTGAGTTCCTCCTGAGGCCATGTCAGAGAACAAAGGCAGCGGTAATACCCTTTCGTCCTCAGCTGATGAAGAAATGATCACCCAGTGCTTGACTTAGTTGGCGGTTACAGCCCTGGGTCCTTCGAAGTCTCCTCACCTGTGTGGGGCAAACATCTCTCTACACAGCTCACCTAGACAGAACATACTGCTCCTGCCCCGTGCACCTCACCTGTCCCATGCACCTCGCCTGTCCCATGCACCTCACCTGTCCCATGCACCTCGCCTGTCCACAGCGCATGGCCAGTGACTCCTTCCTCTGGTCACTCCCTCTTCTGGAGAAGACTCTCTACGGGAATGCAAGATGTCTGGTGAGGGCCTGACCCAGCGAGACCCAGCCTGAACATCTCCTGCAGCCCAGCCATTCTCTTCCGTGGACTTGTAGGTGCCTTTTCTTTGCACGAATTTCCTCTGTTAGCACAGAGTCACGGCCTAATAAATCTCACTTTATCCACCTGCAAACACAGAGGTAGGGGCAGTGTCCAGTCTCCAGGGCAGGGCAGTGAGAGTGGGGTGCTTACCCCAGGGTGCCATGCGACAATCCGACTCTTCACAAGCTGCTGAGATTTAGCTCTGAGGCTGTCCTACCAGGAGCCAGGAGGTGAGCAGGGACGTCTTGAACCAGGGAGCACATGCCTTGCACTCTAGGGACAGAAGCTCCTCAGGACAGGCTCAAGGGATTTTCTAGATGGATAGCCCTGTCCTGATCAGAGTATTATACAATGGGCCCCCAATTAAACGCTACCCTGCAAAAATGTACATGTCTTGGAAGACAATTTAAAAATGATTGAACAAGGTGACTGTTGCAAGGAGGGGCTGCTTGTTCTTCCTGGCCGCCCGGCTTGCTTAGCACAGAAATAACCACACAGAAACTGTATTAATTAAATCACTGCTTGGCCCATTAGCTCTAGTTTTTTATTGTCTAATTCTTACATCTTAATTTAATCCATTTCTATTAATCTGTGTATCACCACATGGCAGTGGCTTACAGGTTAAATTCCCAGTGTCTGTCTCCAGCGGATCCATGGCGTCTCTCTGACTCCACCCTTCTTTCTCCCAAGCATTCAGTTCTGTCTTCCCTGCCTACCTAAGTTCTGCCCTATCAATAGGCCCAAAGCAGTTTTTTTATTAACCAATGAAAGCAACACAAAGACAAAAGGACCTCCTACACCAGGTGACAGACAAGCTGCATCTGTGAAACTGCAAAAATACAATGTTCTAATCAAGGTCTTCATAATGACCAGGCCAGTCAGCACACAACATGGTTGGGGACACCTCACAAACCCCCGCCACTAGATGAAGAACCACAGGCAATCAGTAGGTTCTGGAGAGGGAATTCTTCAGGGATAAGCTCTGACACACTATCCAATCCCAAGCGGTTAGTCTTAAACCCATGAACACATGAGCAACATTAATTGGGTTCAATATGTTGTGTGCACATAAGTCAATAATTACACAAGTAGAGGCTATGAATTCTAGAGGGAGTGGGGAATAAATTGGAAGAGGTAGAGTGGGGGAGAGCTATAAACGATGTAATTCTGTGCTCATATATGAAATTCTCAAAAGTATAAAAAATTAAAATTCCAAATAATATTGAAAAAAAGAACACATTCCTGATAGTGGCCACAGTGCTAAGAAAGGCATGTGGATGTGTTGGAGATAGTGGAACTGTTATATTTATGGGCAGGGAATTTTTATTTTTTAGTGATGGAGTTACTGAGGTAAACACCTTGATTATTTTGAAGACCATTTTAGTGTGCTTGCGTGTGTATGTGTATTCATGTGCATTTATGTGTGCATGTGTATATATATGTATGCTTGTGTATGTGCACCAGGTTTGTGTGTACATGTGTGTGTATTTCTGTATGTGTATGTTTCATGTGTGTATGCGTATTGTGTCTATGGTTTGTGTGCACACATTCATGTCTGCATGTGTGTTTGAGTACATACATGTGTGTGCTTGTGTGTATATTCATGCATGTGTTTATGTTAGTGTCTGAGCACACCCTTACCCCTCTTCTACTCTCTGAAGTAGGAGCTGAGGATACCAGGAGACCAGAACAATGAAAAATCTCCTAGAATTCTTGCACACCTGTAATTCTTTAACTTCTACAATCAACCTTTGTTAAAGTTTTGAGAGCTTCTAAGAAGGCCTGACACTGTCAGAAAGCACAGTACATTGAATTTATTCCTCCGCTGTCTAAAGCATTGCTCTAAAGTTTTATTTGCTATTTTTTTTTAAAACCTAATACCCAAAGGGAATTCTAAGCTGGATGTAGTCTTTTCTCCAAAGAGCTGCTCAGATTTGGCTTTAGGTCATCAAGTTAAATTAAAGGCAAAGAAGAACAACTTTCTGATTTTTCCAAATGTGTTTGAGTAGAAATCGTATGCTCTTTCAATGAATGAAGGCAACGTCAGCAGGCTTGTTCAGTGTTTTGACTGCTAAACCCACATCGTATTAACCCTGTATTGTGTGACACATTGTTCAACAGAAAATAGCATTGTCGCTTGATTGTGTGGATTTATTCTTTCTCCATCCTTAAAATAAAAGGTGATGATAAGGCTGGCAAGACAGACTGTCTCATCCTGCCAGGTGGGGCAGGAAATAACCAAAGAACCCTGTGGATTTTGGAGAGTCAATTGCAAGGGAGGGATTCAGCTTTCTGGAGGCAAACCTGTTGCTGGAGCAGGTTATTCGGAGAGCACAGCAGAGCAGCCAGGGCCTGATGCACATTTGGGCCGTGGGGGGGGGGATGGGTAGGAGCTGCATCAAGCGCATGGTACTCCCCTTACCCTCCTCCGCACCACTGTCAAGTGCTCCTTCTGAGTCCTCCCCCCGTCAAGGAGGTGAGGAGTCTCACACTCCGGCCTCGCAGGTTCCTGGAGAGACTTGCCTCTGCCCCTGTCCTCAGACCTGTCAGTCACGCAGGCTGCTTCACCCATGGGAGCCTCTTACACACATTCTAAGATCCACAAAGTATTTTTCTGTTAGAACCTGCTGTTGCGTCCCATTGTCTTCCCGTTGAACTGGAGCCTTTTAAAGAGGCCTTGTGATGGGTGCCTGGAGACCCTCTCATCTAGTAACACTGAAAAGAAAAGCACAAGGAACACAGGCAGATTATGCAAATGCTTCCAGGAGGGCCCACATTAAATAAAATAGTTTTGCAAAGCTGTGTAACTACTTCAAAGAGTCTGTTGCCAGTGATCCACAGAAAATCATTCAGTCACAATGTCAGAGACAAGGGTAGAAACGATACTATCTATGGACAGGGATAACAGCCGATTGCACTTAATGAGTGACTTTAAGCATGTGTAGAAAAATAAATTAAAAATTAGGAAAAACTAAATTAATGGAAAATGCTGGAAGTTAAGGTGTTATTCCCTCTCTGTTGAGTTCTATGACTCCTGTGTTCTCATAGACTCCCAGATTTTCTGTGCTTCTGACTAGAGATAGCTTCCACCCTTTAAATTGAAAAAGTAAACACAACCAGAACAAATAAATAACATGTCACAGGAGATCAACGTGGACTTTATATCACAAGATTTATTGCCAGCCGTGTATTTTTTTTTAATTCTAAAGAATCCACTAAGTGTCCATGTGTGTGTTTGCATGCACCTGTTTCTCTTTCATTAGGATTTCCCCTACAGAAAGTGTTTTAAAGTCGCTTTCAAAAGCTTGCTTTCAGACTGTTCTGGAGTTAGGAGCCAGCAGAAGCAGGCTAGCCCCTCAGATCTGCAGGCTGGCTCCCTGGCAGGTCAGGCCTCAGGAGAAGGCTTTGTCATATGGAAATGTTTAAGGGTCTGGCTCACAGCCTGTGGAGGCTGCCTTTTATCTTTGCAGGGTTTGAACATGATCCTTTCAAAGTCAGATAACCCAGGAAAGGCCTTGCAGGGACTCTGGCTGCTACCTTCCAAGCTCCTCACCCCTGTCCTCAAGGGGACGCTTACCGGGATTCAGTATGTGCTTTGGTCTGTGTGGCCCTGGAAAAACAGAATTTCTCCCTACTGTTTGCCTTTAAGCAGCAAACGCAGTGTTAAGATTGCAGATAGACCAACACGCCTACTTGGAGATGTTTTTGAACTTAGGCAGCTTTTACAGATGTTGAAAAGCAGGTGACTGAACTTCCATTGAAGTTTTAGTCTTTCCCGCCCCATGTGACTATCCGTTGTTCGTTCCATGCCTATGTGACTATCCATTCCTTGCCTTGTTCCATGCTCTTGGTGTGACTCTGTTTCCCCCTGATCCTGGTAAGAATGGATATTCATCACGTATTTTTACAAGAGTACTTCATAAAACAGGTGGGCATCTCACTCAGCACAGAGATGTCAAGCACACATCACAGTAAGTGTGTTGCCTCAGCCTCATCTTGACTCTGAAGTTTGCTGTCCAGGAAGACTGGCAGACTCAGAGGTTTCACCTTGTCCGAGGTGCTGAAGACCAGAGCTGCCTCAGCTGAAGGTTGGGAAGGACCAGACTTTCATCCCCCACCCCCAAGCCCCATCCAAAGCAGACAAACGTGTGTGTGTGTCTGTGTGTGTGTGTGTGTGTGTCTGTGTGTCTGTGTGCATATATATCAAATATGATAATAATTAATGACTAATTCAATAAGAAGATGCAAAATTTTAAGCCATTAGTTTCAACTGGCATAGAGCAGCCCAGTCACAATGCTGCATCAATGTCAAGACACCCAACTCCTGTTTCTCTTCCAGGTGTGAGCCTCTTGCATCCCTCCTTTTTGAGGGAAGCACCCATATGTATGTTTGCCTAACGAAGGGCTCTCATCACCTCACTTAATTTCCAGGTTTGAGGGTAAGCATCTTCATTTTCAGATAAATCAGCCTGGAAAAGCAGTAGCCAGGAGTCTCTTTACGACCAGAAAGGACTACATTGACAGATGTAAGACAGATGTCCTCGGTCAGATGGTTAATTCCATCTTTCTTCCTGAATCTAGAAAAGGCATCCTTCCAGAAGGTTGATGGCAACACCAGGGGAGTGCTGGTGGTCCCTAGGCAAGGGCTTCACCCACAGACCTCAGGCATATCCCCTACAGTTCAACACACCCCTCCACTCAAGAGTGGATAAAACCTGGTATGAAATCCTACCCCAAAGGTGCTGGCATCTTTTGCAAATAGGGCCAACAGTTAGTGCTTTGCTCATTTGACAATTTGTGAAAAAGCTAGTGTGTCCTGTATAACCTAATTCTAAAACTGAGATACCATGGTGTCAGGGTTCAAGCCATATCAAATTAATCAGAGGTTATTTCTACCTAAAATCTTCCTGCACATGAACACACACACACACACACACACACACACACACTTCATTTGCTTATTCCACAATTTCACTGACCATAGCTACTATACATGAGTATATAGAAGCTTGTTATTCATAGAGAGAGTTAGAAACCTGTACCCAAGCATGATACAAATTATTTTGGCTTCAATATGATGCAATGACTAGAGAGGAGAATTTACTGAGAGTGCTTCCCATCTTAGAGATCTAGGAAGACCCTCAGTGGCACCATCGTAACTTATAGAACTGGCAGAATTCTGTTAGATTACGAAGGAAACTAAAGAGACTGGAGATAGCCCATGGATCATCAAGAGCATGCAACTACTTTGGAAGAAGCCCCAAATTCAGTTTTCAGCATCCATGTCAGGCAGCTAAGAATCCTGTAACTACAGCTCTATGGGAACCTACACCATCTTCTCACCTCTGTGGGCACTGTACTCACATGCAAAAATCCACACACACACACACACACACACACACACACAGATGGGCAGACAGACAGACAGACACACATACACACACATGCACACACAATTGAAAATAAAAGAAGTAAACTAAAGGAAGGTGCTTGGAGGAATGACAAACAGAGCTTAACAAAAGCAAAAGTTTATCCTGGACCTGAGGAGACAGAAGAAGGCAGATCACTCACAGCCAGGATGGAAAGTATGGGATTAGCACACAGAGCTCACGCGGTTTACAGAGCACATGCCTGCTGGGCATTGATGGTGGTGAGTGGGCTGCATGAGGACATGGCTTCTACCGTGTGCTCTGACCTGCTCATTCAGTCTGGGAGACAACAGTGACACAGAGCAAAACTCTAGTCATGCTGTATGTCCCGACCAGAGAATGGATGCTTTTCTTGATGAGCCAAGGACCAAGACAAGATCTCCACATCCACCCCTTTTCCCTGGCACTGCACTAGAGCCTGGTCAGGGGAAGGGAAAAACATTCAGACTGGAAAGGAAGGAGGAGGTGTCTCCATGGCAGGTGTAATGAGTGTAAATATATAAATTATATATGGAGAGAGGAAAGCTTCAGAAAGTCATCAAGGGGAGGGGGACAATTGCTAGATACAAGAATTCAACAAAGTTGAAGTGTATCAAAATCAGCAGGCATTAATTACTTAATGTTTCCATTTACTTGCATGGGACAATTTCAAACTGTAATAAAGGATACACTCTAATATAATGTAGAATAAGTGAAGGATGAAAAACTTAGGAATGCACCTGACAGATGAAATGTAAAATTTATACTCCAAAGATGAAAGAAATTTTTAAAAATACATTATGAAATATCCAAATGAACATGTGAATATCCCATCTTCATGGATTGGTGTTGTTAAAATGGCAACACCCCTAAAACTGACTTACAGATTCAACACAATCCCCAGAAGAATGTGACTACTTTAGAAATTGACAAGCTGATTGAAATGTTCACATGGGACCCATAAGAGGTCTAGAGGAGATAAAACTCATTGGAAAAGAATAAAATAGGTGTAATACTGTTTTGATCTTACAAAACCCAGTACAAAGTAGCAGCTGCGTTAGCCCCAGATGAGCGCAGAAAGTACCAAGTCATCTTTGAGATCCTGTGCCATGGTGGTTCTCATCCAGCTGAGGACCAGGATGTAAGACCATTTGATGGTATTTATTTATTTATTTATTCATTCATTCATTCATTCATTCATTCATTTATTTANAATTGAACTCAGGACCTTTGGAAGAACAGGCAATGCTCTTAACCACTGAGCCATCTCTCCAGCCCGAAAAGGATAATTTTCAATACACAGATCTAAGCTGCAGGACAGCCAGACACATGCAAACAAAAACATTTCAAACACACCTCATGCCGTTTATAAATTGAACTTAGGTGGGATCCGTAACCAAAATGTTGACAAAAATTGATAAAAGTGCTAATAAATAAAGAACTCTAAGACAAAAACATAAAGATAAATTTTTATGACCTTGAACTTGTCAGTGGTTGGTTATACATGATACCCAAAGCTCAGTCAACAAAGAAAGACTATGTTCCAGCAGCATTAAATGCTTCTGTACCTCAAAGGATACTACTAAGATAGTAAGGGGTCATCCCGCAGTGTGAGAGAAGGTGGTTGCTGAGCATGTGTCTGATGAGAGACTTGCATCTAGAGCATCCCCAGAATTCTCATGCTAATAATGAAAAGGAAACTTTCACAGCTGGAAATGGCTAAAGAATCTACACCTGCGTTTCCTCAAGGAGAATAAACAAGTGTGTGACAAACAGATGAAGAGCCATTGAGCATCACAGTCAACAGGTTTCTTCAAATTGTCACGCGTCCAACAGCATAGCTAGATGCAGCAACAGATGCAATACACCTTGACAAGGACACAGAGAAACTGGAGCCCTTCTGGGTAGCTGTCTGGTCTGAAAGAAAGCCCAATGGCTCCTCAAATGCGTAAGTATGGACGTACCTTTTGACGCAGCAATACTACGCTTAAGTATGCATCCAAAAGAGATGTACACATTGTCCAAGGTAAAAGCCAGAGCATGTGTGGATTGTACTGTTACTAACTGTGACCCACTGGCCGAAAAGTCTTGAGTGGCCATCAGTTGATAAGCAGATGTGCACTGGGATGTCTGTCTGTTCTGTGGAATACCACAAACCAAGTGCAACCCGCTTGACCTTGAACACATTGTGCTAAGACTATGACTCCATCAATGTGAACTGTCCAGCACAAGAAAATCTATAAAAGAAAAAAATAGATAATTTTTTGAGATGTGGGGGAATAGAAAGAGTTGAAGCTAAGGTACTTTGATTTCTTTCTAGGAGGATCACATCAACTTTAATGATGGCTGTGCATATTGTGAACACACTGAGCTGTTATATTGTGTACTGGAAATTTACAGAGCACACAGCATATGAACTCCATCTCAGTGGAAGCTTATTTAAAAAGAGAAGCCCTGTGTAAGCCCCTATCACCATACTCACACATGGAGAATCTTCAACGTCCTCAGAAGCTCACATCCTGCTCCCCAGACACTGTCATGGCATGGTCCCTGGTATAACCATCCTCAGAGGGGTGAAAGGCAAGTCCTGGAGAGCTTTCATAGTCTGGAGGCTTGGCTCTCCTTGTTTCTGGGGACCCTGGTTACTTTTCTTTGCCTTGTGTCTAACTTAACAGAGAAAGAGATTATTCTGGACCACAGATAGAGGGCACAGGTCATGGCAGGGAAAGCATGGTGCTGGGATGGACTTGTGCCTGTGGCAGTGGGCATTTGAGGCTCTATACTTAACATCCTGGCTGATCAGGAAGCAGGAAGTTGCTTAGAAGAAAGACTGAGCGATGACCCCAGTAACCAATTTCCTCCAGCTAGCTTGCCCATCTCCCAGTGCCTCAAAGCAGCTCCACTAGGTGGGAACATTCAAAAACATGAGCCTGTGGGGACATTTCACATTCAGACCATAACAAAAGGTCCTGACCTATCAAGGCACCTACTTTGTTTCCAGCCACACAAACTGAAGGGACAGTGCATTTGTGACCCCATAGCAAAGCCCTTGGAACATGCTGTGGGTAACCCTTTTGTATTCTGTTACTATGTTCTATTCCCATTGGTTAATAAAATAGTTGAGTTGTTCAACAACCAGGCAGAATATCCAAACGGAGATACAAGGAGAAGGTGGGTGGAGTCAGTGGAGATACAAGTCAGCTGCTGAAGAAACAACATGCCAACAGGCTGGTAAAAACCATGCCCACACAGCAATACATAGGTAATAGAAGTGGGTTAATTTAAGTTGTAAGAGTCAGTTAGTAATAAGCCTGAGCAATAGGCCAAACAGTTTGTAATTAATATTAAGTCTTGGAGTGATTATTTCAAAAGCGGCTGCAGGACTCTGGGGGAGGGCAGAAAAGCCTCTGTTTACTGGAACCCTCACTGGGCTGTGCTGAAACCCAGGGTTTCTTTGGATTGTTCAGATGTGGCATCATTCCAAGGGAGGATCAGGTAGGACAGTGACCAGTCTTCCTGATCTGTTCTTCTTTGTCTTCACAAAAATAAGATATAGGATGCGCTGTTAAAATCAAATGACTGATTTAAATAGATCCTTTGTGACTAATAGAAGGAAACGATCTGGACCTCACACATAAACAAGATTAGAACTGTCCCAAAGACCAGGGAGCAATGAGAAAAAAAAAACAACAACAACAACAAAAAAACAAAGAAGCCTGGTGCTTCTGGATTTTGTGGGGCTGTGAGTCGGGTCTTAATCTGACACTCTTGTCTGTGGGCTAGCATTATGCTTCTCAGCAGTGGTGGCAATGCATTGCTTGCCTTCCTGTGGACTAGCACCAGGATTCTAAGCAATGGCGGCAATGCCACGCCTGCCTGTGGACAAGCACTAGGCTTCTCTCAGCAATGGCGGCCATTCAGTTCCTGCCTGTGGACGAGCACTAAGCTTCTCTCAGCAATGGCGGCAATGCAGTCACCTCCCCACCTGCTCCTGTCAGTTGTGTGAACATCAGTGGTTGTTCAGCTACAGGGCACAATTCCCCCAAAAGACTCTTTTCTCCTTTTGGGGGCATCTCCCAAGATTCTTTGCAGCTGCATTTTTAAAAAATTATTAAAAATAGTTTTTGAAAAAGATTAATTTAAAGTAGTTTTTCTTCTCATACAATATATTCTGATTATAGTTTCCCCAACTTCTCCCTGATCCTTTCCACTTTCCTACCCATCCAAATTCATATCTCTTCTTTCTTCCTCTCATTAGAATACACACAGCCACCTAAGATATTAAAAGTAGTTAAAAGTAAAAACAAATAAATGAAATAGTATAAAATGATCAAACCAAAGTAAGACAAAGCAAAGAGAAAAAATCCAAAGAAAATTTAAAAATTGAAATACTATTGTATCACAATCATATTATATTCCTCCTTTCTGGACCCCCCCAGTTACCCTCCCATACACCTGACTCTCAAGTTGACAGCCTTCTTTCTTTGTTTCTATCTGTTACACATGTGTGCACAGATACACATAAATACAACCTGCTGAGTTTAATTTTATTATTTGTGTGTATGACTTTAAATGACTTTGCATTAGGTAAGCAGTGAGGGAAGCTAAATGACTGTCTCCCAGCTGTCCATAGCTGTTTGTAGTTCTTTGTCTAGGAGCAGGGCCACATGAAATTTCCCCTCTTCTATGTTGACATGTTTGTTGATGTTGCTATTGCTCTGGTCTTTATGTAGTCACTTCTAGAAGTGTGTGGGTCTCTCTCTCTCTCTCTCTCTCTCTCTCTCTCTCTCTGCACATAAAAGGAAGTTAAACCATTTGGGTTAGCAATGCTCTTCACAAGAACCATTACTAACAAAACTCCAATACAGGCTATAGATGTAGCCTTTGGTTGCCTCTGAGGGGCTGAGGGTTGTCCGCAATTGCTGACGACACCATCCATTGAGGAGATATACACCTTGGATGATTCAAACTGGATCTGACCTGAAAACATCTTTCCTATAGTCTAACTTTCAGGGCTCCAGAAAATACTATGCAAGCTGCCAAGGGAAGGAAGCAACTAAACAGCCCGGCCCAGCAGGCCCGTCATGTTTCCATCACAAGCTGGAACCCTCAATGCGAGGCAAGTCGAGGTGTTTTAAACCATGGCAGATTCTGAAACTTTTCCTCCTGGCCAGTGAGTTTCACATGAAGTGGTGCTGGGGGTGCCATGAGCTGTGATCCTGAACCTGCACCTTGTAATTCCGATTTTGTGGAGAGAAGGAATGAAATGGAAGATGGGAAGGGAAATGAATATCCCTGTGCCCCCTCCTGCCCCGGGCACTCTGTATATCCTGCCATTTTTAGTTTCTTATAATGATCCTTCGGGATCGATTGTGTTATTATTGTGATTTAAAAAATGGGCAACCTGGAGCTAAAGATGATTAAGGAA
This sequence comes from Bramus lutescens, assembly GCA_001685075.1. Taxonomy (NCBI): domain Eukaryota; kingdom Metazoa; phylum Chordata; class Mammalia; order Rodentia; family Cricetidae; genus Bramus; species Bramus lutescens. The sequence goes on from LOEQ01000155.1 coordinate 205,349, forward strand.
CTCGTCAAAGGTCGCAACAAATGCTGGGGAGATGAAGCTAGAAGAGGCCACACAGCCTTTGTTCTGTGGGTGCTGCAAGGCTCTTCCAACACAGAAAGAGGCTTCTGCTGGGCTCTTACAGCTATTTGGCGACTCCCTTTCTGATGCCACATTGCAGGGCTCTGAAATCTGCTATCTTTCTGGTTGCATTGTGACCCCATCACTATTATTTCTCAACTTGGTTGTGCAGGGAACAGGCATTTTGTTAGAAAATGTCACATGAATTAAAAGAAAAAAAAAGCTTGTCAACTTGCAGGCATCTGCTACTGTCACCACATTGGTCACCCCTAGGGACTGGAAACAGCCAGTTCTTAGGGAGCTCAACTTAGGCAAATTTGGTGGACATCTGAACACCGACTAGCTGGTTTTGCAGTCTTCTCAGTGCAGCCCTCGAATGACATGCTGCTACTGCAGAGCCAGCTCTCTCCGGGGCCTCCCCGAGGGGTCTGTGTATTAAACAGAGAAAAATATCATTGGCAATGACCTTAGATGGGCACCAGCTTGTCTGCAGCTGGACCTGTGTGGGTTAGTTATATCAGTGGGAGAGATTTTTCCAACTTCCCAATAGATGAAGAATACAGCTGTACAGGCATTTCCTCATTGCGCTTTGGTACTTATTACAAACCGTGTGTGTGTGTGTGTGTGTGTGTGTCTGCAGTTGTATATGCATGCATATTGTGGGGGCAAATGTCAGAGGTGAGGTGACTGTTGGTATAATGAAGATACGCTTAGCTAATGAGGATTCTCCCAAGCATCTAATGTATGCTGTTAAATCCACATGCTGCCCTAATACAATGGATCAGGGAGGCGTGCGCACCTATTCAGATTCAGAGTTACCCATTCTTCATATGTTTTTCTTTTCAGCTGGTTAAACACTCAAGGTGCCACCAGTTTGGTGCTTTTCAGCCTTCCTATTAAGAACAGCAGTCTGATTTCCTTTTAGACCCTCACATGCTGCACCTAGGAATCTAGGTGCATCAGAACACACAGCAGGCATTTTTGTGTTACCATTTTAGCCTAGCATGTAGGCTGAGCTTAGGGCCAGGGAACTTCTCGGCCTCCATACAGGAAGGTGGGGGAAGGATCCACGGTGAACCCTTGTGCAAGGAAGAGCTGCCGTGTATCCTGCTGGATGTGAAGACTCATAAGGACCATGGCAATACTGTGGTGCCCAAGGCTGTCTGTGTACTGAGACCACTCTGCTCAGGTAACTTTGCCCCCACATTATAGAGGGAATTTCAGGGACCCCGGGGAACATTCAAGTCTCCGCTCTGCTGGGCTGTCCAACATGTAGGCTTCCTTCAGGCTGAGGTAGTACATGACAAGCACTCACACATGCACATCAGGTCATGCTTAGTCAGACACACATGAGCAGGCATTGATCCTTTTGAAGGCAACACACTGAGTTAAAATCTACCTGCCCCAGTTCTCACCCATCTTGAGTGTCTAACTGAGCCATGAGGGACACAGATATCCAATATCAGAGCACAACAAAGCCATATGTGCCGTTTGGAAAGTTCTAGAAAGCAGCCCTGGAGGGTGGTCTGTTGGACACCATTTCTAGATTTTCTGAACTGTTGTGATCCTCTTCCACTTCTGAAGCAGAAATTCTTAAAAGGGTCCTTTTTCCCCTCATTTTTTACACAGCAGCCTCCAGGCTCAGAGGGGAAACAAAGCAAGTATTATTGTCTGGGAAAGACCCTGCACGTTTACAATCTGTTAATAGACGGCCATTAGAGGTTGTAATAGGATTGTCCCGTTCTAGTCATTAGCACAGAACAACTGAACATCTTTGAAAGTAAGACATGAGGTCAGCCAGTTTTCCAAATATGACTGTTTATTAGAAAACTCAAGAGAAGAAAATAGGCTGTTTCTTCTAGAAAGATGTTAAATCAGGACGATGGGTTAAGGGACCTCATGATAGGAGAGCATGATGGGGGAATAACAATCTCTAATGAAACAGGTGAGCTAAAAACATAGAATGTCCAAGAAGAAAATTACCCAACTTGAGAGACATTTAATGCAGAGACAAATGAAAGATTCCTGGGCAAAATTATTACAAGTTAATAACTCCCAGGGTCTGACTGTGGGGCTCGGGGAATAAAGCACTTGCCGTGCAAACATGAGAGCTGGTGTTTGTATCCCTAGGACCCACATGAGAAAGGCCAGCATGGCGCTGCTCTGTCATCGTAGCACCAGGGTGATGGAGAGAGGACAAGCTGCCTAGCCAGACTGGCCGAGTTGGCAAGATCCAGATTCAGCAGAAGACATTGGAGGGTGGGAATAACGGAGGAAGGCCCTTGGCATTAGCCCAGATCTCCATGTGCATATGCACACACAGCTCATGTAGGAATGTATGCATGCACACACACAACACTAAAAAGAAGATTGGCATTCCACTCAGTTAACTTAAGAATATTCTGTGAGTCCAGGCAAAAATATTGACCCATGAAAGCTAATCCTCGGACCGAAGACATCTGTGTCAGTTGTAGCTCAAGGGCCTTTGGGTCCTGTTTCTGAAGCATGTGTCTTCAGCAACAGGGACTTATCTTTAGCATCTGAGGAACAGCCAGGACAATAGTAGTAGTCTGTAATGTTTTGGGGGGTCGCTTGGATAGTCCTGGCCACCAACTACACCAAAGAGGGCTTCTCATACCTGGTGTTGAGGTGTTCTTAGGTGGTCTTTGACTCCTAGGAAAAGCACCATCAGTACAGATGAGAAAATTTTATTTATGCTATGTATATATATATATATTTATACACAGACTTAGTGCATTATAGTTTTAAAAGGCAAACAGTTAACAGCATAATTCCTCATGACTTTTCAGATATCCTGACTGTTATTTTACCCTTCCTCCTCCTTCTTCTGTATTTATCCCCCATCGTGAACCAGAGTCCTCCCCCTTTTCTGTATTCCCCTGATCAGATCACCTCGCCTGTACTCCTCTATTCCTTCCACAGTTTCCCCCTTTCCTACCCAGAAAGGCTCCTTTTATTCTCCTGGTTTCTCCAGCTGCTCCAGGATATGAACTCACATCTGAAGGTTCAAGCTAAGACCTGCTCTGTTTTTTTTTTTAAAGACAATGTTTTAATGAAAGGGCAATTTTAAAACTGCAGTAATACTTCAGAGTGGCATATTAATAACTGCATTACCTATTCTTTGAATGGCCCTTAGATAACTAAAAAAAAAAAAGAAACACTAATCAAGTAATAACATCCTAAGGAAACCGTCTCTTAATTATATCCAAAGTGAAGGTATCCCTGGATCCATCTGCATGTAAACCCAATGCCAACAATGTTGCTCTTTGGATGATCTCACAGAGCCCATGATGCTGAAGCTTGGGTGGATACAGGCACAGGGAACTACATGCCCATCATTTTAGTGTGCACATCCTCTATAGATTCTGTTAGAAATGTGAAGAGATACAGTTTAGTGGCTCCATTGGAAGCAGAGCTCTGTAAAGGACAGAAGATGCTCTCAGCTAAGCTAACCTGGTGAAATAAGGCTGCGATGATTTTGAATGAGCATGGTCTAAATAAGAAACTTTCCTAAAATATTTTCTGATTTTGTAACCTTTGATCAAGTCAGGGAGATTTTTGATGTTTTCTTTCACAATGAATGAATGCTGTTTTGGCAACTTTGATATTTCATTTGAAAGGACTGTAATAAACTGTTTCCTTTTGTATTGATCGAAGAAATATAGTGCTTAATTTTTTTGCTTGGTTTTCTAGTGGTTATTCAATAGGTGAAAGGGTAATGCCATCAGTTTCCTAACAGGACATTCTGTGTGAGATTTGCAAGTCCTACAGGCACCTTTAAGCAGGGATAAATATGCGCTGCAGCTACAGATAGACTGATTTTTACCACCAAAGGATGGTTATAGTGTGTGCCTTGAGACACAGGCTATAATATATTTCCTGTCCCTTTATTGCATTTTGGAATCATAAACAATGACTGTTTGGCTCAAAGCCATTTATTCAGCCCAAAAAGACATTATTTGCACAACAAAAATCAATAAAAATGTTACTGGGTCTGGCTGGATACTTTGCTTAACTGTGATATTCGTCTATCACTGATGGAATGCCATCTCTCGCAGGAGACCGAGGCCAAAACACAGCGATCGATCCAGTCAGGGGTGATGGATACTGGCATTTGGAGAGGGCTGCTGTAGAGAATCTCGATTAAAAAAATCTTTTCTAGGTTTTGCCCGCAGCCCAGTCAAGATCGCCCACACAGGAGCTTTGCTCTGTTCTATTGGGTCGCTCCCTCTTGTGGCAGAGTCGCGCTCCAGACCCAAGTTATCGCGTGGAGAAGGGAGTCGGTCTGTGTTTGTTTAGCCAAGGGCTTTGGCCCTGTGTCCAGTTTGGTGGATTCAGACACAGCGTCCCATCCTCTCTGCTACCCCAGGTTGTCAGAAGAGCCGTTTCCACCCAGACAGGGTGGTGAAGGGTTTCATGGACGAGCTTCCTCACTCGCTTTCTCCTTTTGTGTTGTCTGAGTATCGATGACACGGGTTAAATCTTCCTCTAGCATAATCAAGTCTGTTTCCCAACTTCTAGAAGGAACGCAGTGGGAAGACTAAAGTCACACTAGCCAAAGTGACAGGTGTGAGTGACGCGGGGAACATACCAAATAGGCTAGAGACAATTTAACGCACGGGGCTGGGGAAAGATGATCTACTTCCCTCCAGGCCCATAAATTTAAAATATGAAATTGTTTTTCATTTTTCACTGGCTATCTCCCCATCCGCGGCATAAATCTGACCTGGAGAGCCGTGGTGGAAGGTGATAGAGGGTCGAGAATACTTTTCCTATATTTTATTATTTCATTTCAGTTCATTTATTCATGGATATATGCCATACTTTTTCTAAACAGGCTATGTGGAAGATGGAGCTGTCTGGAGGAACTGTACACTGAATGCTACCATGGGTGGCTCTGGGCCTCAAGGCTGAGACTCTCGGAAGGGACCCTGGGCTTCTCATCTGCGTGTGAGATCCTGAGCTCTGCCACAAAGTACTGCTCTTGAGGTTTTCCAGCACTGCTGTGTAAAAGTGTGCTGTGCACACCTTTGTTGGATGACTGTCCTGGGATGTTGGACATGTGTCCATAACCCACAGACCAGTCACATGTGCTTGTGTGTTGATGATGATTTTCTAAATCTACAGACACACTGTCTTGGAAAAAGAGATCGACTCTGTTAATCCACTAGTGTAGGATTTTTCCAGCTTCTTTATGTAGGCATTTAGTGCTATGGACTTTCCACTGAACACTGCTTTCATTGTGTCCCATAAATCTGGGTATGTTGTGTGGTCATTTTCATTGAATTTTAGGAAGTCTTCAATTTCTCCCTTTATTTCTTCCTTGACCAATTGATGATTCACGTGAGCATTGTTTAATTTCCATGTGTTTGTGGGATTTCTGGAATTAGTGTTGCTGTTGAGTTCTAGTTTTAAGCCATGGTGAGCTGAAAAGATACATGGGGTTATTCCATTTTTTTGTATTTGCTGAGGTTTGTTTTGTTACCGAGCATGTGGTCAGTTTCTGGGAAGGTTACATGAGGTGCTGAGAAGAAGGTATATTCTTTTATGTTTTGATGGAATATTCTATAGATGTCTGTTAAGTCCATTTGGGTCATAACATCTGTTANTTTTCATTGAATTTTAGGAAGTCTTCAATTTCTCCCTTTATTTCTTCCTTGACCAATTGATGATTCACGTGAGCATTGTTTAATTTCCATGTGTTTGTGGGATTTCTGGAATTAGTGTTGCTGTTGAGTTCTAGTTTTAAGCCATGGTGAGCTGAAAAGATACATGGGGTTATTCCATTTTTTTGTATTTGCTGAGGTTTGTTTTGTTACCGAGCATGTGGTCAGTTTCTGGGAAGGTTACATGAGGTGCTGAGAAGAAGGTATATTCTTTTATGTTTTGATGGAATATTCTATAGATGTCTGTTAAGTCCATTTGGGTCATAACATCTGTTAGTTCCCTTATTTCTCTGTTAATTTTTTGTGTGACTGAAAAGAATGCACTACAGAGATTAAATGCTTAATAAATCTATGTATGGTATATGTAGACACCGTATTTATATTAAAGAATATGAAGCAGAATAATGTGCACAGATACACACATGTGCATGTCCCTATATACAGGTGTGCATACACACATTTGGGTTTTGAGTTAGGAACCTAAAGCTTGTCAAATGCAGTTAGCACAATCTATTTTTCAAAGTCTGTTTTCCATGTTGCTGTGCACTGATCTGAGAGCTTTCTCCCAACCACCTTTGTGAGTCAGGATGGTGGGCGACCCCTCCTGAAAGTCTCCCTGGAACGGAGGTGTAGCTGGCAGCACCTGTCCCAGCTCCTAGGAGTATCTGCTTCCTTTTCCTCCATACCTAACCTTCCTAGACCTGTGTGTCTACCAACGATTAGAACTTTGTTCACTCATATGGCACAGCAGAGAGAGGTTAGGCAAG
>LOEQ01000155.1:213862-229558 GCA_001685075.1 Bramus lutescens
CTCCTCCTCCTCCTCCTCCCTTTTCTCCTCCTTCTCCTTCAAAATGGGTTATGATGGATCAAACTCATATCCTCATGCTTTCAAAGAAAGCACTTCACCAACTGGGCCATCTTTTCTAGTCCCTCATTCATCTGTCTTCTTCTAGGGACACCAGTCACATGACTTTGAGGCCTCGTCTGTAACCTCAGTACACCTTGATGACATCTCCCATGACCCCCTTTGCAAGGGCAGGCCCCAGGGTTAGGACTCCCTCATTAGAGGCAGATATGTCAATGAGAGGTATGAAAACTCCAAGAATGACAGTGCCAGTATCAGCCACTGTGTCCTTGAGAACACCTGTCACTGAGACCATAACAAGGCTCTCTGGAGGGTCTCTGACTCGTTTTTACCAGCACTGGTAATTGGGGAAACCTGATATGACTCAGGCAGGAAACTGATGACAGCCTCCCACTAAGCCAGCTGCTCCCAGGGCTACTAGTTGAACTGGTGATGTCATTGATAACAATGTCATATTAAAGCTGTCATTGTGTATGCTGTTTATCCTATAGAACTTCTCTTCCAATGTCAAGAGATTCAGAGCAGAGCTCTGTGAAAGGTACATAATCCTGACCTGCCTGGAGGTGCCTGACCTTGAACTGAGGGGCTGAAGGAACACCACTGTGGTGGTTTGAAAGAAAATGGACCCATAGGGAGTGGCACTATCAGGTATGGTTTTGCTGAAGTAGATGTGGTCTTCTCGGAGGAAGCGCGTCACTGCGGGAGTGGGCTTTGGGGTCTCCTATGCTCAAGCTACACCCAGTGACACAGTTCACTTCCTGTTGCATATGAATCAAGATGTAGAACTCTCAGCTCCTTCTCCAGCACCATGTCTCCCAGCATGCTGCTGTGTCCCACCGTGATGATAATGGATTCACCCTCTGACACTGCAAAGCAGCCCCAGTGAATTGTTTTCTTTTAGAAGAGTTTCCGTAGTCATGGTGTCCCCTCACAGCCATAGAAACCGTAACTAAGTTAGTCATGGAGGAGGAAGATGCACTCCAGACTCAGCAACTGCTCCATCTGCTTGGATTCCATTCAGCCCCTACCACAACAACTCCCTTTCTGTTTGGTGGTCTTAATAAACCAAGTATTTCATGCACAGCCTCCATTAATTTTTCTTAGTTCTCTGGGCATCCTGTGCTAAAGTCAGGAATCAGACAATGGCTGCTGTGTGTTCATTCCTGAGATACAGGAACAAGCATGTCTTCACCAAACATATACCGTCAACGACAGACCAAAGCAAGGATTCCTTCAAGGATCTCTTGGTGAACCAGTCAGTTTACTGGGGCTACTTATACAAGCAGGGGTGAGGAGTTACAGGAGAATGAGGGATTGGAAGGCAGATGACTCACCACATAGCAAATCTCCTCATAAAAACTGTGTTCTCAGAGCTCCCTGTGTGGTTTGCAGGCAGCATCCCTAGAGAAAATCCCCTCTCTACAGCAATTACTTACTGATAACCTAGGGGAGAAGGTCTTGGACATTTTGTAATTTTCTGAGTTTTGTAAGGCTTATAAATTTTATTAGCTTCCCAAGCCTTATGACCTTCCTTTTGTCCCAAGGAAGCATTTTTTTCTTTATATATATAATTTCATTTTATGCATCAGTGCTTAGTCTGGTGGTATGACTGTGCACTGTGTATATGCCTGGAAACTGCCTAGGTCAGAAGAGGGCACTGGATCCCCTGAACCTAGAGCTACAGATGGTTGTGAGTCACCATATGGATGCTGGATTCAAACCTGGGTCCTCTGCAAGAACAAACCATCTTACCCACTGAGCCGTTTCTCCAGCACAAGGATATTTTAAGGGAGAAACAGCTACCCAACAACGACAAAACCAATGTAATTTTGAAAGTGAAATTGGGACCTTACAAAGCAATTGAGATATAAAATAAATCTAAGCATTTAATTAATAGAAAAATGGTGGAGCTGAAGTTCTGGAGACAACTCACTGGAGGAGGACACAGATGTGTCAACAAGGAGACAAGAGAGGCTTCATAGATGCTGAGAATGGCACATCTGGCTAATAGGAGCAGCTCCCTGGCACCCTGAGGGTAGGGGGTGTCACACTTCTCATCTCTGAGGAGAAGGGCACCAGAGGTACAGGGCACCAAGGTCTCCCTAGATCTAAACTTTTGGTGCTGGTTCCAGCTGGCAGGTAACCAGGAGCGCCTGGGGCTTGAGAATCGATACTTCTTAGCTGCAGGGGTCTCCAGGGTAGACTATCAGCCTGGGACTACCAGGTTAGCTTATCATTGGGGCTGTCGGTGTCACTCAGACCACCCAGCCACACCTGTACACACGTCCGACTGGACAGTAAAGGAAGGTTATATACCCACTTCCTCTAGACACTAACTTCCAGCTGCTGGCATGATATTTTGTCATCTAAATTGTTATTTATCCAACTCAGAACATCAAGAGACCTACACTTAGAGATTAAATTATTGTATTATAATGCATTCCCTCATTAGAACCTTCTAGAATAGACATGCATAATCCAACATAATGGATAATTCCTATTTCTTAAATTGTATTTCAAATGAGCAGTTAATGATTTCTGAGACTAGAAATTTAAATAAAAAGGAAAGGAACAGGATCCCATAATTAATTCAACCACATGTGAAAGCAGAATTTTTAAGAAGATAAATGCAATACAAATGTAAATATATCTTCATATGTAATTTCTTTCCTAAATAATTCAAAATAATATTGTGCTGCAAGAGGATGCCTTTTATAGGTAGGCTGTTCCTGATCAGTTTTCCTGTGTAAATACTACTGAGACCTGAATGTACTAGTGAGATTTCATTCAAGGCTTCTGAGGTTAATTAGAGAGAGTCTCCATGTCTGCAAGTTTGTTCTGTTTCGCTTTTCTTCTGCTGTTTAGTTATTGATCACAGAACTAATATATGGATGCCATAGTTTTGTAAAGTAAGACACAGCATTCCACACAACTGTCTTCATACTGGACTGTGACAGAGGCTCCCGGAGCCAAAATCCAGTCAAGATCTCCACAACGACTGAAGCCTGGGTGCCTGTCCAGTAGGTGAAGGTGTTGGAGGAACCGGAAAGAGTTGACGAACAAGCTGCCAGTTGCCCAAGTATGGGGCTCCCAAGAGTGAGCACTCTCTCCCCAGGGCTCAAAGCCTGCCTAGCAGAGGCTATAACATCCGTCAGTTAAGAATGGAGTGGCCTCATCTGTCTGAGGCTCTGCCCTCAGAAGTGAAAACCTCTCAATTAGAACTGATGTTTGGAGAGACAGCCTGGAACCCCTTGTCATGCTCTCTCTCTCTCTCTCCCATTTTTTAAAAATTTATTCCTGCAAGAGATCTGTCCTAGACACAACCTGCTGTTCTCAGTGTAATATTAGTATTTTTAAGCTACAAGGCATAAATATGCCAACTGCAGAGCTTGCACGCATGCGTGTCGACGTGTGTGTGTGTGTGTGTGTGTGTTTGCGTGCGCGTGCCCATGTGCCCGTGTGTCTGTGCTCCCGTGAACCCCATGTTCCATTCCAGAGAACCAGGAATAAGAAAGATCCAGAGCAGGGACAGTGGGAGAGGAGGAGCTGCTTCTGAGACCATGGGGCAGAATCAGAGTGAGGACACTGGGCTGTTCTCCTCCTCATTCTATGACCTACACAACTTTGTTCTTCGTGGAGCAGTCCTCTGTCCGGCAGGCTATGTCCCTGAGAACAGTCTCTCTACACCAGTGCTACATTTTATGTCAGGAACCAAGACAGTGAACTCTTACTGATACAGGTAATCCCTTGTATTCTACAATCTGAGTTGGCCCTGACTTCTCCCTTCCTTCAGGGAAGGAAGTGTTCCCCTTGGATGGGCAATTCAATATTTCCCATTTCCTCCATTATAGGTAATGTCACGGGGAATACAGCTCCACACAGTTCTTTGCAAAGACTTGCCTGCCGCCTCCACTCCCTCTCTCCTCCCNGTCTCTGTGGGAAGACTTCTTTCTCCCCAACCCAGGGGGCTCAGACGACCTGGTGTTCCTTTTGGCTTTAGTAATTGTGCTGTTTGAGGGTGATTTTTCCTATTAATCTTCAGCATTTTGTGCCGAGGTTTTTGCTCATTTGCATGCTCTGGGCGGTAGCTAGGTGGTGAGCATCACCCTGGTTGCCTGTGGTTTTGAACTGTGTCGAGTCCTGGTTGGCTCTTCAGACTTGCATTACAATGTGCTTGGCTAGAACTGCTTTTATTCTGTGCAGAGGACAGAGACCCAGTTTCAGTAAACAAAACCCTCCGACGTTTCTCTGTACGTATGCATACACATTACGCATGTGGGCGTGTTGACTTGAAACAGCTTTTGACCTTTACTGGCAAATAGCATTTAAACATGCGCCCGTGTGAATGAGTGATCATGTTTACACCATTCTGCTGTGCTCCCTCCACCAGTCTCCAAACCCCAACCCTCTGACTTGTCTCTGGTGCTGACAAGCTACGTCTGTGTATTTCCTGAGCTCGAGGGAGAGGCCTTTTTCCTTTGGTCCTAGGGGAGGTGTTGTTTTAATACACCAAAATAGTTATCAGATGGTTTCTAAACTTTCAAGCTCACAGTTTTCCTTTAAACCTTTATGTCTCGCCTCTCTTATTTCTTCTTGTTCTTGGGTTGTGGCTGACATGACTTCCTATGGCGTCTCATTTGCAGAGACTACAAGATCTCTTGAATGCTTCTTAAATCCTGACATAATTCCAATTTCAGAGGTTTGTGAATATACACAGATTGTAATCATACACAGACACTTTCATATACAATTGGGTACGAGAGAGGGAGGGAGGAAGGGAGAGAGAGAGGGAGGAGGAGGGAGGGAGGGAGGAAGAGAGAGAGAGAGAGAGAGAGAGAGAGAGAGAGAGAGAGAACTGTGCTCAGATTCCTGACAGACTGACTTCAAGAAACTGAGGACAGAAGGCTCTATAGTTCTGGCCAGTGACTTTGGTCTGAGATCACTCAACAGCCTGAGGCTTACTTCCAGAAGAGGCGGAAAGGCCCTCTCCTCTCTGGGGCTGGGAGTAAGGCTTCTCATCCTTGCTAACCCTTGCTTCTCACTCTGGATGATTTTGACTTCTCCCTCTTTTGATGCCAGAATTTTTCTTTAGTTTTTCATGTAAAATATTAACAGATACATCTTGAGTTGTGTCACCAAAGCACCCTGTCCCTTTGAATGTCATATCGACTAAACTTCCTCTTCTATAATAGAAGGAAACCTTGCCTCCTTCCCCTACCCCGCTGCTGTGATTATAAGATGCTTCTATAGTTACCATCTTTTCTGCCCTATGTCATTCATTTTCCTCTCTTTGTGTAGCTCTCAAATCCTAGTCATCCATATCGAAATGTAATGGCAGCTCAAATATTTCCCTTTTTTCTATTTTGACAAGGGATGCATCTATTGGCCTTTATGAAAAGATACGTCTTATTTTAAGATAAGTCTCCTTGTGTGTGGGCTTGTGCACATGAGTGCAGGGGCCTTTGGAGCCCATAGATCTCTGATGCCCTAGGACTGAGTTACAGGCTATTGGGAGCCGTCTGACATGGGTGCTGTGGACAGAACTCTGGTCCTCTGCAAGAGAGGTACGCACGTGACCTGCGGAATCCTCTCTCCATCCTGGCATTTCCCCAACATCCTCCTAAGTTGATTCTTTTCATTTCTTGCTTTTGAGACAGGCTCTCACTATAGCCTAGGTTGGCCTGAAACTCAGAATCCTCATGCTTGGCCTCCTGAGTCCTGTGTGAGGTTTAAATGTGTGACGTGCCATGCTCGGCTTTCTACTGGGTTAATTCTCACATAATTATTTTGAGGTGGGAAAGACCTGTGTTCCTGCACGTCCACATCTCTATGGAGCCAGCCCTGTGGCGGAGATGATCACGTCCCTGCAAGGGTGGTGCTTATTACTGCTGCTAACAGTTTCTTCACTATTAAGATCTTTCCGGAAGACACAGTCAGCCGGAGACAGTGTTTGGCTCAAGCTCTCCAAACCTGGCTACAGTGTCTGTCTAGGTCACTGGGAAAGACTGACCACACGGAACTGTCTTCTCAGGAGTTTGTGTATTCGTCCACAGTTTTGCTTAATCATATATCATATTCGTTAGTATTAACCTAATTCAATATTTATACTTGAAGACATTCTTCCACCTTCCCCCGGGCAGACATAGATGGGAGAATCAGTCTATAGTGTGGTAAGAAGGAGCTGCTCCAGCATCAGCCTTGCTCTTTCCCAGCTGAGCTCTCTGCAGTCCAGGCTCTTAATGGAACTCAGAATCAGGCAGGGAGCAGGGCCCCAGGTGCCTGGGCCTCTTCCTTGACTTTCTTGAAAACCAACCTCAGCAGCCAATAGAGGGTGAGAACAGCAGGAAACCTTAAGTCTGTTTTACCTTTTATTAAATCAAGACAGAAGGAGTCTGGGTTGCACCAACAGCTGCTCCTCCAATCCTGCTGGGGAGCCAGCTCTCCACCATTGTACCAAAACCTCATCCTTCAACAACTAAGGGGAACTCCAAGCTGTTGTGTGATGTTTTACTCTTTTATTTTTTTGGGGGAAGACACACCACCAAGTTCCCAAATAAATCACACACAAAGGCTTATTCTTGGTTATGAATGTCCGGCCTGAACTTGACTTGTTTGTAGCCAGCTTTACTTATCTTAAATTATCCCGACTAGCTTTTCCCTCTGGGCTTTTATCTTTCTTACCTCTGTATGTCTTGTTTTCCTTCTTACTCTGTGGCTGGCTGGGTGGCTGGGTGAATGGCCCCTGACGTCCTCCTCTCCTTGGTCTCCTCCTGTTCATCATTCTCCTCCTAGTTAGCCTACCTGCCAGCCTCANCTGGGCTTTTATCTTTCTCTATTTCTGTATACCTTTCTTTACTTCTTTCTCCGTAGTTGGCCCCTGGTGTCCTCCTCCCCCTCTTTTCTCCTATTTATACTCTTTGCCTGCCAGCCCTGCCTATCTTTGCTCCTGCCTCACTATTGCAAGGCAGTTCTTTATTAGGACCATCAGGTGTTTTAGATAGGCAGAGTAACACAGCTTCACAGAGTTAAACAAATGCAGCAAAACAAAAGTCACACACCTGAACATAATATTCCCCAACACCAAGCCATAGCATTACCAGTTCCTTCACTGTCCCAAAGAAAGCGCACAACCCTTGTCCTCAATTATCTGGTCATGTTTCCAGAGAAGACCACACCCAAAGGGCTAAGTCACCGTAATACCGTTGGCTGATTGGACCAAATTCTCACATTTTCCCCTTTTTGTCTAATTAAGAAGGTTCTAACCATAATATAAAACTATATATAATAGGAACAACTATCAGGTATTGTCCAGAAGAAAAGCTAATAGCATAAAGAAAAATGAAACTATGACCAACAAGAACAACATCAAGTAGGAAACACATTCCAGATGTCCAAACCAGAGGTAAGTGGCAAGTTACAGAGATCGCTCCAATAGTTGTCCTTTCCTGAGGAGTCTAAGTCTTGTATCTAATATTCCCTTATCTAAGATTCGAGAGCATAGTAACTGTGACTATCTACTCTTCAACTCTGTCAAAGACCAAGGGTGGAGCTGGAGGAGGGGAGGGAGTGGAAATGAGGATAGCTATGGAAAATGAGAAAAATAATAAAGTAAAAATAACATAACAAAAGAAGGAAAGCAATATTACCTGAGTAAGCAGGAAGTACAAGCAAGTGACTTCCAAAACATACTAAAAATGACAGAAACCGTGCACAAAGCAACAGGTCCCTGATGGTGATTTTGCACATAATCAATTTTTTGTTGATTTTCTCTGATTTCAAGCTGCAGATTTCCTCCCACTGAGCATTAGAATTCTGTGTGCTTATGTTTTTGATGGCGCTGAAGTGTGGGTTTTTAAGTCTCTCTTATTTGTTTACAATGTAACAACTGCGTAGGTAAGGGTGTTTAGCGGTGTTCAGACACATCACAATAATTAATGGTCATTCTCCTGTTTTGTTTTGTAGCTTTTGCTACTTACCAGGCACTACTTACAGGAAACTGCTGTCAAACCAGAGAGACTTCATGGACACACACACATTTTCAAGGTTATTTGTTACCATGAATTATTTGCATAAGTAACCTTGAATCCTAGGGTCACAGGCTCTGCTCACCCATGTTCACTTAGTATTGGGCCCTTTGAGGGTTACAGGATGAGGTGGAGATCCCGGAGTCTATTTACAACAGCAGATACAACATGGTTCTCAGCTGAGGGTGTGTTTGATGAGCCTTACTGAAACGCAGGTTCACTGGCCTAATTAAACCTCATAATTTTAGTTACTTTCTTATTAAAAACATTTGTTAAAAAACAAGCTTCAGTAACCGTTCTCTGATGCCTTTCTCCCTATCTTTTCTGTTTGAGTAACTTTGGATACTTCTGTTTCTCTCTGGGGACAGACTTTGGGCAAAGGGACTTTTGCTCAATCCTGTTACAAAGTGCTTTTCCCTGGATGGTCCGGCAGGGAGGCGGGCGCTGCTCCCTCGGAAGTTTGTCCACTCTGCTTTCATTTGGGAGCTTCTCTCCTCAGTCCCCTCACAGTTTCATTTGCTCGTCTATGCTTGGCAATGTATGTGGTAGAGTTTAGTCTTCAGGTACATCTCTTTATTTTCTTTTTTCTTTTCTTTCAACATTGTGAGCCTCTCTACTTTCTTTCTCATTTTCTCATGACAAACCGAACAATATCCATGATGCTTACTAAGTGTGATCCAATAAATTCATTTCGTGGCATTTGGTGGCTATAATTACTGGACAAAGCCACCAGGTGCTCAACCTGAGTCTCAAAGACCCAGGACCCAGCTTCACACTGCTTAAAACAAGGAAGTGTCATTTTAAATCTCAGGCTTCCCCAAGCGTCTTTGCATGGTCCCCTTTTCTCACATTGATGTTACCCCAATTGAGGCAAATTTCATGTGTGTATGCATGTGTGCGTATGTGTACATACGCGTACATGCATGCAGAGTCCTCCTTCCTCAATTGTTCTCCGCCATGCTTTTGTTTCTTTTCCTGGACAGAGTCTCTGATTGCAGCTAGCCAATTTGGCTAGACTGGAAAGCCAGCATGCCAAGGAATTTTTCTTTCTCTCTCCATAGTACTAGAAAATACAGGTACTGACTGCTGCACCCGGATAGTTTTTACATTGGTGCTGAAGACTGAACTCGTGTATCATGTTTGCAGCTCAAATACTTTGCCAGATGATTCATCTCTCAGTCCCCCTTTGCATTTTTAAATGGTTACACATGAAAACGTAGTGCGCTTTTGGTAAAGCTACCTTTATATCTTAGATTCCCACCACATAGCAGTCTTTCAAATTACCTTATCCCATTAAGTCATTTCATAACCCATAAATTCCTGCCTGTTCTCAGATTTGGTGGTTTCCCCATCTTAGAAGAAGCATGTTTTGTAGGCATTGATCTACCAGCCCTGTGGCATCAAAGTGCCTTCCACCCATGGCTTCAAGTCTGCTTTCTTTGTGTCTCGGTGGTCTTCAAGATTTATGGACTCATGTGTTCAGCCATCTCTCTCCCTCCTGGCAAAGGCAGGTGACAAAAGCAGACAGTAGTGCTGCCACCATATCCAAGCAGATGGGCTTCGAGGACATAGGGCTGTCTTGAGAGGCTGGGGTGATCAGGCCACCTGGCTTCTTGCCCAGAAGGTTTTCTAGAGTGTAATATGTTGTCTAATGGCTGCTGCAACTATCTTTGAGTCCCTTGGGGAGTGACTTCTATAAGCAGATCACACAGAGACGGGTGAGTGGCAGCCAGAACAGCAGGTGTCCTTCCTTGTGCCACCTTAAGAGAAGCTATTGGGGTTTCCTGGTCACCCCCCATTGTTGAGAGGTTAAAGCCTAGGCTCAGGGGAAAGTTTGGACCGTCTAGTCTGGTCTCAGATGCAGTCATGCCTGGCATGATTCCGCATGCAGTGTCAGGAGCAAGGGCCACATTTCTCTGCTCCATGTGTACACTGAGTGTGTGGCCACAGCCTGAGGCTGTAAGAAAAGCCAGTTATCTTTAGTGTGTTGCACTTTGTTGCACAAGCAAAGCTTTACTTAAGGCGACTGAACTGTAGGAAGGAGATAAATGAGGACAACAGCACATGAGCTAAGCTCACCATGTGCCAAATGGCACAATGAAATCTGTTATTGATGTTCTAATTAAAATTAAAAGAAAAATGGTCATTTCAATTAGATAGGAAGGGCACACCATGAAACCTTAGCAAAGAGGCAGGGGAGACAGGTCAGGTGCCGAAGAACTTGCTGGGTAAGCATGAAGTCCTGAGTTCAATCCCCTCAGCCTATGTAAAATCCAGGCATGGTGGTGTATATTGCGATCTCAGTGCTAAGGAGGCATGTACAGTGATAGGGGAATGCCTGGCTCTGTGTGGCTAGGCAGGCTAGCCAGGTAGAGCAATGAGTTCCAGGTAAAAGTGAGCAAGGGAATGAAGACAGACAGAGAGGGGGGGGGAGGGGGAGGAAGAAGAAGGAGGAGTAGGGGAGGGAGAGAGAGAGAAGAAGAGGAGGAGGAGGAGGAGGAGGGAAGGATGGAGAGAGAGAGAGAGAGAGCTCAAAAAACAAGGTGGAAGGCATCCCCGGGAATACTGAGATTAATTTCAGGCCTCCTGTATGCACACACTGTGAGTGCGTGCACGCGTGCGCACACACACACACGTACTCATGCACACATACCGGGACTACTGCTTGTATATTAAGCCCCAGTAGAGCATGATGTTTCAGGTCCTGGAATCTTTGAGCAGCAAATGCCCAAGTAACACAGTTCCTGGAGCAGCGGGTTTGTCTACACACAAGCCTTAGGGGTTCAGCTAGTCCTAAAAGAGATGTGTAGTGTTCACCCAGGGGTACACATCAGGATGGAGAGGAAACGCCCACGATGTTCGCGTCACCTCCAAATCCAAAGTTTCCAAATGGGAGGGCGGAGCTTTGGTTGTGCTTTGGTTGAGAGATCGAAGTTGAAACCTATACAAAAAGAACTCCGTTCAAGTACTCACTTAAGATGGGGCAAGGGAGGCTGGTTCAGAGCCAAGGAAGCAGGCTTTGGAAGTCACAGCATTAGAAAATGCCCTTCTCTCTCCATTTCCCTAAGATTTGTTGAGTTCATGTCTTACTTTGAAGAGTCGAAAAGGCAGAGAAACCTTACCTCTACCCTCCTGGTTAGTATTTCTCTCTCCCCTGTCCACGGCAGAGCAGCTACTTGTGTGTCTGTACTTAGACGAGAGGTCTTTGTGATTAGGAAGCTATACCATACATTGAGGAATGCAAAAATGGAAATAGGGAATTATTTACCCTCCCTGTTAGTTTAATTAAAACCCCCAGGACTGTGCCTATTGTCGCTAATGCAATTTAAAAGATCCAGTTCTCTACCTGCTTAGTATGGTGACCACAGGAACAAGTGTTTATTCTGGAACTACAAAACCCTTTCTCTTCTTATTCTATTACTTTGGGATTTTCTGCTCCCAACTTTCAGGATGAGAGTGACTTTAACATGCAGCTCCCTTGGACTTCACACGGTTCTGTGCCACGGAATTAAGAGAGAATGGTTAGAGAGCCTGTAACAGAGTTAGGAGTGGAAGGCATGGAAAGGCGTCATCTGATGGAGAGCCTTCGGTGAGACTGCTACAGTCTCCTGTCTTCCACATCTGCTTCCTAAGAAGAGAAAACCATGACAGAAAGTCCCACAGTAGAAATATGTACTGTGGTGTATTGTCTTAAAAAAAAACAAATATATCATTCAGAGTGGTGATAACACACATAGGCTCATATATCTATATATCTGTATAGATACTGATGATACGGATAGGAACAGATATAGAGACATATTTCTTCCACATGAAGCTTGCTGAGTGTAGGTGGACAGCCAGTGTTTCCCAGGGCACGCTTCTGTAACATTTCAAGACTAGTGCCGGGGTACGTCTTTCTATTTTATATTTAAAAGCCAGGTCAGAGGAAGTTCATAGAAAAGGTGAATCTGTCATCTGAGCTGTAACCCTGTGTGAAAGACAATGGGGAAACAAATGGCCGTTGCAGTTACCGCAGTGTCTTAAAGGGACAGCAATAAATTGCCAGGACGTTTTTATGGAGTTTTTTAACCTCTGGCCTTTGGAGGGGAAAAATCAATAAGATATTAAGAAAATCATGAATTAATGTTTCGTAGAGTGTAGGCAACCATGAGAGCTGGGTTGGTGGGGGGGGGATAGGTGGACGTGCAAGTGAGTGGCCCAGTTGAAACATCAGCAGTGCTCAAGAACCATGGCCGTCCTTCCTCCTTTTTCAGCTCTGTGGGAGGCTTCATGGCGTTTGCCTGTGAAGAACTGGGGCTGCTGTCAAGACAGCGATGGAGGAAATGAACCTACAAACAAGCTTAAGTGAATTGCTTCACCAGGGAGGTTGGCAAAGATTTTCTAAGTGACTCTCGGCCATCAAGGCGACCCTAGGCCCTAGCCCTGTGTTTTGTGTAAATGAAGTCCGACCTCAAACTGACTCTGCAAACACACATGTCTTTGAGGTTCCGGGAATGTCACCTCTCTGAATGTTCACACAACCCCGTGTTACCTTCCAGCCCCTCTTGGTCTCTGCCCTCCCTTTCTTAATATGATTCCTCAGGGAAGTTATGCTAAAGCCACTGTCCATAAAATAGATTTCTATCCCCAAGGTTTATTCTAACCCTGGCACCTGTCTTTCTAATATAGCAAGGATCTGGCACACAGGATTGTAGCACTCAAGAGCTGCTTGTCCTGTGGGCCACTGTGTTCCTGTCCCTAGGTTAGGGCTTGTGTCTGACAACTCAACAGGTGCACCAGGAAGACCTTGACCCCTAGCTCAGCCCCCAGTCAGCTCTCTACCCTCCAGCCCTGCCCAGAGGCAGGGGTGCTTCTGTTGATTCTCATTTTCCCTTTGAAGGAAAGATGGCAGCACCTAACTGCTGAGGCAGAGTTGGCACTTTTCTCTGGGAATGTGGTTCCCAGTTCCTACTTGCATTGAGCTTGTGAGGACCTAGGCAGAGGTAGGACCCAATGGGGGCAAACCCAGCAAGTTGTCTGGTGACTAAGAAGAGGTTGTCAGTGAGGGAGAATAGCTCTCACAGCGGTCTCCTTCAGACTCTGTTAGGTCCCCACCGTGTGAGAGGATGTTCCTGAAGGAAGAAGGAAAAGCCAGCACACCAGTACCTCATGTGTTGAGGGAGGCCCCTGCTCCCTCCATAAATGCCAAGGTGTTTGCTTTCTTAACAGAATTGTTTAACTGGTCTCATGGCCTAGCTGCTGCTAGGGCTTCCTTGAACTGCGATGCCCCATTTTAGGAAGACAGTTTAGTGGCTAACATTTTGGTCATCTCGGGAAGAGCCAATTAAGGAATAATCCAGTTTAGGGTGTCAAGTAGGATATGTCAGCCAAGGAGCCTGTTGCCCAGCTATGGCCTGGAATTATTCACGCCACTTCTTCGCAAAGGAGGGGGCAGTGGGGTTCTAAGAGCCAGGAGAAGCCTGCGTGACAAACCCCATGAGAACAAGTACTCACCAATTCATGTCCCCAACTTCAGCAGACCCCACTTGACACTGTCATCATAGGGTTTGTTAGCAAGGCCCCATGTCCACCGACTACTGAAGAGGAAAATCTTGATGACTTTTTCACATACAACATGCTGTGGATTCCCGTGACCACAATAGGAAAGTCATCTTTGTTCCCGTCTGATGTTGCCTGTTAATAGCAGGGACATTTAGCTGCCTTCGATGTGCTACATCTTCTTTGGAGCTGGAATTTGTTAAAAAAAAAAACCCAAACAAAACAAATCTTGCCCACACTGTGCCACCATAATGCCCACTGAATAGAGCTTCCAGGGCCCCAGGCTTTATGAAGTCCTGGGTTGAAGCAAGGCTAGAACTGGTATCCTTGCTCTCTTGAGGAGCTCATGCCATTCTCAGAGAAGGGAAAGGACAAGCTCACTTAGTGCTGGTGGCCACCTGCAAGGGACACAATCATGCCTCTGGATAGGGAAATGGAAACAGATCAGAGCTGATGGAGAAGAAAGGAGAGCAGAGATTGGTCAGCCCAAACAGGCTGGGATACACGCCTGAAAACACACCTGCACGTCTGAACTCTGTGTACCTGCCTTGTCTTCCTCCTCTTATATCTAACCCAACCAGCACAAGCAAGAAGCACTGTGGGCTGGCTGCTCCGATAGGTTGGAGAGACCGTGACAGTGCCAGTGATGGATTGATGGTGATCATATCATCTGGACAGGCATCATCAAGGCAGGACGCCGAGGACAGGACTCTTTTCCAGTGCCTGCCAACCCCAGACAGGTAATGTCACCTCCCACACTGAGAGAGGGCAGCGGGCTGAGAGGAGATACAAGCCTATCAGAAGCATCTTTCCCAACAGCAGCCAGCTCAGCTTTACTTTGTCATCCTTCTGTTAGAAGGGGAGGATGATTTGATCAGCCAGCTTGGACAAGTACTGCTTCTTAACCTGGACATGCTCCTTTTCCTTCTGAGTTGGCATGTAGCTCTGCAGGAGAGTGTGGGCCTGGGGCAGCCACAGAGGACACACATTGGCAGTCACCTTATAGTGTGATGAGTTGCAGAACGGAAAATTGTCCAAACTGTCAAGGATTTATACAAAATGCTAATACACATGACTAATGAACACTGCCGGCTCTTCTATCCTGCCTGTGCTGGTCACTGTTAACACCAGGTGCACAGGGAGGGTTCATGGATGTTCCCACGCTGCCCATGCATGTTTACAAATGGAAGAAGGGCCAACCCAATCTGAGTTTCCAATATGACTGGCCTGCCAGCTCCAGGAAGAGAGATGCATTCAGAGTTAAAATTTTATCTCTCTTTATTTTAAGAGTAATTGAAGCAAAAGGCTCCTTGTAGAGCCTGGGGAAAGAGCTCAAATGTGGAGACCTTACAACAAGAGATGAGAGCTGATCTTCTCAGCTAAAGCCTACAAGGCCATGCTTTCTAGTCTCGGCTCAGACCGCTTGAGGGTGACCCAGCCTAGGAAGATAATTCGCTTTGTTCAGACTGATCAATGAGTGTGTTGTTTCTGGAGTTAAGCAGGGAGGATGGTGGTGAAATCTGTGAACCAAGGAGAACCTGACAGCTCCTAGAAATTTCCCTAACACCCTTGTGATGACAGTGTCTCACCTGCTGGCTCCAGAGAGGGGAATGACAACATTCAACCAGCTACTCCAGAGACAGAGGGTGGAATTTTATTCTTGCTCCCCAGGAAAAGAGTGAGCTGGCAGGGAAGCTAAGACCTTATCACGCTAAAGAGAGAGGTGCCAACACCACGGTTCCTAGTAGAAAACTGAAACTATCAAGCTTGCCTTTCTAGACTACTCACAGCAGGAACATGCCCCAAGTGTGTAAAATCAGCCGGGGAACCGCAGCATACGGAGGGAACCCTGAGCTAAGATATCTAAAGGGAGACTACTTTTTTCTCCCATTTTCTGCTTCCTTTGCCCAGCTCTTGCAGAACTGGGCTTTTGGGTCTTTGGGGACTGGGTGATGTAAATATATTGTACTAGCTAAGTAATACGGGAAACGAAAACCCAGAGCCCTGGGAGGCTGTGTGATGTAGGAGGGTCATCTGTCTGTCTATGTGTTACTTTCATTGGTTAATAAAGAAA
>LOEQ01000155.1:240108-260777 GCA_001685075.1 Bramus lutescens
CTCTCTCTCTCTCTCTCTCTCTCTCTCTCATCTTATACATATAAAGTGAAAGCAAATCTTTTTTTAATGAAAGAAGGAGAGAAAGAATGAAAGTAAACACACTGGAATAAACACACATTTCAAAAAACGGGGAGAATTAATGCTTGCTAAGTACAGGTTTTCAACGGTGCATGTATTAGGCATCTATAGAGTTGAGTTGGTACCTGGGATCACAATAATGGCTGCAATGGTACTGGTGAGGCAGAGCATCCTACACTGAATTTAATAACTCAGTGGAGGAGAGGAGAGGAGGTAGCTAAACTGATTATAGTCCATCTGCTCACCACAGGGGACAAGAGCATCAGAGGTAAAGGGCTAGGAAGAGAGGTGGGGAAATGATGCCACAGGTTAGGTCAGAAGAAAAGGAAAGGCAGGATCTAGAAGGAAGCAACTGAAACCTACACCCAAAACCAATGTAGCTGGGCTCACATCTGTAGATGGTGTATTTCATACCATAAAGTCCCTGAATGTGGAAGAGGTAGGAGGCTGGACCCTGCAGGTCTCCAGAGGGAGTAGTTGTGATAGGCTTTGGCCTCCTCTGGGGAGTCACCAGACTGATGGCAGGTTGGAGAGGAGACAGTGAAGCAGGTGCCAGAGTCCCAACGATTGGGATTACAAGGACAGATAGTCACACTACAAATCAGACTTACCAGCTCCATGATCCCACAGTGACTCTGGCTTGCTCGAAGCAATGAAGCGGTACCAAAATAGTTCAAAATTAAGCATAAAAAAAAGTTTGTATACTGGGATACAAACTCTTGGGCAAGTTTTCAGGACCCAGAGTCCTAGGAAAGTATACAGAGGCAAAAATTGCCTGTGAGCAGAACTGAGGTGGCACAGCTGGATGCACGAGCTGTGACTCAGAACTGCCCACGGGGCTAGCTCAGAGACCCCTGGCTGTCATGATCAGCCAGGTCACTAGAGAAAATATCCACCCAGTTGTCAATAGGGTAGTAAGTTATTGTTTGCTGTGTAGTTCTTGTTACAAAGTCACAACTTTGCTTCTGAGTAATCTGGTGTTAAAACAAAGACTGATTTAGACAATTAACAAAACTAAGGATGGACTCATCCTAGAGGCACCGGAAAAAGCATCACTGCGCCTGGAGGGCATCAGGATACAAAGCCTCCAAGCAGGAAGTTCACTGTGAACTAGAGGCAACTGGGAATCAACTCATACCAAAGGGTCCCCTTGCTCTGTCCTGTCTGCCTAAACGGTGGGGCAAAATCGCTCTTGCCCACTCCAGGCAGAGGAGCTCAACACTCATCTCCGGATACTGGCGCTGGCCATGAGAAGCGGTCGCCCTAACAGACCTGCTGAAGCCATTCACGACCTTGGCTAGCGCCCCTCATCTACTTCCTGGTTGCTTTCTATCAGCTGATTTTCTATTGACTCAAGAGCACTCCGTACTAAAATGGTATTTTCACCCAGAGTCTGCCTGCTCTTTGACATTCCATTTTCTTCAATGAACTCTTTCGTGGGTCAGCTATTGAAACTGTTCCTTCTATAATTGTTGTCAGTGAGCTGGCCCCCTCCTCACTGAAAAACTACAAAGTAGAAAGGACATCCCCTGCCTGCCCGCTGAGCAATTGTCTTTTTCCTTCTTTCTGTCCATTTCAGAATTACCTGAGTTTTCACAAAGAACTTGAGTTACCTTTACAAAGAGAAGATGTGTTAAAATTGTAAGTGAACCACCATAATCTTTCTCTACAACATCTCATCAGTAGATAAGCATTTAAATGAATTTATCCCCCCCAAAAAGACATTTTCCGTTAATACTTGCATGACGAAGGAGGCTGGCAACACAAAGGTGAATTCAGAAAACAGCATTGGGGAGACAAGTTGCCAGCCACGTGGCAGGTTTTCGTTATGACATGCCATGATTACAGGCTGTCTTTGAAGATTTTCCTCTTTTAAAATCGGCCTCACTACTGTACAGAGAGTAAGATAAAATGCCTCTTTTGCATCCAAGCCTTGATGTCTCTGCTGTGTTTCAGATTTGAAGGTTTTTTCCCTTCCAATGAAAATCAAAAAATCATTAAATGATGTTAGAGACAGCAGGAAGTGTGTATGAATCAGAGAACATCTTGCGGTGGCTGATACTATTTCATTATCTAAATCAGTCGGTACCGATTTCTTATATATCAAAGCTTATAATTATTTTCAAGGATGTGAACCATGCAGGGAAGTGAGAGGCTGAGAATGATGTCAATAAAAGAACCAGGGTTTTTCTGCTGGAGAGTGGAGGAATTTGCCCAAAGAGCAATTATGTAAATAAAATATGCCCAGGGCTAGAATAATTTCACTGTCACCCACTGACAGGGATGGCCCCGGGCACAGACCCATAGTGTTCACTTAGGGAGGTGGATTTGTGGGGGTGAGGAGAGGAGGAGAGCCCCCTTTTAATTTATTTGTTCCTTATTATGCAGGATAGAGGCAGGGCTATTTTTGTCCCTGTCTTTGGAAGGAGTCCTACAGACCTTTCCAAATGGAAGGAGTCATTAGAGACCCCAAGCTCCCCTGACTAACTCAGCTCCTTCCAGCCAGATCCCTTTAACCACAAATGCTAAACCCACTGAGTTCCATTCTTGGTCCTTGTGCTCTGTTAGCTGTCTGATATTTCGAAAAAAAAATAAATAAATAATTGCCATAGAGAGAGGTCTTTGGCTTTTGCAATAAATTACATGGGGTGGGGGAGTTGGGGGAGGTGCTAGGAGGAGAGGAGGAGGGAGAAGGGAAACTGATCAAACCAGAAATGATGAATTAATTAGCAATAAAAATAAAAAAGGAATGGTCACATTGTGGCTTCAGTAACTGTATGGGGGGANCTTCTGCAACAGCCTCTTTCTGAGTTCTACTGAACACTAGTGTTTGTCAACAGAACTGGGCAGACCTACTGTTGGTAACAGCCCATGGACTGTTCAGATGTTCCTTCCAGGTATTTGGACATGAAAGTAACTCTTCAGGTCTGGCAGCCCCTCTGCCCTTTAATGACTCTAAGGACCAGAGGAAATTTCTTGAGGTGGGGTCTGGGGGGACGGGGGTTTAAGGCAGGCTGAGATGAGAGTCAGCTGTGAAGTTCAGAGTTCTGTGTTCTTCTGACTGGCAAAACCCCGCTGCTGGCCCCAGGAGCTAGAACTTCTGCCCTGTGCCTTTTCAGGGTGTTTTCTGGCATACTTTTACTTATTTCTTACCACGTCTCTGTGAGGCAGAGCTGTCGGGTAGCCATCTACACTGAGGACAGGCAGCGTGGAGGTAGAAGCAAGTCTCTGTAGTGTGATTTCCAGGGCACCTGAAGATGGCGTTCTCATTTCTTCGGTTATCTTGGTTGCACGCTTCATCTTGATGTTCCCCGGCTCCTCCCGAGGCTGCACTCCGCCCCCACCCACTTTTGTTTTATCTTTGAAATTCTTTATGGTTCGTAGGAACCAAACTGCACCCAGCGGACTCATGAGCACCTAATGGAAGGAGACACACGCAGCTGGGTCTCTGAACTCAAGGGCAGGAATGACTGAGAGAGAGAAGTTCATCCCTGACCTCCACTGGTTGTGATGAGGACACACTACTGTCCAGCAACCTGCGGTAAGACCACACTTCCTGTGGGATGAGGCCCAGGCAAAAGCTCCTTTTACTCAAAGGAGGCACATTTCCCTTATCCTAGCGAGGGCTGAAGCTTGTTCCTTGCTACTGCAGTAATTTGACCAATACTCAAATGTAACACTTTCTATAAAGGTTGTGCTTCTTAGCAGGCCATTTATGTTTTAAAATTTCAACCTTCTATGTCATTTAAAATGTCCTATAGCACCATACAGAATGTTGCCCACACTTTTCCAGCTTCCTGATGATTCTGTTTCTTATGTGGGATGTCAGAGGGGCTTACAGTCATGACCTTCATCAGTGGGTCAACAAAGCACAGGTCCCCTATGTTAGGAATTTTTCCTAACGCGAGCTCTCTGCCGCAGCAAAAATCCCAATCAAGCCAAATCACAACAAGCCAAATTAAAAAATATCCAGGTTTAATGGGATTCCTGTGCTCTCAGGCAGCCCCAAAGGGGAACCGGGAGGCCACTAACGTGACCACAGAGTCAGGGAAGAGGAAAGAAGCCACGTGTTCCTCTTCCAGGAGCCCACTTAAATACCCTGTGGGGGTGGTCCTGATCCTCCCTCCCCCCAGGGAGGGAGGGTCAGGACCTTGCATGCTGGGATTTGGAGTCCAGACCAATACAACTCCCAGGCCAGGGCCTGGGGGCTATGCTCCCATCTTAAAACCCCACGTAGTTTCTCTCCTTCAGCAGTGGGAAGTTCACATCCAGCTTATGTAAGCTGCTTCACAAGCCACCTGTGACAGACCCATCTCTCCTGGATGAGTTTTTATTGTGTTCTAGCCACGTTTTTCTTCAACTTGGGTCTCTGTGGATTCAGCCTTGGGGAGAAGCACTCCAACTCTTTCCAGCACTGATTGATGAGGAACATGGGAAGAGGCCCACCTCTTCCCATTCCACTGTATCCTGAAACTCTGTTTACTGGATGGTCTAGGGTAGAGCATCTGGGACCCTCAGACCACATGGCCCGCCCACCCAGATGCCTAGCCTGATGTGAGTAATGTAGTTACAGAGCTTGCACTGAGCTTGTACCCAGATCCTGGCTTTCAGACCTGGCCCATTCCAGGCTGAGGCTTTGGGCAAATTGCTTTAGCTTCTGTCCCTGCTAGATTCTGTTACCCAAACTGCTCTTCTTGGCCATGGGTCTGGAAAGCAGGCAGGAGAGTATTGAAGGCAGGGGCATTGGGTGTGGAAAGAGATTAAGATGGTAGGAGCACTGTCTTCATTTGCCACTCTGCGTGCTGAGTTACCCCTGAACTGAAGAGGCTCTGAAGAAGTCTATACTATGGCTTCCTGGTCTGCAGTGGAGGACTCAGAGCCCACGGGGATGACAGCCTGCTGGGCAAGAGTCTGAAATGGCCACCGGGAGGGTAACCTTAGGAATGGCCCAATGCACAGGCTGGGGGCATGCTTCGGCATGGTGGTTGCTTACACAGGGGAATGTAGTTAGGAGAATCGTCTTGTACTATTAGTCTGTTGGAGTTGCTACAGCAAAACGCTATGGCCTGGACCTAAGCCAGGAGAGGATTCTCACAGCCAAGATCCTGAATGGCAGGAGACCTGAGGTCCTGTCTTATCATGTAAACACGTTCTCCTGCGTTCTGTGTCTGTTTTTCTCTGTTGTATCTATCCTGATCTCCTCTTGTGGTGTCCCTTCAGAGTGGACGTTTGCCTACACCAACAAAATCTTAATGCTGCCACCTCTTAAAAACTCCTTGTTCAAATGTAGTGTTTGAACCATCTGGTGGCTCATGTGGAGTCAGATATTGTATGAGATTGTAGGGACATCACTCAACCTAGGAAGGTCCTCATACACACCTGTGGCATGTCTGCACGTGTCTTTGAGAGGATCTCAAGTGCTGACAGTGAGGATCACTCAAAAAATGTTTGAGAGAATTTATGACCAATGTTAGGATGCTGTCATAGTTTTCATAGTAGTACTTGACCAAAGCAAGAGAGGCAGTTTCTTTCCTTCTTTCTTTTTTTGATTTATGTAAGTGTTCTGTTCTGATGTGGTTCTCAGCTGTTTTCATTCAGAATGCTTTTTATGTGTGCCCTGAGAACACAAGTTGGCCCAATTTAGAAGTCAACAAGGGTAGCATCCCCGTTAATAGGTGGCTGATTCCAGAAACTGCCAAGTATCCTAGCGAACTTATCTGTCTGGCTTTACCCAGGTGGGCTTTGCATGCAGATTTTTTTCCTTTGAGGTTATGCTAACTTCTCTGATGCTCTCCAGCTCCTTCTGTGGAGCGGTAGTGCTAACTCATAAAATTAATTCCCATTTCGTGGGATTGTCAGAAATGAGGATTGTTCTGACCTTTCTTTGAACTCATCAGCCGAAATGAAGTTGCTCAGTGAGCTGGGGAAGACAAAGCTGGGTTTCGGGAGATCAATCAAGTCCACCACACTCAGGAGAGGCCCGCAACCTGCCGCACCACGCTGACCCCGGCGGCTGCCGATCCCATGCACAAATGAAAGCCATCACTCCTGGTGAAGAAGATACTAAATTATCGGCTTTTAAATTTAATTTTCAGTTTACTTGTGTTTTCGATTAGCGTGCCATGTCTCATCAGGATGGCGCTACCTTTGAGTGTAAGCACCTCCCTGTGGAATCTTCAGCCGCTCTTGCCTTCAGAAGGCAAATTCCACCAGAGATCCATCTTTTAGCACATGGTGTGTGTTGGGGGGCAGGGGAGTTGTTCTCCTATGATACCCTGAGCAACAGTAGCAAGTTATTTCCATCAGACCAAAATCAATAACAGGCTTGGAAATAAAACGTCACCCTGAGCCTAGGGCCACAGAATGTCCTGACAGGCTCCTAAAACTATGTGCTGTAGCCTGAGGCCTGTGGGTTGGCCATTCACTTTCCTTTCATGATTTAGTCCTGAGATGTCTCCCCAGGCGAATAAAGCTTCGGGTTGGGTGACAGATGGGTGGCCAGGGAGCTTATGTCCTCAGCCCATACCCCTCTGGAGAGGGGGAGCTCACTTGGACATACAGCAGAAACTTTCTGCTGTCAGGGGCAAAACTGTGGTTGCCATTTTCCAGAGGTTTGTAAGGGTCTGGTTAACCATCTTTAGTCTGATCCCTTCTGCTAACGCTTCAAAGCCACTAGTATAGAAAAGCTTTGGACAAAGTTGTACAGCAGTGACCCACTGGAGGTGGGCTTTGTGTAATTCCCAAATCTCCAGCTAGATCTCAGATCACGTGCTCTGTTCTTAGTCAAGAAATGTTTAGTGAGTGCCTTTAGCTCATGTGTCTAGGAGTCAGAATGGTTCAGGTGTCTGTGAGGCTCAGAAACCATCCATCAAATGAATAGCTTCAATCCCATAGAGCAATCTTGGCCAGGAAACCTCATTTCCAGGCTCCTCTGGGCATCACTTTCAGGGTGTCTTCAAGAAGCTGGGAAAACAGCTCTGGCTTCTCCAGCTTGTGCTGGCTGCTATGGCCCTCAGTACTACTGACCTGGGGACACATTATTTATCCCACACCTCAAGTGACCTGGCCAGTTCCTCCTGCGCCTCTGAATTCTTTCCATTTCTGTATATTCTTTGCACAAAGTGATGTGTTTCTAATGACACTTGCACTCTATTGGCTCAAATTCTTGGCCACAGTCACTGCCATCACCCAACCCTGGCTCAGCTCCTGAGAGTTCCTGTCAGTCTTAGTCTGAATTCTATCCCTGTGGTAAAGCACCATGATCAAAGAAACTCTGAGGAGGAAAAGGTTTATTTCATCTGACAAGTTGTAGTTCATCTTGCAGGACGTCAGGGCAGGAGCACAAATAGTTCCTGGAAGCAGGAACTGAAGCAGAAGCCATGAATGCATGCTGCTTACTGGATTGTTCCTCACAGCTTACTTGGCCTGCTCTCTTATCTACCCTGGGACCACATAGGCGTGGCAGTGCCCACAGTGGGCTAGGTCCTCCCCCATCAACTGTCAATCAAGATCATGCAATGCAAGGTTTCCCACAATGGGCTGGACCCTCAAATACCAATAATTAACCAAGAAAATGGCTCGTAGATTTGTTCTAAGGTCAACTTGAAGGAGACATTCTTCATTTTAGGTTTCTTCTTCTCAGAGAAGCCTAGGTTTGTGTCAAGTTGACAAAAACTAACCAGCACACTGTCCTTTCCCCAAATAGTTCCTCTTCCACTTTGTGTCCCATACATAAGATCTCATGACCCTCTGAGCAGATGTCACCAAACCGTATTAACCATGATGACCCCTCTCCACCAGAGTCAAAGGAAACAAAGCTTTGTGGCGTGACTGTCACAAGGCTGATAATGTATTGTCTTGTACTTCATTGATAAAGAGCAGGTACAGCTTAGAATCAGCATCATTCTCTTCTGCAACCCAGTGTAGCACCCTCGCCATGCTACATCTTCCCCCAGAAGTCTGCAACCCTGGAGAATGCATTCTCCAATTGCAAGATCCCAATGATATCACATAAATTAGTTTACATGTTATGTTTTTGTAATTTATGCAATATGTGAGGAACTGGAGAGTTTTACGTCAACGTGACAACAAGATGTCTCCAAAAGATCCAGCTGTAAGGCATTTTCTTACGTAGTGATGGCTGATAGAGGAGGACCCAGTTCATTGTGGGTGGTGAATGCTCATTATGCTGACTGTGGATCTGAATAGGGGAAGGCTTGGGAAGAAATGGCCTCGGAGGGAGAAGAGAGAGATAAGAAGACTCTGTACTCTCCAGTGCTAGCAGCGAATAGCTGCTCCGGGTGAAACACAGAAAAAGGAGTTATAAATGTAGTGGCATCAGATTACAAATCAAATGAAGAGGCTGTAAGATGGCTGTCTCAGTGGTCAAAAGCACTGGGTTTTCTCCCAGAGGAGCTGAATTTAATTCCCAGTACCCATGTGATGGCTAACAACCATCTGGAATTCCAGGTCTAAGGTACCTGACACCTTCTTCTCTCCTCTGCAGACAGTGCACACACATGGTGAACATGCATACATGCAGGCAAAACACTCATGCACATAAAGTACCATAAATTAAAAAAGCAAAACAATTCAATTAGTTACTAATCAAAACATACTTAAGTACATAGAATATTGAAGATTGTGTGGATTACATATATGTATTATGTGTCATGAATGCTAGAAATCTGTGTAATTAACTATAATAATTCAGCTATGTATATTTATATATCCAGTATATTACAGCAATATTTATAGTGAATTATAAGTTGATAGTATGATATAATATACTCAATTATATCACATGTCTTAGTTTGGGTTATTATTACTACAATGAAATACCATGACAAAAAGCAATTTGGGTGGAAAAGGTTTGTTTCAGCTTCTCCTTCCAGGTAGTATTTCATCACTGAGCGATATCAAGGCAGGAACCCAGACATGGCAGGAACTGGTGCAAACATCATGAAAAGGTGTTATTTACCAATTTGATCATCAGGGCTTGTTCAACCTGCTTCCATATAGACCTAAGAATTGACCACCAGCCAAGGGATGGCACCGTCTACAATGATCTGGGCCCTCCGCCATCAATTACTAATTAAGAAACGGCCCTACAGTTGGATCTTATGGAGACATTTTCTTAGTTGAGATTCCCTCTTTTTCAGATGACTCCAGCTTGTGTCAAGTTGACAGAAACTAGCCAACACAATTGACCCCTTTTCAACTTGGCAAACACATTAACAACAAGCTATAACCTTTTCTTTCTTCTTCTTCCCCAAGAACTCATTAATATCAGCATGACAATATTAAATTTCCAAATATTAAAAGTCCCAGACTTTAAAAATTCAAACACTTAAAAAGCTTTACTCTCGTTAAAATTCAAAGTCTTTCAAAATTTAAAGTCTCTCAAATGTGAGTTCCTATAAAATCAAAAATAAATACTTTCTTACTTCAAGAGGGAAGAACCAGGGCACAGTCACAATCTAAATGAAACCAAACCAAACTCCAAGAGTGTGAATAACCCAGTGTCCAATGATCTGGAATTCTCTCAAGATGTTCTGGGCTCCTCCAAGGGGCTTATGTCACTTCTCCAGCTCTGCCCTCTGGAGTATACATCTCATCTTCTAGGCTTTGCTTAGCTCCATTCCACAGTTGCTGTTCTTGGTGATTATCCCATAGCACTGGCATCTAAAAAATTC
The DNA here is from genome assembly GCA_001685075.1 of Bramus lutescens. Classification (NCBI taxonomy): domain Eukaryota; kingdom Metazoa; phylum Chordata; class Mammalia; order Rodentia; family Cricetidae; genus Bramus; species Bramus lutescens. The sequence continues at coordinate 249,882 of LOEQ01000155.1, forward strand.
TGGTGTTTATTCTGCAACTGAGTTGAAATTTCACCAATAGCTTCTCCTGGGATCTCTTCAGGTACTCCAGCCCTGCCATAAACTGCCAACTCCTAGCTGTTCTCCATGACACCTTCATATCTTCAAAACTAGTGCTACCCGGAAGACTCTTACACATGACCAAGCTTGATCGCCAGCCAGCACAAGGAACAACCTTGGCCATCTGTGTGCTGACCCCAAGAAAACACTTCTAGAAGATTTCACCTTAATAATGCTTGCCTCTCTTTAACCACAACTAATTCTTCAGCCATAGCTTACCAATGTTTGCTGTTTCAGCAAAGCCAAAGGTTTAAATTTAGTGATCTTGATCAACTCTTGTTTACCATAGCTGATTTTTCAGCTCCAATTGACAAGATACCATATATTCTTCACACAAATGGCCTGGTAGTCTTCGTCTTCCCTCTGAAACATCACAAGCCAGGCCTCCATAGCCATCATTGCTTTCAGCCTTTTTATCTTCCAGGCTCCTACAGAGCAGCTCACTGAAGTCTCAACACTCAATGACTTGACTTGAGGTGCACGACCTCCGTCTGCACTCTATGTGCTGCCATACAGTTCGTGAACTGGGCAAGGGGCTGGAGATTGAAACACACAAACACACAGAGACAGAGACACGGACCATCCTTGATGCCAGAATGCTCCAAGAATGCCCCTTTATTGTATTCAGGGGCAGCTTATATAGGGATAGCCACACCCCAGCCAAACCCACCAGAAACCACTCTCCTGCCATCAGGAACTCCTGAGGGTCTTGTGCTCAGAGCAGCTGTAGGCACTCAGATCAGGGGAAAACAAGTTGTTTCAAGATCTGGGGGTTCACAGCTCCCAACATTTATTAACCAAAGTTCCAAAGTCTTTCCACAATCCTCTCCAAAACAACATGGTCAGGTCTCTCACAGTAATAACCCATCATTTTGGACCATCCTGGTATCAAGTTGGGAAGGAATGGGCTTATCACTGAAGGAAGTGAGGGTGGGAACTAAAACAGGGAGAGAACCTGGAAGCAGGAGCTGGTGAAGAGGCCATGTAAGGGGTGCTTTACGCATGTGTTAAGTGCCCTTGTCCTACCTTGACAGATAGACACTTCAACTGGTGTCTGTAGCTCAGGCTACTTATTAGCTCTTGTAGCTTATACTAACCTACTATTCTTATCTATGTTAGCCATGTGGCTCAGTACCCTTTTCAGCCTGGCAGGTCACATGTTGGCTCTTGGGTGGTCTGGGCTGGACTGGAGGAATGGGCTTCCTCCTTTCCAGCATTCTCCTGTTCTCATTGCCCCAGCTCTACTTTCTGTCTGGTTGACCCTCCTATACTTCCTGCCTGGCCAATCAGCGTTTTATTAAAATACATGATTGACAGAATACAGACAATTCTCCCGCACCAGTGGAGAAATATAAAAAATACTGTCATAGTGCTCCTGAAAGGTTCATGTGTTGGAGACTTGACTTTCAAATGGTGACATTGTATGGATATGGTAGAAACTTTAGAGGTAGGCATGGTGTAAAAAGTGGGGCATTGGAGGTGTGTCCTTATCCCTTCATATTTTTTCCCTTCCTTCCTGCCTCTCTCCTCCCCTCCCCCTTCCCTCCATTCCTTGCTCCCCCTCTTCTGTCAGCCATGGGGTGAGCCACTTTGATCCACCACAGGACCCCTATCCCTGTGTCGTCACGGACCCCAAAGCAATGCAGCCAGCGAGCATTGGTTGAAGCTTCTGGAACTGTGAGCCATAATGAGTCTTTCCTTCATAAGCCACCTTTCGGTGCCACCAGTGACAAACTGGGTTCTGGGTTCTCATGCTCATAGAGCAGGCACAGGACACACAGGACTTTGAGTGGAAACTGTGAGGCTTTGAGAGTGAAGCAGGAGAAAAAGTAACAGAAATCTCAGCGACTGGTTCACGAGCAGGACTCCAGAAGCGCAGGAGCCACAGCAGAGACACCGTGGGTGGATGTCGACTGCAAACTGCGCGTGTCTAGGGAAGCAGTGAGCAGTGGAAAGACAGTCGACAGAGCAGGGGAGAATTTGCTGTTCACGTGTCTAATTACAACTCAGCGGCAAATACGCTAAGGACCTGATTAAAAACTGGATAGAGAACTATATAGAAATTTCTCCAAAGAAGATAGGAAGTGGCCTTTAGGTCAATGAATAACTGCCGTGTTTCTCTAATGGCCAGCAAAACAGCACCACAAGGAAAGGAGCCCTTGACACTGCTGCGGGGTAAAACGTGCCCCTTCCCGCCCCCCGTGAAAAACAGCATGCAAATTCCTCAAGAAGTGAAAGACAGAACCGCGAGAAGACTCATACATACAAAAGAAAGAGGAAAATGAAGTCAAATTCCCAGCCATTGGCTCCCACAATCATCACAGCTTTCTCAACAGGATACGGAACAAACTTAGTTTCCATCAATAAATGATTGGGAAAAAAACTGTACTGCCTAAGCGTCAGCTGAACCAGGACAACAATCAACATAAAGCAGGAGAAAGTTCATGAGGCATCAACCCTTCATGAGGAACTACAGGCAATAAAGGATGCAGAGAGTGGGAGAAATCATCTTCCCAGGGAAGAGCACACCAAACTGGTTATCCAACATGAAATAGTTAGAGTTGAAAACATACACACAAGGAACATTATACGTTCTGAGGAGGCTATACTTAGGAATACATGTATTTGTATATGCGTGCATGTAAAGACAATTAATAAAAAAGCCATGGATTTGGTAGAGAGCAAAGAAGGTATACGAGAAAAAAAAGAAGGTATATGAGAAGATATAGAGAGAGGAAAATGAAGGGACAAATGATGTAATTATATTATAATCTCAAAAATAAAAGAAATAAAAAACTATACTATCACACAAGTTCAGAAAACTGTTCAGCTAATGAAAAGGAGAAAGCATTGCCATCTACAACAATATGATTGAACACCACGCCTTTTACATAGTGCCATAAACCAGACAGAGCCCACAGGCATGAAGGTGGATACCATTATCCTTTCCAGCCCAGAGCCTCTGGGCTGCCATGGCAGACATGGTACCAGACAATGTGGGAAGCTTGACTGCTTTCACATCTCAGGACAGCCTCTATGAAGGGAGTAAAATCTGTCCTGAATCTACTACGGAGATTGTGGAGGGACTAACAGGACAGAAGGGGTGTGAGCAAAGGGTTTCCTGAACCACGGGGCAGAGATCACCTAGCACACAGGCATTGTAGGGCCAGCCATATACGGCATCATACGTGGCAAAGCCACCCAATGATTGATGGGGAAGATGGGCGTGGCCTGGATAGTTGGCATTATCAGGACCTTCCTTTGTCATCACTGCGGTGCTATAGAGTATGACATGAGCTATAAGTAGCTTTCTGCCCAGACTAGAAAAGTAGCTATGGATGCTATCTTGTGGCTGTCATAACCTGGCATCAATTCTTGGGTGATGCTATCCCCACCCCGGGAGTGACATCTTTAGTTTGTATTCCAGCTCTGCAGCAGAGTCTAACTCTACCTACCTGTTGATGACAGGAGCTAGACATGAAAGCTGACCATGTTTGACAATGGCTAAGCTGCCCACTGAGTGTCCACCCAGGTGTGCCCGGAAGCTGGGATGCTTTTGATGTCACATGCCATACTTTGTGGCATGCAACATGGCTCCTGAGGAGGAGTGTCTCTCGTGGGCCGTGTCACACCTGCGAGCCCTTCACCCACACATAGGCTTGTAGGTATTCTTTCCAGCTAATGATCCGAGCGCTTGGATTTTAATGACAACTTGGACCGAGTATATGATGAGGGTGACAGTCTTGTCGGATGTCCCTTCAGGACATGGTGACAAGTGCTGGGGGCAGGTTCTTTGCCAGGGGCAGGCATTCACTCTAACAGCGTGCCTAGGGAAGACAGATTTGGAAAAAGTAAATACAGCCATGTCTCTGTGGAACCGGCAGCAGAAACATGCCACTGTCATGAGATGTAACCCAGCGATGCCAGCAGGGCTACCCACACGGGCCACAGGGTGTGAGAGTTGCCAACTCTCAGGCACAATTAAAAACTTTGAACTTCTTCCTTGAAAGCCTGAGAGAGTCATTTGTAACCCTTTGTGAGTTTCTGTCCTCTGCTTACAGTGACCCAGGATGTGTATAGTTATGTTTATTAGCCCTGCAGGCCCATCATGGCCTTTCCACTGGACACCGCAGGCAAAGTTCTAACAACCGGGATGCTCGTGAAGTCCGTTATTGAACTTCAGTGGTACCTTCTCTTCTGCTCTCAGGTGAGCAAAGACACAAGGGGGTGTTGAGACCTGAGAGGCTGAGAGTTCACTGTGTTCGTGTTCCTGTATCTCGGGGGCCCCACAGCTGTGGGTGGGTGGAAGCTAGGGTGTATATGTTCGAGCTACTTCTGGGTGCAAAAGAAACGACCTCAGAACTCGGGTCCCGCTGCTTTGTATGCATGTAGACATGCAGTCTGTCGTAGGCCAGGAGTTTGGAAGGCATACAGCTGAAACCTGGCAGGGCTGACGCAGAGACCAACTTGAGTACCCCACAAAGGGCACAGGGTACAAGCTGCCAGGGGCGCACTCTCTGCAGGCGGCATTAAAAGGTAAGAAAGCAAACATGGCTCTTTTGCCATTGTCGTACGGTAGTCTGATACACGGGTGACGCAGCACTCACCCTCAGACATCTTTCGAGAGTGAGGTGGCTCTGTCTCTGGTGACTCCAAACCCATCCATAGAGCCTCAGCTTCTGTCTTCTCCAGATGTAGCAAAATTCAGCAGCTCCAGCAGCACCATGGGTAGCAGTCTGGGAGTTTCTGAGTCCTCTACTCAGGAACATGAATGTACCAGTGTCAGCTGGCTAGAAACCTCTCATTGCAGCCCAGCATCACTGACTGTGGTGCTTGCATTCTTGGATGATTGGATGCTCTCGTCCAAAGACCCATCTGGGATGCAACAAATGTTGAGTGTGGATCAGATGCACCCATCCTAGCGTCTCGAACAGGAACCACCCGGCCAGCAAAGCTTGCTAAGATTGAAATACCCGACCTCTGCTGTCACTAACCAGAGAAAACCCACTTCTAAAAGGCTTGTAGGAACAGTAAGGCCTACCCACATAGCTGCCATATAGTATTCCAAGCCACAGGACTAAATTCCACCAAAGTAACCGGTCTGCAGCGTGTGAACAATACTGGGGGCCAACTTCAGAGGTTCTGTCAAGAACTCTTCATATCTACTCCCAGTTCAGAAGACGTGTACCCTGCTTCAGAATCTCCAACCGACTTGTCCACCACAAGCCTGATTCAAAGTCTCAAATTCTAGCATCCCATCACCTGCAACGCTTGGGCATCTCTTCCCCCCTCCTTCATGGACCATTGAAAACAAGCAAGGCAGACATTCACTGTCTTAGTGTTTTTATCGTTGTGAAATGGTATCATGACCACAGCAGCAAAGGAAAGACATTTAATGGGGGGTGGGCTCACTCACAGTTTCAGGGGTTCAGTCCATTATCACCATGGCAAGGAGCAAACGCAGTGCTGGAGGAACAGCTGAGAGTCCTACATCTTGCGGGCAACAAGAAGTCAACTGACAGCCACACTGAGGGAAACTTGAATAAAGAGACCTCAAAGCCCGCCCCCACATGACAGGCTTCCCCCAACAAGGTCACCCCTCCTGATGATAGTATCACTCTTTCAAACAGCCACACTATCCTTAGGAACAACACCAAAACACTTTTGCTTCTTTGTGATAATTTTACCTGCATCAGGAACTATTTAAAGGCTATCTTAGATGATTCACTCAGAATGTTCATCAAGCCTTCTCTTCCTAACCAGATGGACCTTGTAAACACTAAGTCCCTGCTTCTGTTTGCTCTCAGCTGCCCTTTCTCTCACAGGCTGCCTCAATGACCCCACCTGGATTCCAATTTCAACATTATCTGCTTAGTTCCCCCAAAGTCGTGACAGCCTCCCCTCTCAGAATGCAAGGCTGCTTCCGTTCACTTTATGTCCCATTTATGAGATGCAGAGAGAGTGGGGGAGGACAGAGCTTTCTCTTGGGGTAGCTTTCTGTGTTGACCCTACTGTGTGCCTTTCTTTGTTTGGAGATGTTTATTGCACCACTAATCCCACCTTTACCCTAGTGTCCCTAAGTCGGTCAGCCATATTAAATTTCACTAACACAGAAAGTTCACCACAACGGAGACTTAGTGTCTTCATGCTGCTGGGGCTCCAAACCTCACTCAAGGTGTACCTTCCACAATTTTGAAAAAAGAATATTCCTTTATGAGTGCTGCACAAAATGCTCACCATGCGCAGGGCGTGCAGACAGAAGGATTTCTTATGCTGAAGAACTAAATGAAGCTAAGGTTAAACAGGTTCAGCCATGGAGCTGGCAAAGCTTTGGAGAATGAACTGCATCTCCACTGTGGTGGTGGATTTTCTTTTCCTTCTTGACCAAGACTCAACACAGAGAGTAAATTAAGCAGAGCAGACTGCACACACATCTCATGGAGCAGTGTGGAGCGAAAGCCGTACCATCTAGAATGCCAACTGAACCACTCTTCCATCAAAAAAAGACTGAGGCAATTTTTCCTAAAAAGCATTTAAATGTCCTGTCTGTTGCTGTCAGGACCCCAGCGGGAGTCACTGCTGTTGGTCTCCGCTTTGCATCTGATTTGCATTGCAAAAGACAGTGATAATTAAACAACTCTCCCAAACTACCTTGGTTTTGAGCCCAAGACTTTCCTGTTTGCAGCCTGTTCCAGGCACAGGACATCCATAGTAGGCACTAATCTGAGTGATTTTGGTTCAGCTGAAAGTGTTTTACTGTGTGAACTCAGTGAGGAGTCTTTTCTCACCTTTTATGTGTAAGGATCTTGCTTTAGGTCACATAGCAAAGGAACCATTTTTCAAAGATTTAATTTTAATTAGCCTTTCTTCTTTGTACCAGAACAGGTTAGATGGTTAACTCAAAAAGGTGAAACCATGGATTTAAGAGAAAGCAAGGGTTAGGAGCACATGCTAAGGTTTGGTGGAAGGAAAAGGAAGGGAGAAATGATGATGTAATTATTTTTAATTCCGTTAAATGAAAAATACTTTTACTTTTTTTAAGGTAAAAAAGCCAAGTCCTTAAGGACAGAGATTAGTAATTTAAAGTATAGTTTTGATTTAAAATGGGTTGTTACAGGTGGATTGTAATGAAAATACTGATATATGAAGTATTGGGGCTGTTTGTAGAGGCTAAGTCTAAGCAGAATGTTGTGCTTTTCAAGTGGTTTTACACTGAAGGAAGAATAAAAGCATGCGTGGGAATATTTGTTGGGTTGTTTTGGAAAACTTGAGTAAAGAGCCTGTGGCAGACTACTGAGTTAACTGATGGGTTTTTCTTCTAAGAAACAAAAATGGCCAAGGTTTCCAATGGCACACCCTTCTAGAGATCAACATCCAGGGAGCCCAGGCTGTACATAGGTTTCCTGTGTCCTGAGTCCCAGTCAGGGCCAGCTTGCAAGAGCACTGCATTTCACAGCTCTGGAGCACTGCCTCAGTGTACATGGAGCACTGCAGCTCACAGCTCTGGAGCACTGCCTCACTGTACCTGGAGCACTGCACCTAACAGCTCTGGAGCACTGCCCCACTATACCTTGGAGAGCAGAGTCTTTTTCTTCAGATCTTAGGTTCTGACATTCTTAGTCTCTTGACTCCTGTCCCTTAAACCAGCTGGGTGCTAACTTTGGAGAGAGAACTCAGAGCCACCACCACAGCATGACTCCCATGTGAACCTGGTCTCTCCACCCACCCGTGTGCTATCAGGACCTCTGCAGTGGCCTTTCAAATACAGGGCCAGGTGATCTTTGGGATCCTGAAAATTACAGCAGAGGAGCAGAGGTATCCCTGACTGGCAGCTGTGGGTTGAGTTAGAAAGCACCTTGACGTCTCAAGAGGAAGTCTCTAGGCCGCTGAAAAACCCCTGTCCTGGCGCAGTGGCATGTTTGCAGTCTCCTTATCTGGCTGTGGGTTTCCCAGAGACACAGCAACTAAGAACCAATGCTCAATGGCTCTCTGTGAGTTTAAAGTGCAGTGTGAGTCTATATGCTGGCTAGTATTATATGATCTTGACACAAGCTAGAGCTGTCTTGGAAGAAGGAAACTTGATTGAGAAAATCTGTCTACCCGATAGGCCTGTGAGAAGGCCTATAGGGCCATTTTCTTGATTGATGATTGCTGTAGAAGGGTGCAGCTCCCCGTAGGCAGTGCCACCTAAGAGCCAGCAGTCCTGGGTGCTAGGAAAGCAGGCTCAGCCAGCCACCAGGAGCAAGCCAGTGAGCAATGTTCCTCCATGGGCTCTGCTTCACTTCCAGGTTCCAGGTTCCTGCAGCTGCTGCCTTGACTTCCCTCGGTTGATGGTGTGACCTGAGAGTGCAAACTGAAGTCAGACTTTCCCTCCTGATGTTGGTTGTGGTCATAGCAACAAAATCATAACTAAGACAGTGAAGCTGGAGAAGGAGCATGCAAAAGCGAATTTCTCTCCAGCTCACATTCGTGTTTAAGGAACACCCAAACTAGGGCCTCTGTGATCATGCATGCAGCCCTATTGCTTACATCAGAGGTTTTACAATGTCCATCTTCACATTGAGTTTCAAAATTATGCAGTGGGGAGCAGGGAAATATATATAACTCAATAAAACAATAAAAGATTATGCAGAAAAAGCCGCCAAGAAGAACCAGACCATTCATGTAATGTTTTCCAAAGTGGGACACACACAAACTCTGGGCCATCTTGAGTCCCCTTTAAATATCTTGATGAGTCCATGCATTTTTAAATGCACAGCCTGCTTAGTAGTCTATTCATTTGAAACACACATGTACTCATGATGTGGGATTCCCCTCTGTGTGCTGTGAATACCATTGGATAATAAAGAAGCTGCTTTGGGCTTATTGCAGCGCAGAATAGGGCAAGACAGGAATTCTAAGCAGTTAGAGGAGGAGAGTGTAGGCAGAGTCAGGGAGATGCCTGCCATGTAGCTGCTGTGCCGGTACGGGTAAACCACGAGCCTAGTGGTAAAATATAAAATAATAGAAATGGGTTAATTTAAGATATAAGAGCTAACAATATGCCAAGCAGTGCTTTAATTAATACAGTTTCTGTGTGATTATTTCAGGTCTGGGTGACCAGGAACGAAAAAGCAGTCTCCGTTGACACATTTATGTGTTAACACATACAGAATATGTATATGGATCCGCTTCTGTGTACAAATAAGCACATTTGAATATAATTTATTGTTTCAATCAGTCATATAATTACAAGGTAAACAAAAATATAAGTACCAAAGCTGGTGAGATGGCTCAGCATGGAAGGGCATTTGCCACCAAGCCTAATGACCTGAATTCAACCCCTGGAATCATACGGTAGAGGAAGAGAACCAATTCTGAAAGTTGTTCTCTATCACATGTACACGGTAGCCCGTGTGTCCATTATCACATACACACAGTGGCCCATGTGTCCATTACCACATGTACACAATGGCACATATGTCCAGTATCACATGTAGTTGGTGGCTAATGTGTCCTCCCTCAGATAAGGAAATGTAATTTGAAATGCTTTAAAAATATATGTGAGTGTCCACTGAATTCTCCATAAAGGGTGAAGGTGTTAATTTCTCCCGTCACTTTCTTGACTTTTCACACAATTATAGCAAACACCGACATGTCCCCCACCCTTCCGTTCTGTGCAGACAGGAGCTGCTGTGGGGCTCTACGCTCCACCCCCTTTCCTTGACAGCATGTGCTCTTTCCATACTGACACCTACAGTATTTCTTCTTTACATAGCTGCATAGTATTCCTCTGGGTGGCAAGGATTAAAGAGACGTTTCAGTCCAATCATTGCTGACGAACACTAGAGTACTTGCTATAAACTGTTTTAATATAGAAACAACGATGTTAATTAAAAATTGTTTTAAGCACTAAGAACAAAAATCTTATTTATACATATTTAAACAAACAATGCCTATTTGCTTTTTGTATGCATTCAGACTGCTAACAGAATTGCACATATCTGCACTGGCAGGTCTCGGAGGGTCTTGATAAAGGAGTCCGTCAGAGTGGCCGGAGTCAGAAAAGCCTGGAGGTCTGGCTCCTTTTCCACAGCAACCCTTGTAGGATGAGCAGCAGCCACCAGCATCTGCGGGTGAGCATGGGTCAATGATGTTTCTTCTTGACTATGGTGTTTTTCTACCCTGCTCCTTACTACAGTCATGTTGTGCTGCCTCACACAAAACCTAATGGCTGTGGGCTGGGTCCTCCAAAATGGTGCCCTACATGTTCCTTTCCTCTCTGTGAGCTAATGGTCTTGGGGGCTCAAGGTAAGAGAAAGACATTGCTGTGTACAGCACACCCCACACCTCACACAGAACCACCACACAGTCTAGAAAAAATATGAATAGCACACCATACTGTACATCACACGCAATACCACACACGTTCACACACAGACATATACACATGCACACATACATATACACACACATGTACACACATACACACAATACCACACATGCCCCACAATCATCACACGTTGCAGGCATAATAAAAACAGCACACTGTACTGCACATCACACACATTACTCTTTGCAGACAAACATAAGTGCACAGCACACACATATATACACACACACACACCGTACCACACATGCATAGCACACTGTGCACGTGCCCCATATCATGCCCAGTGTACACATAATAACTCGTCACCCATGCTACTTTCCCAGCTCTCCCACTGCTTACACACACATCAAAACTCAGTGTACACACACCATTGCATAGACCCAAGCAGCAACCGAACACTTCACACACACACACACACACACACACACACACACACACACACACAC
>LOEQ01000155.1:307236-318191 GCA_001685075.1 Bramus lutescens
TATCTATCTATCTATCTATCATCTATCTATCTATCATCTATCTATCTATTTATCATATATATATTTATCGTCTATCTATAGGCATATGTAGTATATATACTACATATATATACACATATATATGTGTATATGTTACCTGTGTGTGATTATGCTTGTGTATATCTGGTATGTGTTTATATATATGAATGTGTATTATTTGATTATATATGTGTACATAAAAATCTTCTGTTGGTTTAATTTTCCTGGAGAACTTTGCTTGATGAACTATACAGGTTAAGACTCCTTTAAAGAGGAGAGAGGCAACCTGGGTTAAAAGGCACCCCCATTGTCCTCAGTGGGCTACTCCTTGTAGTGATGTGGATCATTATAAATCTTGGGGAACTCAGTAGTGGCCAGTAATGTGTAGGAAGATTATAGTCTTTAATGTCAATCAGGATGTTGGTCATAAGCTGTTAGCGGGCAAATGTCTATGCAGATGTAAAAAAATAAAACACCACCCTGAACATTTGAGAACATTCCTTCTATCCTCACAGCTATCGTGGGACTCCCAATACTGTTTGAGGTCTCTAACAGCTAAGAATTTTTCAAAAGAACATTCCTACCCTTGTGTGTCCTCAATCATGTGTGCCTTCAGCTCTTCTGAGCCAGAGCCCCAGGACTTTCGACTGTTGATGGGATGCCCATCTATTCAACACATCCGGTCCTAGCCAATCCTCCCATCACACCTTGCCTGGCTTGGGTTTGGAGAACTAGAAAGCCACAGAAAGACAGTGTTGAATGGTAGATGAGACCCAAATGATCATGGACAACTGTACCATCTATTTACTGGAAAGACCATGCCACATCACCATGCCTGATAACTTAGAATGATGGTAACTGTGTTCTTGTCTCTGTGGAGCACAATGTGGCTGAGATATTTCCTTTAGAAGTCCAGGAAATAGCTGCTTCTGATTCTTTCAACTCCTAGGGATAGCTGGGAGTGTTTCGCTTTCCTTGGCTTGTGGTCACCTCACAACCATCTGGTGCTATTGTCCATGGCAGTTCCATATGTCCAGATATTGTATCAGGACCATCCACCCTAGCTCATTAGGACCACATTTGAACAAGCCCTCTTGGCAATGGCACTGCTCAGCAAGGTCAATGTCTGACGCTCTAGATGGATGCATGTCTAGAGGAATCCGGTTTAGAGTAGCTGAGTGGTCACCCATAGTTTCCTTAATCATTGTGTCACCTATGTAAACAGGAACGGGAGGAGTATAGTCTGCTCTGAGAATATCTCAAGCAGGGAGAGAAGAAAAGCTCATAATTCCCTGAACTGTGGCTCTTCCATGGAATAGGCTTTCAGTGTTCAAGGGACAAATAACCTATTCCTGAGGTAACTAATCGACTCCTGAGTTAATTAGCCTACTCTCCAGGTAACATTCTACTCTGGTAACTACTAACCCACTCCTGAGAGGACTAAAATATCCCCAAGGTAATGAATCCACGCTAGACAAAAGTCCTAACACTGTGCCCTCCCCATTCTCCTGATGTCAGAGGAGGCTGATGTGAGAGGTAGGTGGCCAGCTGGGCAGATGCTGAGGATGCCTCTCCATGGAAGAGGTCAGAGGAGGGAGTAGGCCAGGTCATGGAAGGCTCTCAGTGATGGCTATGTAGAGTTGGGTGGAAATACGTGATTACATCAAAGACGTAGTAGCATTGTGAGCACTGACTGCTGAAAACAGAAGAAGCTCAGCCCTTCACCCCTACAAAATGCTCATACTTGGCACAGGCCTTTTATGAGGTTCAGGACCTCCTCACGGTAGGAACTACTCAGGATTTAGTCTCTCTTCGGAGAAACAGAGGCGGCAATGGGCTGTGGGGACCCAAGGGGACTCCTAGCCAAGTCTGCTCAAAAGAGCCAGTGGAAGCAATGTCATGGGCACACAGTTGTCCTGCCATCCTGTGATGAACGCTGATGTCTTTAGGGGAAGCACGGGCTGCAGGAGGCTCTCAAACACCTCAGTCAAGCTAGGCACACAGCAGGACTCCAGGACAAGGCTGGGGAAGCCATCTTGGGGGAGGTTGTCCCCCGGATCTTGCACATCTGGGGTGGTCATGCTTGGATGATGATGTGTGTTGGAGGTGAAGGTAGAATGTACAGAGGGTGGACGGTCACAGAGCTGGGCACGGGTCATTCTAGAGAGGGCAGGCCTACCCTTGGCCTTCTGTTCACACATTCAAAGAACTGTATGAACTCAGCAGGGCGTGGGCATGGTCCTCAGAAGACTTTACTCTCCACCATTCGCCCTCTGAACTTGTAACATTTACTCATAGACAGGCATGTGTGCAGAACCCTACAGTAGGGGTTTAACATAACTCAAGATTGACTGTCAAGTCCTAAAATGGCTGCTGTTCCTTTCCCACCCAGGTACAAAAACTTGGGGGCTCTCTTAGACTTGGTCCTTCAGAAGAGCAGAGATCAGCTGTGTCAGCCTGGACAAGCTTGGGGCAAAATCCAGCATCCCATCCAGATGCCATGGGAGCCTGCTGAGTGGTGGCCAAACACAGTTTTATGTTGGCTTTTCTGCCTGCGCCACATTTTCTAAATTTAGAGAGGCCTTCAGAGACTCAGATCAAGATGGTCGGGGCATTTATTTTTTGTCTTAATTGTCTCATTTCTACTGTTTATCTTTTAAGTAATACAGGCAAACCCCAAATACAACAGTAGAGGGAGTGGATTAAATTGACAGTCATATGAATGAGTTTGTCTTTTTGAGAAAGTCAAATTATTGAGGATTAAATGCTTTGCTACTTTCTAAAAATATCAAGCAAGATTTAAGAGGGAGAGCCCCGGAACGCTGTGACAAGAGCTGACAGCCAAGCAGAGTCCTCCTTGCTTCCTCCGAGGTGTGTCCTCATTAGGACGTGCATTCCCGCTTAACCAGGGGGGAAACGGGCCCAGGATGGTAACAATCCTAACTCAGCATCCCCTAATGAAAACAGAATATTCTATAGAGGTAAAAAAAAATCGATAGATTTTAGCCAGCCTTATGCTAATGAGGTACTCAAAGTTCTTCACCAGTCTCCTGGGAGTCGAAGAAATTATGACACAAACCTCAGCCTCAGTAGGGTCAGCACTTTCCCGTTGGGATCTTTCTTCTCTGCCTTTAGACCAAGCTTGGACGCTCAGTGATGCAGTATTGATTTAGAGATGTATTTGTTCTCATCTGTTCAGAAAGAATACTGAACGTGTGTTGCGGGTTCCCTCTAATTGGATTCAGCATGTTTTGTATTAACTAATTAGGAGCTTGCTTTTTTTGTGTTCCCTGCATTTTTGTCTGCTCAGCTATTTCAGACCTCTTTATTCAGTGAAACTGGGATGCCAGATTCATTATTTTCTTTTAAAATGTTTAACGGTGCCATTTCAGCCCATGGAGATTCCTGGGGTACAGGCAGGAAAAGCCAATGCTTTCCTCTGGGCCCCTCCCAGTGTTCTCCTGTGACATCATGGCCACCATCCTCTCCCTGCCTACCTGTCAAACACAACAAGTGCACACACACACACANCACACACACACACACACACACACGTGCATAGTTGCAGCTGACCTTAGCCCACACGTGTACTGAAGGCTGCATAGGCCACCTCTCAGAGCCTCATTTCATTTTAGATGATGCCTTTAAATGAGATAGTTGCTTGGCTGCACCAGTCACAACTCACACATCAAGTGTAACCACTGAGGGCTTTATTTGGCTTAGAATTCAGAAGGGATTGGCTCTGGGGTGAAGGAAATGCTGTTAGAGCTGCAAGCCACTGCAACTGGTTCCACCCTGCCTATGACTCTGCCAGGTCACCCTGCTCAGTGCTCTTGAGGTGCACAGACGCTCCAAGCTTGAGCAATCCTACAGAAGAGCTGAGAAGGGGTGGGACAAGCCTATGAGAGGGTCCTGAGCAACAGAGAGCTCTGATTAAGCAGCACAAACCCCAACAATAGGATGGAGATGAGCCACAGAGGATGAACACTTCCTATGATAGGCAAGAAGGGAAGAGAGTCTAGAGCAGGTTCCAAATGGGGCAGATTTGGAAAGAGCAGATGTGCTAAGCCAACTATGGTCAGCTGGAACTCCTGACATTCCCACGATACTCAGGGACATCTTAACTTCCTAACACCATAGACGTGTTCCTCAAAGCAAAGCGTGCTCCAGGGTCCTTTTCACCATTATAAGACCATGACTTGCCTCTAGTGAGCATGACATTTTGTGCCTTGAGACATAGTAGCTCAGGTGTGGCTTCTTGGTCTGAGGACAAGGGCAGTTCTGTCCTGGAGGGGTGTGAACGTGAGAACCGTACAGTGAGACTTGTGTTTTGAAGGCTCAAGGCCGTGCCCATGCTAAAGTCCATAGCTGCAACCTCAGCAGTTGGCAGAGCACGCAGGCCCTGCAGCCCTTTCCCCGCTGCCTAGAACCCAGACTCCTGCCAGAGGAAGGGAAGGTAACTATTAGGGGGACAATTACAGGTGAGAATGATGTTGATATTAAAGATAGGATTGGAATTGAGGTTATACACAGTATGAAGGGAAGGTCAATCCAGAGTTGGGAACGGGTGGATCGATATTAAATTCGGGGATGGTGTAAATTAAGGCTGAGACTAGGTTAGACCATGCTGGCATGGTCACCTGTCTGGTCATCCTTAGCCACGGGGAGGGCAATCATCAGGGGATCAAGCAGTATACTTGAAACGGGTCTAATGCCACCCCCTTTGTGAATGTCACTAGATTCCATGCTTGGCTTGAAATTTATAGTCAAAAGTCACTATGAACCAGGAAGGGTGGTATATATCTTTAATTCCAGCCCTCAGAAGGCAGAGACAGGTGGAGGTGGATTTCTGTGAATTTGAGGTTATCCTGGTCTACAGAGTGAGTTCCAAGCCAGCCAGGGATATATAGCAAGATCCTGTCTCAAAACAAAACACAACAACAACAACGAGCCTTTATGGCTATAATGAAGCTCAGAAAACTTACTCATGTGTTGTTTCAATAGAAGTCACAGCCCTGTGTGGTCTAGGGTGGTCAGTGTCTATGGCTGCCTTTGCTAGATCTTCTGTGGGCTCCCCTGTCGGCTCTGTAGCTGATGCTTAGAAGTCAGAAATCCACAGTATTGGATGAGCCACATGGCTTTCTCTCTGTGTGAAACTCATTTTAGGAAGTCATACAATTGCCTGGCTGTGCTGAGTGGATCCTGAAGGTGAGGGAACCTAGATCATCTCTACGAGCACCAGCTCACAAATTGGCCAGCCTTACTTTTGGGTTGTAGATCTGTCTCCCTCACTGGCTAACACTGACCAAGTCTTTAAAAGGTACTGGGACAGGCACCCATGGTGCACTCTGGGTGGATCAGCAGTGGCAGAGACAAACGAGCCGTTGGCAGACCAAGCTGAGTATCATCAAGGTGATGGGGCTGCTTGACAGCTGAAGAACAGCAACCACTCAATGATTCAAGAGCGATCAGGACAAGAGATCTCCCTCCTTTCTCCTCATAGCCTTACCTCTATGTCTAAGAGAAAGAAATCTACGAGAAAACAGATGGCATAATGGGAGAATTAGCCAACCAGGCCAGGGTGAGATAATCAAAACCAGACTTGATGGTTAACTTGAGTGCACCGAGGAAGCCATAAGGCACACTTCTGGGTGCTGTCTGTGAAGATGTTCTAGAGAGGCTCACATAAGAAGAGAAGGACACCAGGATGCGGGAGGTGCGGTCCCATCCCTATTATCCACAGTCCATGCTCGAGTAAAAGGAGAAGAGGAGGAAGCCAGACAGCGCAAGTGTTTTCTCTCTGCTTTCTGGTTCCATGACATGAGCTGCTGTGTCTCTCCCTCCTGCATGGTGGACTGAAATTCTAAACACTGAACCAAACACTTCTCTCCCTAGGTTGCTTTGCTTTGCTGTTTTCCACCCACACACTCAGAGACTGGTGGTCACGTGTGTTCAGCTCAAGATCTGGATACGTTCTTGGGGTAGGGAGATGGCTCAGTAGGTAAAATGCTTGCCGCACAGGCATAGCACCCAACTTTGGATCCTCAGAGCCCATAAAAAAGAGGTGAGCATGGTAGCATATTTCTCTAATCCCAATGTGGGGAAAGAGAGTCAGGAGGATTCCTGAACTTCACTGCCCATGCAGTCTGGGAGAATTGATGAGCTTCAGGCCCAGTGAAAGATTCTGTCTCAAAAAAAAAATCAGTTGGAGAATGAATGAAGACAATCGATATTGACCTCCAACTTCCAAGTACACACATATGCATATGTGCCCATTTACACTCATGAACATGCCCACAAAAACATGTATATACAACACACACACAAACACAAATTTATTTTTGTAACTGACTAAAAGATTTTGATATTCTTTCAGTCCCATACATAAATTCATAATAATGTTTGATAGAGGCAGACTCCCTCCTGGTTCTCTCAAAATGCTCTCATAGAAGGCACTTGATGTAGGTGCACATGCAGGTCAGGATGGGTATCAAACTGACCAGGAATACAAGAGAACAGCAGAGGAACTCAGAGGAGCCTTTGTTACTCAGGTGAAATGATTCCATGTCTATCTGCATTGAAATAACACCGTAAAGTAAGTCAAAATGCAATGCCCAACCAATAGGAAGACTTATTTTAAGAGACCTTGGTGTTTGGAGTTGTCTTTGAACACAATGGCAGAAGAATGAGGGTTGTATGGTGCATTCTTTTTAGGGTGTCTCCAGAACTGCGACGTGTGGCTGATTTTCTCAATTTCTAGCTTCTTCATGTTACAACAGTTCCAGAAATGTCACCTGTTTCACCCAAATGATTTTTTTTAAATGGAATTTTCAGTCCAGTAGGAAAAATAACTACTCCAATACCCCCAAGGTGCACAGCTATAGCCTCTCATACCTTAACTTTTCATCTGGAAAATGAGATACAAGACCAACAAGATGGCAGGTGCTGTAGAATCCACCTAACTGCCCGGTGAGCTCTGCGAGTCTGTCTGTCTTTACCTCCCTTGCACTTGTGTTAGAGACTTGAAGGAGTGCACCTGCTTTGCCTGTAACTTTGAGCATGGTTTCCCCGCTGGTGTTTTCCACACTGAGCCATCTCACCAGCCCTTAGTTCTGGATATTTGATGAGGTCATTTCTCACTCCCTGCAGTCCCTGGAGAGAGTGACATTCCTTCAGGCCAGCCTGATGTAGACAGTGGCTCATTGAAACTCTCTTCCAGGCAATTCTGCCTTGGTTTAAGTTGACAATTAAAGCGTCCGCCTCCTGATTTTATACGAACTTGGTTATGCATGTATGTCTTGTTTCCAAATGAAGTCCTATCACTTGCGCTGAGAACTGGGACTTCATTTTTCTCTGAGGGACAAATTGGACAAAAGGCAGCCGTGGCATCCTGAGAAGGTGCTCTGAAATTCATCATACTTAGGGCTCAGAGGGGAGAAAAGACCTGAGATGCATGAAGCTTGATGCTCTCTTGGGCCTAAAGATGGGGGCAGCGAGAAGTTGACTCAGAACCTTGGCTGAACACTGCTGCACGGTATAAGCTCTGGTTTTTGTGGTCTGGTCCTTAGGCTCTGTCTCTAGTGACTGGGTCTAGGATGAATGTCCCAATGTCCCAGTCCCTCTAACAGAACCAACCTTTCATTATGACCTGTGCTTAATTTCTTTCTGTTTCTAGGAACTAGAATCAAGGAAAGCTATCCTAGGGCTACAAAGGCTGGGCTGGTGAGGGGTCTAAGACAGGACTGGGGCTCATCAGAGGCTGGGCACTGGTGGGATCCACACAGCTGTGAGACTGTCGAACGTTATTTTCTTAATTCTCTACTGATCTGCTTTGCATCTGTTCATCCCAGGGTCATGGTTCAGATCACAGTTTCCTTATTTCCTTTGGGTTTGGCACTCTTGTCTTTGGGTACCTCACAGATCTGGGGAATCTGCTCCTTCAAGGTTGGATAATTCTTAAAGATGATGGCAGCATGCTGGTGGCCCATTGAAGCCTTTGTTCTTGAACCCAACCTTCTCCCATCAAACCACTTTACCACCAAAGACCTTCCATTCCCGAAAGAACTCAGGGTCATAAACCAAACAACTTCAGTGGAACATCCCTGTGACCATGGCCACCAGGTCTTTTCAGTCAGCAATCCTGCGAAGTCTGCTCTAATCTCATTTGCCTTTTGCAGAACATCACAGTGAAAGCTCTGGCCTGGAAGCTTCTGATTCTCTCTTCCTCACCAGTCCCAGTTCTTTGTTATGTGGCTTTTTCCTAGTGAAAGGCCATCAATGGAAGCTTCTTTTCCATGTTGTTGGGCTCTTTATGCCACCACAATTGACAAACCTGAGTTCAGAATGAGGCATCAGGGGAAAACCAGTCTTCCAAATAGCCAGTGAGGTGAGAGAAGGCTTTGAGGGAACCTGGTGAGGGACAGCCTTAGGGACTGTGATGACCCTGGATGGCAATTTGGATCCATACCACTGCCACATTCTGGTTAGAAGCAGTGCTTAGGACACAGGGCCATAGACCCCCATCCTGAGGCAAGACTCACAGGGGCCATCTAAATGTTTCCCCACCTCAGTAAGAGTTGTTTAGTAAGGTCATGCGGATCAAGTCAAAAGTCACGCACAGCCGCTGTGAGCATCTTGCTAACTCATGCATTAGCGCCCAGTCTCATGGCTTGGTGACTAGGAGCTCTGTCATGCCATGCCTCCAGATTTGTCAGCCGTCCACCCACACTGCAGGAGTGCAGGTACCTGCACAGCGTGTGGCCACCTAGACCACAGGCCCGTCTCCGCAGGGGTGCCCTGTGATTTAGTGAATGGAGTGTCTGCCTCAGCAGAAACTCCACGCTGTGTCAACAGGTGGTGAGCACATCCGATCCATTCTTGACGTGTATAACGCCAGCGTGATATATTTCCTTTTAGTGGGTGTTTATTTTTCCTATGGATGATTTATTGGCTTCAGAATGTGCTGTGTCAACTACTGCACATGGTATATTAATTCCCACGTGTCCTCAAACATTTCCTCAGTGATGTACCTTATTCCATCTTCATGTGCGCGCACTGGCAACATCTTATCCTTTCTTTATTTGAATTAAGAGCTTTTTCTAGCTATTCTCCATGGAGGTGGGGGAGTGTGGACATATGGAAAGCGAGGTTTTATTTAAAAAAAACATTTTACAGCCTCTTACACGAGAGCATTTAACACATTAAATATTTTATTCCAAACTTTCAATGGGCTGTTGTTTAATTACCCGCAGTTAGGTTTCATCTTATTTCATAGTTATAATCATTTCCATTACTGTGACATTAAAGGTTTAAACTGATTAAAACTGGCTGTATAGAAAGGCATGTGGGTTCATAAAGTTGTGGAATGCACATACGGCCATTTCCATTTTGCAATGGTGATTGAGAGTGGAGACGTGTAGAAGGGTGGCTGGTTGCAGCAGCTATGCTCATGGCACCAACTCCCTTGCTACTGCAATGCTCGCTCATCTGGGCAACAAACACTTGGTGACCAAGGACCATTGGTGCATGCCAAGTATTTGGCCCATAACCAACACTGTGTACCCGGAAAGTACCTGCTCAGAACCAATGCCGCAACAATCAGGTATCTAAGCCCGTGCCACCGCTGTGTGCTGAGATAACACCTGGCTCAGAACCAGCACTGTGCACTGGGAAAGCACCTGACCCAGAACCACCAATATGCACCTGGTAAGTACCTGTCTGCAACCATCACTGTATGCCAGGCAAGCACCTAAGCTGGTGCCACCACTGTGCGCTAAGAAGATGGTATACTACCCTGAGGAGAGCAGGGAATGGGAGAAATGGCCTTCTCCAGGGAAGAGCATGCCAATTGCACACCAGTGTCAAAAGGTCAGCCCTGAAAACATGCATACAGGTAGCATTACACACACACACACACACACACACACACACACACGTGTGCACGCACACACTCACACATGCATACAGGCATGCAATAGCAATTAGTGAAAAAAGAGGCTATGGATTTGATCCTCCCTGCATACTAAGCAGCCCTGATCTGAAACCTTCACACAACTTATACCTCTGTATGTTGATGTAATTTTATACATTCCAGAGAACTGCCTATACGTCAAATCTCTTCACTGAATAAGCCTTTGTTGAGGCAATTTCATTTCTCTTGAATAAGTTCTTAGGGATGTCATTGCTGGAGCATGGTATGGGATGTATGTAAAATTTTAAGAAGTCACTCAAAAGACTCTGAAAGATATTTTAGTGCTTTGCATGCTTACTGTCAATGAACAAGAGCTCTGGTTGCTCCAAATTCTCTCTGGTAGTCTATGGTTTCAGACCTTCAGCAATCTTAGTGTTTCTATTAGAAATACAGTCACAATTCACGTTGACTTTAATTCACATTTTTGTGTGAGCTAACGACGTTAAGCAACGAGAGGTTTTTTGTTGTTGTTGTTGGTTTGGTTTGTTTTTTTAGGTTTTTTTTTCAAGTCCAGGAATTAGTTCTCTTCTAGTTCTATTGAGCCAGGATGGTCTCAAACTCATGACACCCAGTCCAAGCCTCTCGGTTATTGGAATAGAAGGTGCAATCTCCTTTACCTTCAGCTAATCACTTGGTAATGTGCTGTTTTTATACTTAATATGATTTTTGTAAAACCTAATTTTTATTGTGTTGTCTTCATTTGTTCTTGTATTGGGCATGATTTCATCTCTTAGAATTCAGAGAATGCAATCCAGTTGCTTGGTGTAGTATAAATTCTAATTGTTCTTAATAAAACCCCAGAGTCAGACATAGGGGTTAATGCTGAAGAAGAGAGAAGCAGAGCAGCCAGCCACTAGTGAGACCATTTGTCTCTACCGAATACTCAGACCAAAAGAGCATCCTGTGTAGTGAGGAGGGGAGCAGGCCTGCTTTTCATCCCGCCCGGCTCCCGCACGGCTAGCTTATA
>LOEQ01000155.1:318270-335594 GCA_001685075.1 Bramus lutescens
ATTAACCAATGAAAGTAACACATAGACAGATGACCCTCCTACATCAATCCTGTCCTCAGACTGCCTCCTCGGACTGCAATGAGCTATGAGCTCCTGTCTCCTCCCGTGTTATATTTCTCTCTCCACCCAGCCATATCACTCCTGTCTACACCTCTCTAATTCTGGGATTAAGTGCATGGGATTCCAAGTGCTGGGATCACCTGTGTGTGAGCTCTGTTTCTCTTTAAGACTGGATCAATTTTGTGTAGCCCAGGGTGGCCTCGAACTAGCAGAAATCCCTCTGCCTCTGTCTCTTGAGTGCTGGAATTAAAGGTGTGTGCTACCATTCCCTGGTCTCTAATGCCTTAGCTCTGCACTATGATCTTCAGGCAAGCTTTACTTGACAAAACACAAACAAAATATCACTGCAGCTTGGTACTATGCACAACACATGAGCAGAATGTTGTGGTACCGGGAGCAAGCTTCAGAGGAGGTTTTCTACTTCCTTGTGGATGTGGAAGGAGGGAGGGAGGAGGGAGAAAGAGAGAGTGAGAATGAGCTAGAGAGAGAATGGCAGAGAGAAGATTTTGGCATGGTAGAGCAGCCAGGCAGGCCTCCTTGTCAACCTACTTCCTCTAAATATATCTAAATTATAATATTCTGCCCCATCCTCAAAAGGCTCATGGCTGTGTCATAATGCAAACTGCATTTAGCCTACCTTCAAGCATCCCTAAAGTCAGAAGAGTTCCAACATCGTATAAAAGCCCAAGTTCAAAGTCTCCTTTGAGACCCAAGGCAAACTTTAAGCCGTCTACTCCTATAAAGTCAAAAACAAGTGAGATACTTTTAAGATAGGCTGACAAAGAATGAACATTCTATTTCCAAAAGTGAGGGATGGGTGAATAGCAAGAAAGGATGGGGTCAGAGCAAGACCAGAACTGAAACAGTAAGTCCTAGACTCCTACGCAGGACTGGGAGTGCATGATGTCCTGGTGT
This sequence comes from Bramus lutescens, assembly GCA_001685075.1. Taxonomy (NCBI): domain Eukaryota; kingdom Metazoa; phylum Chordata; class Mammalia; order Rodentia; family Cricetidae; genus Bramus; species Bramus lutescens. The sequence goes on from LOEQ01000155.1 coordinate 319,246, forward strand.
GAGGTCACAGATATCAGCAGCTCCATCCCTGTGGGCTTGTTATCTGCAACCCTCATGGCCTCTCTCAGGCTGACTCCACGGTATCTGGTGATTTCTAGGTACCGGCTCCACCTACCTGGCATTGCCAGCCTTATGGGGTCTCCACTGCACCTAGAACTCACCACTCACATTACCACACAGTGGGCCTGCAGGCTGAAGATGGATGCCCCAATGGTACAGAAGAACTGGGTGACTGTCCAGGCATTGAGATGTCTCTCTCAGTTCTACAGTTATGGAAGTTGTTTGCAATGTTCTTCCTATTTACTTAGGTAATATTATATCCTCCTGGGTTCTTTGGAAGAACAGCATGTGCTCCTGACTTTTGAGCCATCTCTGCACTGCCTCGTTGTGGGATTTTCACACATGCATACATCATAATTTTCTCACATTTACAGCCTTTCACCATTACTATTCCCCCTCTTCCCTGTGCGTGACTGGATCCTCTTCATCTTCCTTAGTTGGCTCGCTCCTACTTTCTTGATTCCTTCCCTCGGTTCCACAAAGGAAAGAAAATCTGGTAGTCATCTTTCTGAGTATGACTTGTTTTCCTTAACACAATCTCCAGTTCTATTTTCCTGAAATGATGTAATGTTGTTCTCTATGTGGCTGAATAAAACTCCATTGTGTACATGTACCAAAATCCTTTCTTCACCTGTTTGTACCAGAGTAGGCACAGGCCTGGTTCCATGAACGGTCTCTGACAAATATAATCGATGTGGCTGTGCACGTAGCTGGGTAACTTCAAGCTTTATGAGGAATTTTTACTCTGATTTCCATTGTGGGAATTCCCTAGGCCTCCATTTTCTCCACATCCTCCCTCCACAGTTATTTTTCTGTTTCCTTGAGAACATCACATTCTGACAGGGATGATATGGACTCTGGACCATTCTGATTGGCCTTTCCTGATGGTTAAAAAGTATGTATTGGTTATTTGTATAGTCTCCCTTTGAAAAGTGCCCGTTCTGTTCATTTGCCCATTACAATCACATTATTTGTTCTTTGGGGTTATTTTGTTTATTTAATTGAATGTGAATATTTGCCAGTGCAATGTGCTCAGAGGTCAGAAAAGGGCATCAGCTTCTAGAGCTGGAGTCATAGGCCACTGTGAGTCACCAGATGGGGTATTTATGGTGGACCAAATTTGGGTCCTATGAAGAACAGCAAAATGCCTTTAACCACCGAGCCCCACTCCAGCCCTGAAGTGGAGTAACCACTCTCTTCTTTCAGGGTTTTATGTACTGATTCCTTGGTGTGTTCTAAACAGTAATCCTCTGTTGGAAGAATAGCAGTCACGATCTCCTCCCATTTGCCTTGGTCATTTCTTTTGTTGTTGGATGGAAGTATTCTAAGGTTTATTATTTCTAGTATTTCTGTAACTTGTGGCAAACAAAATTTTTAATTAACATAGGTTTGAATCTATCATTTTATCTTTGACTTTTTCTTTAAAAAAAAAAAACAAACAAGATATCTTTGCTTTCGACAAACCTGAGAGGAAACTCCCTTTCTGTGCTCGAAGAGTTGTTTGTCCTTTCACAATCAGTTCTCAAGTCTGCATTGAGGTGGTTTGGGTCTGCCCTGAGCCGTTCCCATTCTCCATCACGTGTGTGCGTTGTCTATTTCATCTGTGTGAAACATGAGGCTCCATGAGGACCTCCATTTTGAAAACCATCTTATAAACACTGGACTGCATCTGGGTTTGTACTTCTTAGTCCCACACTATCTCAGTTCCCCTTGTACAGTGTCTTGGGTTTTGAATTCACCTGAGGCATGCCCTTCAACTTTTTCTTCTTGGTGTGCGTGGATATTACTTCATCCTTCATTTTGACAAATAAATTTCAGATCATCTTACAAGTTGCTATGAAAGAGAAAGACAATTTACATTTGTATTCAAACTACACCAATAGAAGTCAATTAAGGGGAAACAACAGCGAGTAACATAGAAACTCTCAATGACACAAATGGGCATCTCTCCTTCATTTAAAGTTTGTAGTATTTCTTAAGAGAAACTTGCTGTGTCAAGGGTAATGCTGAATGTCTTCATTATTTATGGGGTGTTTTCAGTGGTGTTGCTATTTCAGTTTAGTTTTTTACTTTTTGAGTAAACAGAATTTTGATTTTTTGGTACTAAATTCTGTATTACCCCAAATTTCACCAGTTAGCTCCAGGCCTGTCTCTTAGATCCCTGAGGCTTTTCTACACTCCCATCATATAATCTGCGACTGAACAAAACACAGGGTTACTTTCCTTGCAGTCTGAATGTCTTTCACAGCTTCCCTGGGTCATCTGCAGCCTCTGAGAGAAGAATGTGCTGAACCAGAGAGAAGAAAGCTCTGTTGTGGTGTGAACACCCGCTGTTCACATGGAAAAGGTTCTAGATGCAAATCTCTCCCTGTACACCTCTAACTATGGGATAAACTCATATTTACTTCTCGTGTATAGGCTTTATCATAATGACTTCTGCATTTTGATGAGCAGATTTTTCTGCATGTGTAGCTGTTATTATGCCATCTCCCCATATCTGTTAATATGGTAGAATGAATTCACTATCTTTTATGCATGAAGTCAATCTTTCATAGTGAAGATAAATTCACATCGATCATGAGAGAACTTAATGGGGGTTTGGGTTGTTATCAGGGCCTTATTTAGAGGCTTCATAAGGTAAGTGAGAATGTCCCCAATTCCTGCCTGTTCTAAGTGTCAGGCTTGAAATCACTCCTCCTTTCAATCTTCGTCAGAAACAAAAGCAAGGGGCTAGAGCTGTGGCTCAGCTGGAAGAGAGCCTGCTAACATGCACATGCTCTGTGTTCAGTCCCAGCATAAATCATGTCTGTTGTCACAAGCGTACAATCTCAGCACCCAGGGAGTAAAGTAAGAGGATCAGAGAGGTTCAAGGTCATCCCTACCTACATAGTGACATCAAGGCTAGCCTGGGATACAGGAGGCACAGTTTCAAAACAAACAAACAATGTCGAAGAAAGGCTGCTTGTTTGTTCCCGGCTGCTCAGCCCCGAAATAACCACACAGAAACTATATTATTCGCAACACTGTTTGGCCAATAGCTTAAGCATATTTCTAGATAACTCTTATATCCTAAATTAACCCATCTTCATTAATCTGTGTATCACCACGAGGCTGCGGCTCACTGGCAAAGATTCAGCATGTCTGTCTCTGGCAGTGGCTCCATGGCTTCTCCCTGACTCCGCCTTCTTTCTCCCAGCATTCAGTTTAGTTTTCCCCACCTCGCTCTACTCTACCCTATCACAGGCCTAAGGCAGTTTCTTTATTAACCAATGGCATTCACAGCATACAGAGGGGAAATCACACATCAAAACAAAAAACAAAACAACTTTCTAGGCTTAACTTTTCCTTAAAGTAAGATTGTATGTGTGTGTGTGTGTGTGTGTTTAGATCAATTTCTTCTTGAGCTTTCTTTGTCAGCTCATCTAAGCACCTTTATTAATTTATGCTTTACTGCTGGTACTCAGTTCCCATCAGTTTTGTCTCTGGACTCTCTCATGGTGACCAGCTCTCATTTCTGCCAGTAGCTGTTGGTGCTTTTGTATTTCTTGCTCCGTCTTGCTAGAGATTTTTCACCCCAGCCCATCACTGATGCCCCAGTATCACTTCTGTCTATATTCTTGAAGAGAAACCTTTCTGTCGTTTCTCTTTCTAAACTTTCTCCGGTCCTTATTTATATCACGTCTTTCTGGTAGGCCTTGATTTGCTCTTCTATGCCTTCATCTTCTTAGGGCAAGAAGCAGGGGCTGACTTTGAATTTCCCCTCTCTGATAACCATGTCTACAGACATCAGAGCTGCTCTCCTGGCTGACTCAGCTGCACCTCAGCAACTGATACAGAGGACGTCAAGACTACTCAGTTTAAAGGCTTCGTCTTCATCACTCTCCCTTTCTTCCTTGATTTCTTGGTGATGCAGTTTGATGAAATACTTGTCCTTCACATGTGTGAAGGTTGTTTAACGTTTTAGTGCTATTGCTTTAGACATCAAAACCTCTTTGCCAGAGATCAGGCTTTGTGCTGTTTCAAGGCCATGCAGGTTTGTGAAGGCAACTTTCCACAGGACTGGGGAAAACAACGCTTTCCTGTCATTGGGAAGAGTCCTCTGCATCTGACAGACAAGTTGGTCGATGCTCCACGTTTCAGGCCTGTGCACTGAATCTGTATTTGGGCTTCGTTTGACGTGGGTTCGGTATTTGGGATGGTTCTCATTGATTTGCAACTTGATAAGGTCTAGAATCATCTAGAAGATTCTAGGTATGCCTGGGAAGGGTTATCTTGATTAAGTACTTGACATGGAAAGGCGTAAATATGGTCAGTGCCTTCTTCCAGAGGTACAGGTGTGAGGAAAACTAAGCTTTTGCTTCCTGCCTAACAGTATTTTGTGTCCTGTGGGGAAGTCCATCTGTGTTGCCACTACCAACACTGCCACCTTTACTGATATCACAGTCGGTTTCCTCAGGCTTCCAACAAGGAACGCTCTAGGAATCATCTATCCTTCAGCACTGGATTGACAAAAGATACTGACTTTCAATCTCTCTGGTGTGAAGACAGACACTGTTGGAAATTCCAGACTGCAGCATTAAGATTGATTAATTAATTAATAACATGACTGCCTCATGTTAAGACAGTCTAATAAAATTTCATTTGTAATAAAAGCCCACTCTATTGGTTCTGTTCCTCTGAAGAACACTGATTAATATGCTCCTTGAAAAGGTAGGGATGGCTCAGGTGAGAGGGAGAGGCAGCAAGGTGTGGTAGAGGATCGGTATGCTGAGTGAGAAGTCTGCAAGGCTCTGGGGAGACGCAAGGAAACAGACAACTCCATTGCTGTACTGAATTCTCAAGAGTCTTCAAAAGGCTTATGGACAGAAAAGGTGGAACCCTTGGTCAGATATGGATGTCCCCTCTCATGCCTACAAGTGCAAACCCAGTCACCTGAGTGATGGTCCTGAGAAGTGGAGGCTGCAAGAGGGGATTCAGTCATAAGACAGAGCCTGTGCTCAGTCCAATGTCCTTGAGACCAAGACCCCTACCTGAAGAGGACTTACAACACCAGGCCCTGTCTTGTCCATGTGAGTAATGGTCCTCATCCTCAGATAACCTAGCAACAAGCATCTTCTTGGAGGCAGAGGTGCAGTTCAGTCCCCTCCTTTGGTATCCTCCTGGACTCCAGAACCTGTGTTTTATAAATCTCCAGTCCCAGGCACTCTGTGACAGTATCACAACACGCTGAGACATCACCCCTTTATTTAGTTATTCATTTTATTGATAAGGGTGGCCGTTTGTTTAGGGTTCTTGAAAACTGGAATGGCTTCAAACACCCTCAGAGAATACCCTCCAGTTTGTTTCTTTTAGTGTGTGTGTGTGTGTGTGTGCGCACACGCATGTGTGCAGACCAGAGGACAACCTTGGGGGTATCATGGTATCATTCCTCAGGTGTCTTCCATGTTTGAGAATTTTTATTTGAGATGAATCTCTTTGAGATGGGCTAACTCAGTGCTGAATAACCAATCAAGGGGCTCACCCTGAGGAAGACAAATTTCCTCTCCCTTTCTAGGCAGTCATTAAATGTCTGCAGCTCTTCATTCAGTGGTTCAGTCCTGTGCAAGATGTTTTCTTCTCTCCACCTACTTTAGTATGTGAATTGGTGTTGTCCAGGTCTTGTTTAGCCACCCATACTGTTGAGATTTCACGAGGGTTGTTTCCCTAACAAGTATGTGAATTGGTGTTGTCCAGGTCTTGTTTAGCCACCCATACTGTTGAGATTTCACGAGGGTTGTTTCCCTAACAAATAGAGAAGACGCAATTTCACAGCAGAATTCTTGGGCCTCTGGCTCTTACAATCTTTCTCCCCTACTGGGTGTCTAGCTTTAATAGATACATCTACTGCAATCCCTACAGAAGGCCCTGCATTTTCTATGTTAGTTCTGGGGATTGAACTTGGTTTCTCGTGTTGAATGGAAGGCATGCTGCTGACTGAGACACTCCCCCTTCTAGTCTGCTTCTTCACATGTGTACCCTCCTCTTTATTCTCAGAAGTGGCTGTGACTCACTGTGTATTTTTAAATTTCAGAGATTCCTCCCTCTGGTTTTAATAGAATATTTACACAATAAAGTGTGAGTTATGGCTTGATGCATTACTTGTAGAAATATACAAAGCCACTACTGGGTCATTTAAGTTGATGATGTAAAAACCACAGAAAATGACACATCTCTGCACACTGGTTATACAAGGCAAATCTGTAAGCTATTGGGTTTCAGTCAGTTCCCGCTGTCTAGATATCACTTGGGCTTAGGTTTGGGTGCAGGTTGAAGATAAACAAAGCCTGGATTCTAAGCTTCCCCTGTACTCATGGTGACCCTGTCTTTATTAGTAATGGGATCTAATGACATCATTTCTTGACAGTCATGATCTTTAACCTAGTTTGATCTAAACCAGACTCACCGAGTATGATATCATTAGGGTAAATCCCCAGAAGAGACCCAAATGCTCAGAATAAGCCATTCAGAAGTATTGGGTTACTGGGAATGATTTCACCCATCACTTTCTTCTTTCCTGGGCCACAGGGACTGTATCAAAGCTGCAGAAAAAGTAGCAGACAATTGGTGTTGTTTTAGTAATGTTCCAATCTACTGCAGCCTCAAGGGCCATGAGGGAGGCTCATGTCCATTACCTTTAGATAGACTTTGACCCTCAGAGTCTTGATTCTCTGTCCAGCCTTTATGCAGAAGTAAGTCCAGATAAATAAGTAGCTCACATGGATGTGCTTCCAGCTCTAGAAAAAAAATTCTAAAAACAAGAGATAAACAATGTGCACAGGAGCTCTGATTTGTGCTTAGGGCAATCAGTATCAGGGTTGCAGCCTCTCTTCTCCTCATCATTAGGGTAATCAGTATCAGGGTTGCAGCCTCTCTTCTCCTCATCGTTAGGGTAATCAGTATCAGGGTTGCAGCCCCTTCTTCTCCCCATAATTGTTTCAAGTCCTCACCATGTTCCCCACTTCTCCCCTAGTCACTTAAAGGTATTTCTCTACAGAGCAGCAAGGTGCTGCTATGACGTGTCCTATGTTCTATGTCCACATGCATCCAGACCAGCCTACCTCTCCTGTTTATGCACACATGCATCCAGACCAGCCTACCTCTCCTGTTTATGCACACATGCAGCCAGACCAGCCTACCTCTCCTGTTTATGCACACATGCAGCCAGACCATCCTACCTCTCCTGCTCATGCACGGGGATTAACAGGTAGCCGGCTGCATCCCCGAGACTTGCCTGCTGTGCTAATTTAGCTCAGACATCTCCAGCATTGAACTGGCGTGAGTTGGTAACTTAATAACATATGATTTATGCAGTCATCATGAAGGGGAGGGTTGGACATCAGCATCTCTGTCCTGGGAGAAAAATCCAAGTTTCAATACGGATGCAAACAATGATTACCTTTAACACATGCTGAAGGGAGGGAGACAAGAAAATAATTTTGCCCCGCAGACAGCCAGATGCAGGATAGCATGAGCATTTCCCCAGCTGAGCAGGAGAGGGGCCCTGTGTACAGGAAATATCAGGAAGCAGTTGGGCAGCTGGCCTTCCTAGGTCTTGGAAATTCTTAAGGTGAGAATCAAAGAACATCTTTCTTTAAAGGGTAGGAAGTCCTGACTGCTTTGGGTTAGGGGTGGAATGACTTGAAATATGACCCCAGGGCTTCTGAAGGTCCTGGAGTGACCTTGTAGATTTACACAGCTGATAAATCACTCATTGGAGAAAACTATTGTAAGTGTGGGGATTTTTCTTCAGGAGAAAACAAATGCAGGGCAGAGCCCATTCGATCAGTCTCATTCTGAGGACTAGGTGAGAATTGAAGGCATTGGGGTGTAGGGGTGTGGGACTGAAGGACGGGGAGTGGCTGCACAAGAGAGTGGAGCTCAGAGCAAGAAAAACCCAAAGACCCTTTGTCCCTGTGTCTCTCACTGTCCCGAATGAACCTTGCTCTTGCCCAGCTAGGGCATAGAGACCTCTGCCCAAATGCCACTCTCAGAACAGTCAATTGTGAGCTCCATACCAGCCTTTCAAAGCTGTCCAGGGCTGCTCCAAGGTCCGTGGTTAAAGTTCTCATCCACAGGCATGAAGACATGAGCCCGTGTCCCTAGCATCCATATTAACATTGGGTGCAGAGGTGGGCATCTGTAGTTTCAACTCTACAGAGGTGGAGGCAGGAGGATGTCTGTGTCTTGCTGGCTAGCCAGTTAGTTGGGCAGTGAGCTTCAGGTTCTGTGAGAGGCTTTATCTCCCAAAACACAATTAAGACGGAGAAGCAATGAAACCCCTGACACCAGCCCCCAGCTCCCACACATACCCACAGGAACATGTGCATATATCCCACATATGTCTACACACACGACCTACAGAAAATAGAAAAATGAAAAGTAAAGGGAAATATTATCCACTTTACCCAAGCATCATATTACTCACACAACTCTTCTGGGAGACCAAAACACATTCTAAGACGTGCAGTTCAGGGGCCACACAAGTGCACGAGAGTCCCTGCTCCCCAACACAACCCAGCACCGCCCAAGGGTGGCATTAAATTGTCTCCCTGTTTAAGGTTTATGAATGAAGAATAGGTAGAAAGTTATAAGTAGAGTTGGAAGAGCTAGCGATTCAAAAATGGGAGAAGGTGGGGGGTTCCAATAGAACTGTGCAGGGGACCAGAGGCCTGAGATGGCTGCTGTTGAAGGGGATGATAATGCCTTTAAAGCGGGTAAATATTGTACCTCTCTGTCACAGAGAGAAACAAGGAGGGCAGCTTCCAGCAGTGGAGGTCCCTCTGCTGTGGTTTTAAAGCCAGAGGTTGAAGCCCAAAGGGTTTTGCCCCTGGCAAAGGCTTCAGAGAAGAAGCTTTGTGATGCTTTTATGTGTTGATGGCTACCAGTACACTGTGACTTGTCGCCACATCATCCCACCCCACCCCTGCCTCTGTGGTCATATAGACTTCTCTCTGTTCGTGTCAGCATCCTCTTTCCTAAATAAGGATCCCTGTCTTTGGACAAAGGTCTTGCCTAGAAAGTCTAGAGTGGTCTTTCCGATCTTAAGATCCATGTAGTGGATAGACTAAGTCCCAGTTGTACACGTATCTTTAGGGCTACTATCAATCAGTCCACTACATTCTATTACAAAGTCATGGCAGCTAGTATTCTGCCGTGTCTGACTATAATTATAAGCAGTGTACAGGTGGGTGCCTATTGTTAGCTGACACGCTTGTCTATGACCGGTTTCACTCTGCCTCAATCCCAGGCCAAGCATAAGTCAAGTCTCTCCGCCTCTGTAGGAACACTGGACACTGTTCTGGGAGCACTGAGGAGCCACTGATATCTGTGTGACGGGTGATGGAGATGGTGACCAACTTGGAGTGTGCCTGTGTGCTTCAGCTAACCTTGTCTCCACTCACCCTGCTCACTACCTCCTGGATCCTTTTCTCCTTTACTCCACTGTTTGCCTGGTCTGGGGGCAGTCTGGCCTTGTCCTGCCTGCCTGGGTTCATGCCTGTGGCTTATTTCTGAGCACTCACCCCTCAGGCCTTGCTTTCAAGTCCCTTGCCTCCAGCTATCATCTCATTATTCCAACAGATGGTGACAGTTGTGTAGCTGAGTCCAGAGACTAGTCACACACACAGGGTGACTCAGGTGGGTCTGTGTAATGCCACCTCAGTTGCATGGTGGCCTTCCCTCTTGTGGGTTGCAATGGGTCTGGGGGCAGGCCCCCTTCACGTCTTCTTTGGAGTGATGTAATCACAAAACCCCACAGATACTGAAGAAGGTAAGTAAAAAAGAGAAAGTGGTTGAAAAAGGAACTTTGAAAACTCTTACACCTGAGTCTCCTTCATCCCCAGCTGCAGCTCCCCTCCTCCCTAGAAAGGCCAGAGTTTGACCCATTCAGCCTCAATGGGGTGGGGACTGCCCTGTACCTCAACAGTGTTTTTCTGGATGCTTGGAACCCCAGGACTGGCCCTCAGGAAAGCTGGGGTTCATAGAAACCCTCAAAGGAGGATCTGTCAGGCCCCAGCTCCTCTGCTGGTGTGTCTTGGTTTGGAATTAACAGGCTTGTGGTGTTTCTGTGGGGCTCTAAGCCAAAAACATGCCCCAGCCACCCAGATTCTCACGAAGCACCTACAGCCAGAGAGCTGGTGTGTTTTAACACTTCTAAAAACTTGAGCTTTCAAGGCCCTGCTCTGAAAGAGTCCCAAGTCTAAGCTGGATTTTTAAATGACTTCCCAAGACAGTTGGGTCCCCAGTGCATGCCTTTCCTTACTTCTGCATGCAAGGAGAAAAAGCAGTTTGTTCAGCTATTGTTGGGCAGACCACAGATGCAAGGCAGATCCAATAACAGGGTGAGCCGGGAGAATTATACACTTCCTGCACAGGCTAGGCAGCACTGGTACTGGTCAGACATCCCTTGTGTCTGTCTGGTCTTCATGTCAGTATGGGTCACTGCATGGCACTTGAGAAAGGTGGGTGACATTTCCCTTCATATAGGGAGGCCATGTTCCTAAGTGAGCACTCCAAAGCCACCAGGGATGCTGCACAGCAGACACAGATCGGACTGGATGTCTTAGCTACCGTTCTATTGTTGTTAAGAGACACCATGACCATGGAAACACTTATAAAAGAAAGCATTTAGTTGTGGCTTGCTTAGTGTCAGAGTTTTGGTCCATTATCCTCATGCTAGGTAGCAAGATGGTAAGCAGGTAGACATAGTAGCCAAGAGTTCTACATTTGGATCTGCAGGCTGCTGGAGGAGAGAAAAACCACTGGGTCTGACTTGGGCTTTTGAAAACTCAAAGCCCACCCCAGTGACACACTTCCTCTAAGAAGGCCACACCTCCTAATTCTTTCAAATAGTGCCCCTCTCTGCTGCCTAAGCACTCAAATATATGAGCCTCTGGAGGCCATTCTTATTCAAACCACCACACCAGAGTAATGCATTTTCCAAAAGAGAAGACTATCTTAACATCTTCCAACTGGACTAGGAGAGGGCTGAGGTTCGCTTGGAAGCAACAAATCCCACGTTTGAACCCTCAGGCTGAGCCTGACTCTTTGTGGGCCACAGATGCAATCATGGCCCAAGTAGACCCCAAGGTACTGGGTACCCCTCCTCCATCAATGCCACCCCCACCGTAACACCTGAGAAAGACTCATAAAACTGGGAAGAAAAGTGGGTGGAGACAGTCCAGGTGAGGCATATCAGAGCAAGAAGCCTTTGCTGCAGTCATCACACTGAAAGTCTGTACAAACTAAGGCTAGTGGGTCTAGATGGACACAGTACCTTTGTGGGGTTAGGATGAGGTGGCCGCGTCCTTCACATGTAAAGGGCAGGCCCTGTGGATTCCCTCCAGGAGTCTGGCTTTCTGGGAGCAAGCGTTCCCCTGGGTCTCTGTCTGTTGCCCAGGCGTTTCTCTAAAGTATGACTCTGATGCCTCATTTTTCCTCCTTCAAACGCTGTGACCAGGACTGGGGAGGTTGCTCAGTTGGGAGGACGCTTGCCCATCATTCATAAGGTGCTAGGTCTGAACCCCATAGACTAGATGTGGCAATGTACAGGTGTAATTCTACCTCTTAGGAGGTGGAAGCAGGAGGGTTGGAAATCCAAGGTCGTCCCTAGCAATATTCTAAGCATAAAGGCCAGTGTGGGCTGCGTGGGACCCTGCTGCACACAGAACGGATCACCAGAGCACACGACACTGGTGGCAAAGCTCAGAGAAGCCTCTGGTCTTGCAGTAAGCCCACAGTTAACACTGAAACGCTGGCGTCGACCAGCAGGTTCTAAGGTTCTCACTTGTGCACACTGATTTGCCTTCTACCTGTGCAGCAGAGGAAAGGTGCCCACCTCAGCTGTCCCTTCTCTGCACAGCGCACCTCATGATCCTGCTTCTCAGGACCCACCTGGTTGCCAGTTCCTGTGACTGCCACGCTTAGGAGCCTCACTCTGTGTCACAAACTCCATGCTCACTTTGTCTGCCTGGATCTGCACTTGGGGGTGTCTTCCACTCTCTGCTAGTACAAATTATTTTCAGGCTAGTGGAGTCTCCAGGGGCTTGCATTTCCATCTAGGAATAAGAATGGGGATAACACGATGGTGAATGATACAATTTTTTTTTTTGCAGTGCATATCTTCACAATCAAAAGGTCTTCAGGTACAGTTACTCCTCTGAAAATGGGTATCATTTGCATGGAAAATTCCAAAAGGTATATAGCCCAACCAAGGAACAGCCAGAGCCGACACTTGTCCTGATAGCAGCACCATGGGTGGGAAATTCCCCTTTAAATGTCCACAGGCTGCTGACCTCTGTGAGCCCCTGGCAGTCTCTGGCCTTAAGCCACACCTACTGTCAAATCCTCCTTTGTTACATCAACTGTCAACTTTTCTCTGAAAGACCCAGTGCCCACATTTGGTCCTGTAATAGCGAAGAAGCGTCAGCCACTGCTTGCTTGGTCCGTGTGTCTGAAGGAAGTGGTGGTGTGGAGAACGGCCCCTTGCAGGATGCGGTATTGCCTCCCCCACCTTCCAACACTGAAGGAGAACGAATTCCAAGATGTTCCAGGGTACTCAGCTGTGTTCAGGGGGTGGTTTGCATTCCTCTCTGCAGCCCTGCCTGGCACCTCGCACGGCTTTCACACTCTCCTCCGGAGCACCTCACAACCCCTTCTGGTCTCCAGATGGAGATAAACAGGGCCCTGGAAAAATGTGCTCTGAAGTGGCCATTGCTGAGTGACTGACAGCAGACACAGGTCTTATCGGGCCGGGGCTACGGGAAGGCAAGGAACTAGAAAGCAGGTTCCCAAGAATGTCACCCACACCTGTCCCTTGTACCTCCCAGCCCAGCCACTTACATGTGCTGTAGATGACAACAACACCTGCCTGGTGCTCACGGAGGATGACGCAAGCGTCTGGTTTGGTGACAATGACACATGTGTTTTGTGTGGGATGAAACTTTCCAATCCTCCTGGAGGAGAATTTGAAATGTCTGCAAACAGATGGATATGGAGTTATGTAGATGGCACACAGCTCAGTAAAGCTATATGGAATGGTTTCTGGGCTCGCAGGAGCTTGGCTTCTAGCAGCAGCAGCCTGGGAATAAAGAAGTTGACTTTCACTCTCTGTTGACATGCGATCAGATCTGACACGTAGGTCCATCTCTGCCTACTGAGGTCCTGTCGGGAAAATGTCTCGACGTTGGTGGGTGATGGCTAACACTGGGGTGGCACTGTTTCTGTGCGATCCCTAGCTGAGACTGTTAGCTTTTGAAGGCTCACATCTGTATGGAACTGGGCACTGTGTCACGTACTTGTGAGTCCTCTGGTTTATGTGGAATGGATACCCCTCATGGGCTTCACCTTCCTCTGGGCAGTGCCACTTCCTACTGCTTCCTGGGGGATGCACCAGTTCATTCTGTTTCTAGGGGCCTCTCTGTGTCCATGGCACTGTGCTGAGATGGGGTTGAATGTCCAAGGTCTTCCCAGAGTGGTGGATACTTACGCTGAAAGCAATGGGAGACTACTGCTCCGTGGGTTCACGTACCAGGAGCCTGTTCAGCCTTTACCCTGTCTGGGTTGTGGCTTTGGGAGCATCTGCCTCCAGTTTGTGCCTCCACTCCCTTGCCTCGTTTGTTAGGCAGGAAAAGTGCCTGCCTTGTCCTCCAGCTGAGAGTTTGGGAAGGTAGCTTCTAGAGGGCTGTACAGAAGACTGGCCCTGTCATGCAGCGCACAGGTGAGAGACAGCTGGTCCTCATGTGCTGCTGTGGTGTTCAGGAAGGGTCCTGTTGTTGCCACTGGATTCAGATGAGGACACTGGACAGAGGAGATGCTCATGGAGGGTGGTAGGGAGCCAGGGGCCCAGTAGCATCAGAAGGTTACTTGAGAAGGGACAGTTGTCTCATGTGGCTGAGCATAAATTGTGACCTGTGAGAACATCCCACAGTCAGCCCCAGATCCAGTCCCCGCTTATTTTCTGGTGTGAACAAACAGAATGTGCCCCTTTCTATTTGTCTCCATTTCTTCTGACAAATAATAGCTGCCTTTGTGAGATAAGAAGACACAGTGGAGGAGAAATCAAATGGAGACGCTAAAAAAAAGTCTATAAATTTTCACCACGAATCACATTAATTTAAAATAATAAATCAGAACTTCAAACAAAAGCTCACAGGGCTGGAAGATGCCTCCTGTATATGGCAAGGCAATGAGGCCCCTAAGGGAAAAGAGTCTCAAAGGAGGAGTCCCCAAAGGAAGAGATCTATTTCCCTGGCAAGTGGAAAGAAGATTTGGGCTACAGAATATGAGGCATTATTCTTCCCACTGTGAAGGTACATACTCTTTTCTGTTAGAAGCTGAGCCCAATGTGTAGAGGGCCTGGATAAAGTGGAAGGGCAGACCTTCCTTTAAAAAGTGGGACCTTTATCTTGGGGACCCAGTGGCTTCATCAGCACCCTTGGGTCTGTGGATGTGCACACGTCTGACTACATAGTGCTACTTCTTAGTCTCCACTACTTTTGACTTTGCACCATATTTACACACCTTTTCTCCCACTGGTTCTGTTTCTTTAGTAAATCCCAATTAACACACCAAGCACGTGACATTCTGAAAAGCGTACAAGCATGGAGCCAGACAGAAGGTTGCTAGGAACTAAGAGGGGAAAGGATGGACAGACAGAGTATGGGGGATTCCGTGGGCAATGACAACACTGTGCATGGCACCACAATAGAAGGCACACATCATCACACAGTCACAAAGGTCATGGGATAGGAGGCGACCCTAGTACAGATACAACGGGATTTGGGTGAGAACAATGTGTCAATACCAGTTCTCCATGCAGGTCCTGCATAGGCGTGAGTTTAGAGCTGGGAAGTTGGCAAGTGTGAATACAGAGGTGAGAAGGACCTCTGTACTTTCTGCTCAATTTTATTGTGAACCCAAAATTGCTCCAACCAGCAAAATTAATTAACAATGATTTAGCCTTGGATCACTGCTGTGGCAGAAGAGCTGGTGGCCAGGAGGGTCCTGGCTGGTGTGTGGGTTGACAGCAGGGCCCCTTGAGGGGCCAGGGGAGCTTCACACCTCCTAAAGTCAGTAAAAGAAGGAACAGTCCTTCCTAATCAGAACATTCCAGAGATTCTCTGACACTTGAAATTTGGGGATGATTTAGAACTTGTTTTTAAAAGATTTGTTCATTTATTGTTTATGTATATTTAGGTGCATTTCGGGCCGCAGGGAGATGTCTTACCCCCTGAAACCAGTTGTGAACCACCTGAAGGATGAGTGGTCCCCTCATCGGACCCTGTGGAGGCTTACAGAGACTCAGTAATGTGGTACGGTCATCACCTTCCACACATGGGTACACAGGTCTGACAAGCCAAAAGAATGATGTGGCTTGGTGATCACAGAGAAGGCTGTGTAAAAACTTCAATTCCTAGAGACCATGACCAGACTTAGGAGTTGTGCAATAAACACACACACACACACACACTGGATTTTGAGGGAGGGTTTCATATGATTGGTGTCCTGGTGAAACATATTTCAAAAGACTCATATATGACTGCGGATTTCCTAAGTCCAACCCCTCTTCTTGATAATACAATTCAAATTTTAAAAGCAGAATCTAATTCGTACATGAGACAACATGTATTCTAAATACCATTTGAGCATTGGTAGAAAGAGGAACATTTTCCTATCCCCACACCCCTCGGCTTCTGGCACTTTAACTATTCTAAACGTCAGATGCTCAATCACAGTGAGAGTTTTCTAATAATTCTCAATATACCCTCTTAAGGCAACTCTTGCTTCAAGGTGACCATTAAAAGTGCTTTGATATAATTTCAGCACATAGGAGCCGTGTGGGTCCTAGTGGAATGGAAGTTCTTGTTGGGTGACTTTCATTCTTTGAAGCCAGGGACCTTGTTGGATGGCGTCAAATCTTTAAAAAGATGCCTGATCAGTTTGGAGTCTGGCCAAGTCGTTCAAACTCCTGTTGTCTCCGTGGCCTTATCTTTATGTGTGGATCCTCATCTGCCCTGGCAAACTCCTTAAGAATGACAAGGGAAGTGATTAATTTCCCCTCCTGCTGCAAGGATGTCTACTCCGGCACACACAGCATTCCCGGGTCCTTAATCTTCACGGCCTTTGTCGTTGAATTTGCTACCTCGGTGCAGAAAATTCTACACATCAAAAGTCCAATGAGCTCTTACAAAATGGAACACACCTAGGCAGCCTGTTCAGAAAGGCCAGAGGACCGCCACACAGCTGCCGTC
>LOEQ01000155.1:335631-348457 GCA_001685075.1 Bramus lutescens
TGCGCTGGTCTGCAGCCGGTAATGGTAGGGTATGCTCCATGGCGTCTAAGTTCCATCACTCAGCATTGCTCCCGGGAGTTCACATATACCTGCTGGGGATGGTTTGGTCCCCTTGATTTAAGAGCTGCTATTGTGGAGATGGCCCACGATCGCCACACCCAAGTCCGTGTCACCAACTGCTACCATTGTCTTTGTCATCCCATCTTCCTCTGTAGACTTCACCTGCCCCTTCCTTCCCTCTGATTTGTCCTGAGTCCTGGGCTGTCAGTCGGGGCCACAACACTTCAGCATCAGAGCAGGCAGGCTGTGCTTTGTTCCACAGAGAAGGGTGGGCAAACGCACCCAACACCCAGGAGGCAGCAGAGAACCAGAGGGATGCCAAGGGTGCACAGTTGACAGTGTCCTGCATGCCCCTCAACTCACCCACCCTCATGAAACCCTTCAAAGAAGAGAGGGAAGTCAGTGCCTACACATACATAAAAGGCAGAATCTGCCAAAGATGCAAAATGGATGCAGTATGTAGACAAATATAGATGTGAATATGGTTGTGTGTTGGGAGAACTATGGATATGGATACAGATACATGATACATGGATACATGATATGTATGTATATATATGGGTCTAGACATCGATACGGATGGCAAACATCGCACTGATAAACAGTCGTAGACGTGAGTGGAGATGTGGGAAAGTCACAGACAGGGATGCCAACATGGCTATGCATGTAGATATGGACACAGATGTAAGGATGTGGATATGCGTGTAGACGGAGGTGCAGCCGTGGATGGAGACGTAGGATGGATACAGGTGTAAGTATGGATGGGGCTGTAGATGTGTGGATGTACACATGTTTATAAATGTGGATATGGCTGTGGCTGATCTATACGTGGATACAGATGTGACCACGGTATGGCTGGAGACACAAATGAGGATGTACATGTGGGTAGGATACAGATATAAATATGAATATAATACAGATGCACATATGGATACAAAAAGAAATAAGGCTATGATATAGAGGTGGGTACAGATATAGTTATGGATATGGATGTCGATATGGACATAGATGTAGATGAGGGTAGAGATGCAGACAAATATGTCATGTGGATATGGATGTTGACGTAGATGCTGATATGGATGCTGGTGTGGCTGTGGGTGCCAACATCAATTAGCTGCAGACATACATAGAGACCTAGCATCTCCCGCCTTGGTTCTATTCGCCTAAGAACCCTGATCAGGTAGTCTCTCCACACACAAACTAGATGGGTTCTAAAGCTTCCCTAAATCAGCAGCCATGCAGTCCCTTGGATACAATGGCACTGCTTTCGCTTGCAGCCCACATACATCCTTCTGCACCCTTTAGATGCAGATTATCTGTGATGGTGTGTAAATGCTGTGTAAATAACTGTCATGCTGCATTGCCTAGGGGAAATCACACTCTCACGATGAACTTCTTCCACAGATATTTTAATCTAGAGTTGGTAGAACCTGTGTGTACAAAGGGCTGGCATGGGCTGCTTCCCTCTGCACTGACAGATTCTTATGTCTTGCAGCTTAATAGTCTACATATCTTGTACCCTTCCCACATCTTCCTTCTTTATTGAAGTGGATCACAGCATGGATTTGCCTCCCATTTGTTGGTGGAGAGCAAAGCCCCAGCTTGGCTGACCTCCACCATTACTGGACAGGCTCCCTGCCTCTGTGAATGTATTTTCTATCCGGAAAAATAAGATCCTAGTGGAATAGAATTGTATCTGGCTTGATGACTTTCCCTTGAAGGATTTGTGTTGATGTTATATGTGTAGACATCCATCGCGGTTGAGGGTGCCTCTGCCCTAAGAAAATGTTTTCGGAAGCCTGTCGTTTTCCTAACAAAGGGTCATAGACTAAAACAAAAGCTCGAGGAAACAGAGAAGCTTTAATAGAGTTCAGACAGCTTCATAACTAAACTGGAGCTGTTTCCACAGTGGCAACTGAGGCCTGGTTTGAAGTGCTTTGATATTCTTTCCTGACGTGTGGAAATCTGTCCGTATGATGTATTTTGAAATGTGGAGTAAATTACCAGAGCCGTCTCTCTGTGGAAATTCTCCTCTTCACTCTTTCATCTGAGCTGTGAACCAACAGCTCTGGATTCTGTGTGTGCCTATGCGTGTGCTCCGCTGTCCCAGTAGGGAGGCCTAGAATTTAAAACAAGGAAACAGAAACTGAAACTTTGGCAGGAGATGGGTTCCAGTCCAAGGAACATGCAAATACCAAAAGTCCTGTGTCTGGAGAGATGAACTTAAGAATGCGAGGATTTTTATTTAAACGCTGGGAGGGGAAACATAGCTAAGAGTTGCCAGAGGAGCTTATCTGAAAACACTCGCCCTCTGTGCTGAGCCTGTGGACTTCTAGGGTTGGCTCCGTGGTCACTGACGGAACTCATCATGACTGAGGAAGCCAACGTGGGCAGAAGTGCTTGACATGTCAGTTAAAAGCCAGAGAGCGCACAAATCAAGGATCAGAGGAGAGCTAAGTAAATAATAGTAGAATTGAGGTTTGTCTTCCTGCCCATCTCCCCTGACCTGTCGCTGTTTGATTAGGTCATTTTCTATCTGTTGCTCTTGAGTTCCAGGATCCGTATGTATCCCATGTTCTCCTGTGGTTCTTTTAATTGGCCATCCACAGGTGACATTTATTTGAGGGACTGTCCCATTGACATGGAAGCCTTGGAAGCAGAACAGACAAATTCTATGAGGAAGTTTGAGAGTTCTCAGGCTGCTGGACCTCATGGCTGCCACTTCACAGGGCCATAGAGGGAAAGCCTTCGGAAGCTTACAAGAACCCAAGCTTCCAGTGGTGAGGAGCTAATCCTCATCCAGCTTCAAGTGTTCTGCTGTACGCTGACAATGCGACTTGTCTGGCATGCACTCACTGGGCCTCTTGGAGTCTAAAGACCAACCTGAGGGTCAAGTCAGGTAAGGAGAGTGTTCCAACACAAGCCTGTCTCCAGGGCTATGGATCCCGTACAAAGAGACATCCCACTCTGGTCAGAAAATCTATGGGGACAAGAGTTGTGCCAGCAGCTGGAGAGTTTAGGGATGTCTAGACAGGAGAAGGCATCGAGGTTCTTTAAAGGGGTAATTCATCAGAGGATACCCCGGCACCAGCGATGACCCTGAAGGGATGACAAGGGCTCCTGGTGAGCTGTGTGGCAGGCGCTGGAAGGGTACAGCCTTCAAGGTGTCCACCCCACAGAGGAACCCGACTGAGAGAAGGTGCCGTGCCATGTGCCGATTGAGCATGAGAAGTTGAAGGATTCAGAACCCTCATGTGCTGTATCTAGGGCTGCAGGATTGGAAGGCACTGATGTTGATTGAGGTCCTTACAGGTGGATCCCATCGCCTCCATCTAGAGGCTACCTGCTGAGTAATTGAGAAAGTGAAGAAACTCCTAGGATCTGAGTCGGCAGAGGCTCCCAGGAAGGCAGGACGGGGGGAAAGAGGGAAAACTATAAAATTACACAGGAAAGAGTTAGGGCCAGTGGAAATGGGATACAGCAGCAAGCGTCTAAAACTAAGATGCACTCTGCCTCTGGATCTTTACTTCAATTCAGTGTTTTCAAGCTCCTTTTATAAAACGATCTCACCCTCCAAATGCCCTATTGGTGAGCTGTCTGAAGCGTGTTTGTTTTCTGCTTCTGTGCTCCATGAGTTCTTAGACTCTGGAGTAGGCTAGGGCAGAGAGATTTACATGTATGCAAGGGTGCCTGGGATCAGGATATATGAAACCGACAATGACAAGCATACCTGACCCAAGAGCTACAGGAGCCTTTCAGGGAGGAGCTGGAGTGTAACTGCTCCCCAAGAGGGAGGGAAGGCTCACCGAATATGTGTGTAAGTGAGGGAGAAAATTGACAAGATGAAGTGGGAGGAGGGTGGTTGAGAGAGAGGAGAGGTGGGTGGGGTTAGAGCAAATCCAGGCAAAAAGCTGGATATTTGCTTAAAGGAGTGGAAGGAGGCAGATATAGGATCACTGATGCCTATCTTAGGGTGTCTGTGATATGAATGTGTGTGTGTAGCTATCATCTATCTGCCTACATACCAATCGGCAGTCGATCAACTAATTATTAATCATCTATTTAGCTCTTATCTTTCATCTATTTCTCTATGGCACTCACCCTCAGCTCCCCAGTGTTTATGAGATGAAACATGCTGGACAACATCTGAGATACGGAGTATTCAACAAAGTGTGTGTGTGTGTTCATGTGTATATGTGCTCCTGTACAGGTAACCTCATGTATGGCAGAGCAACACACTGCTCTTTGTGGCCATAGCCGGTATTGGAAAATGATAGAAAACATGGGAGAAAACCTGAGTGCTTTGATGGGCTACTTTGAGAGTAATAAAAAATATACCAGATGACTATGTGGGCCAAGAGATAGTGTAATGTGTGCCTATGGGGGTGGGGAATTCATAACAACATGAAGATACAGGACTTATCTACTGCTAGGGAGATGGGAAGGACATTGGAGGATATGATGTGGGGATCATGATCAAAATACATTTTATAACAATTTTAATAAGAATGTATAATAATAGTAATAGTAATATACTGGTCCTGGTTGAGCTGAGACCAGAGGCTCACACCAAATGTTGTTCCGGGGCCTGCCCTCCTCCTATCGTCCTACTGAGGCTTCTTTCACTACAGGAAGGTTGGGAGCCTCCTGCAGGGCTGCTCTTCCTTCAAGAAGCCCTCAGGATGGGAAAGAAGGACACCAGCACAGTTCTTCTGCAAAACATATACTGTGTGATTTAGCTTCATGAAGGGTGCTCATCGCCCTTAAGCTGTTCTTTATAACTAGCCAAGGAGAACCAGAACTTGATGCATGTTCTGATTCTTGCTGAGAGTTTGAACTCAGGAGAGACAGCCATGCAGCATGCAGGTGACAGGATGGGAAAGTCCAAATGGTGGACCTGGGCTGCCGGTGGGCTTTGCTCTGCAGCCAGCTAGTTCCTCCCTTGTAGATCATGTGTCCTCTGCACACAGCAACATGAGAACACTACCCAAAATAGATGGGAGCTCACAGTGGCCAAAAGCCAGCCAAGCCAGAGAACAGGCCAGAGCGAAAGTCATAAACAATTACCTGTGACCAGATTAGGATTATAAAAGCAAGCAAAATGGAGAAGAACCAAGCTAATTAGGCAACGTTGGAAGAAGGCTTTGCTTTCTTTCCATGCGCATTTCTAGGATGTCAGGCTGGCTGAAAGTTACATGGTGGCATCTTGCAAAATGCTGAGGCATGGAGAAAGTCCCAGCTCCATCTGTGGGATGTGCAAGCTGGAGCAGCCTGGAGTGTGCCTGGCAATGCTAATTATGGATGGAGCCACTTGGAGGAAGACATTCACTGAAGCAAAAATATGTGTTCCCATGCGGAGTAATTTCCCTGTAACTCTCTTTATTTTTTATTTGCTGATGCGAAGGGACTTTTGATGAATACTTATGGGGCACTTCAGGCTTGAGTAGGGTTAATCTCTTTAGTTCAGGTGAGTTCATTTCAGCTGTGATCCACTCCATTGGCTATCTGTAATGATTATTAACGAGCTTAAAGACCTCTGGGAGATAGTGGATAAAACGGAAGCACCAAGGAAGGAGGCCATCATTATGCTAATAAGGTTGGGAGAATAATTACCAGGCACACAGTTTCCATAGGAATTCTGGGGGCTGGAATTGGTCACTAGGTTAGGAAATCTCTCACAGCTTTACAGCCTAGTGAGTACATACCACACACACGTACAAACCACATGTACATGTGTGTTCATGTGCACACACATACACAGTTTTTCTAAGGCAGAATATTAACTGTATGTATAGGTGCCTTGGCTTCCATTGCACTTAAATGAATCCATGGAGAGATGAAGGAATATGCAAAGAAATAATTTCTGTCTTTTCATGCATCAGTGATACTTTTTAGTAGCCTTAAATATGGATTCTGTTAAAATAGTTTGGTATCCTCTTCAAATACATCACATGCACTCCAGATGCTGGCTCTTTGGGTGTTTCAGAGATGTTTCAGCAGCAATGTAGCAACAACCTTTGCTTTTCAGGTGAGACCCCAACCATCTTTATTGTTTTCTTTTATGTGTAAATGCCCTCTGTGGCCTCCCTGTTAATGTCTCACTACATTGCTTCCTGGGACCACCCCTCTGCATTTGACTGAGGGTTCCTATGTGTAGAGAACATACTTCCTTAATTACACACATGCACCCCAACGTAGCTACTTGCTCACGGACTCTTCCTGCAAAGGCAATCTTTTAAATGCATCAAGAAGTGGTCTTAGACACTCAGTCCACTGCAGCTAAATTTCCCACACCACGTCCACACACCTTTTCAGATTCCATCAGCTTCCCTTGTGATGTCTCTCATGGGTTCCCTAGAGAGAGATGGCTGGGCGGGTACCTTCCTTTCTCATGTAATGTGCCAGGGACTGGAGCTTCCTGCCACGCTAAAGGATCACATCTGCTCTAACATGCATGACATCACGGAAGTGGAGGTCACCTCATGATATAGACCCTCATCAATGGACCCAAGCTCATCACTGTTGACACTAGCACCAGGAGGTGGTCTCTCTTGAACCAGTGCAGTAGAACCCCTTCAAAGAGCTCAAGGGAAGGGACCAGAATCATGGCAGGTCCACATCTTCTGGCTTTCAGGTATACCCAGGAGACATGCCCTATGTGGTGCCATTTGCAACAGCCAAGACAAAATGACAGACAGTAGATATGACAATGTGGAATGCTGAGTCAGCAGGAGTGGGGTGAGCATGAGAAGTCCTTTCTAAGTAGTGATGGCAGCGTGTGGCATTGTCAATCAAGTGTTTAATTTTAATCCATCATGACCCCTCCCAACACCTGGGAGAACCTAAGCAAGGAAGATGTCACTTCTTCGGATAAGCGATTTGCATCACATCGGTAATCCTTTTAAAGTTTAAGCTTGGGTGACTTGAACATCCAGTGTCACTGCTGTCCCTCAAAAGTCCAGTGATGGCAACAAGTTTGGGTTCTTGTCTGGCTGCACTTTCAACTTAATTGTAACCATGAACAATTAATGACCCTCTTTAGTGGGTCATGGGTATCGCCTCACAGCTTACCAAGGATGGTTGCTCAAGTATTTAATCAGGAACCAGTGTCCAGACCCACCTGAGGCTTGGATGCATGTCCGTACCATCCAGCAGCTCAGGAAAATGCTTCTACCTGGCAGATCACTGGCAATATTTAGCACAATGGGGAAGTGTGGATGTGAACTTGCACTAACAGGAGCCTGTCCCAGTTTAATGCATTTAATGCAGTTTGAGCTCATCAAAAACAAATTTTAAATGCCTATTTGTTTTTAATGAACTTCTCTCTCTCTCTCTCTCTCTCTCTCTCTCTCTCTGTGTTTGTGTGTGTGTAGGATGTTGTGCATGTGCATATGAGCATATGAGATGTGTGTGTGTGTAGGGTGTTGTATATGTGCATATGAGCATATGAAATGTGTGTGTGTGTAGGGTGTTGTGCATGTGCATATGAGAGTTTCTTTGGGGTACATATGTGTGTGAAGGCCAGAGACTGACGTCAGCTGTCTTCCTCAATCACTCCCTACCTTGCCTACTGAAGCCGAATCTCTCACTTGGTCCCTGAGCTCACTACAGTTAGTGTAGCCAGTCAGTGTGTCTGGGGATCTCCATCTCTGGATCCAGAATACTGGGATTGCAATCAGGCTGCCATATGGGTCCCAGAGGCAAGTCCAATGCTCAGGTTTGTGCCGCACCTCTTTACTTGCTGAGCTGTCCCCTGCGTCTACCATCTGTAGGAGACATCCAGTCTTTAGAAAGCTTGTCTCAACACTTCCATTGAAATTCTGATATACTTAGTTAAGGGCTCTTGAATTACCTTCTCAGGTGTGTTTCTCCTGGATCCATTGCTCAGATGTGCACATCAGTGGCTTTACTTTTGTTGCCTCTGTCTGCACAAAGGCATTTGTGCCGTCTTTTATCTTTGCCTCTTGACACAAACATTCCAGCAGGGGCTGCGGTCTGTATAAGTGCAGAATTTAGAGGGAACTTTCAATTCTCTAAGTCTCTTAGACCCAGCTGAGGACTAAGACTAGAGAGTCCTTTGTGATGGGGTGATGAGAATGAGACACGCAGGAAAGCTCCCAGCCCCTCGTCTCTTTCCATGCCAGAGGAGTGAGCAGTGGTGGATGATCCTCCCTGGGTACCCCGAGTCTTCCTGACTGAGAGGCCCCTGCGGTTTGCCTGTCTGTTTCTGACATCTCCCAAGGCAGTCTACCCTCCCCAGCAGCTGACACCAAAACTCATAGTGACCCTCTTCCTTCACAAGGAGTTGGCAGGAAGCTGAACAAGACAAAGTGATTTTCAAACACACTCCGTATAGACTATTGGTTCTGTCTCCCATCTGGCGACCATCTCAGGAAGATCAAAGGAGTCAGCATCAGCTTGCACATCCTTGTCACTCATTTCTGGGGATGGGGGCTGGGGTCCTGAGGAACTGCAGAGAATAAAGATGGCCAGGTCTCAGATCTGGGCACGCTCTCTTGGCCGCTCTGGAGAACGGAACTGTGAGGGCAGGGCACCTGCCACTCCTGTTCCCCTCCAAAGCTCCTGTACCACCAGTCCCAGACAGGGGTCCCTCTTTTATGGTCATTCTTCCAAAATCACTCCCTATTTTTTCCTACCGATGGGGTCCTACGGGATAACCTTATCCTGGGCTGTCCTAATTTGCCTTCCGTTGCTATGATAACCCCCTTGACCAAAAGCAACTTGGGGTTTATTTGGTTTCTAGGTTGTAGGTCATCATAGAGGGAAACCAAGGCAGGAATCTGGAGGTAAGAACTGAAGCAGAGACCATGGAGAAACATTTCTTATGGGAATTCTTCATGGCTTGCTCAGCCTGTCTTCTTATATCACCCAGACCACCCGCTGAAGGATGGCACTGCCCACAGAAGGCTGGGGCCTCCCACATCAATCATTAATCAATCCAGTGCCCACAAGCATCCTGCCCTCGGACCAATCTGATGGCGGCAATTTCTCAGTCGAAGAACTTCTCAGGGGACTCTGGTGTGTGTCACACTGACAGGAACTAATCAGCACATGTACGTTCCTTCCAGGCTTTGTTTTCCCAGCCTTAGCCATCTCCCTCTCTCTAGATGGGCATCTGCCGCAAATCTGTGGAGACTGGAAGTCGTGAGTGTTCAAATGAATATGAACATTTCAGATCTTCTTACAAGCAGAACTGTGTGTCCACAGTAGTAGTTCCTGGACCACATTGCCACTTCCCCGGATGTCTCATTTCTTGTTTCTAATGTATCTCCCATTGTATTACCTAAAGATTTGTTTGTAAAGGTTTCCACACAATTCTTGGCCCATACAGGAGAACACACACATAGACGTGTATGCACACCCTAATGAACATCCATGCACCCAGCTCTAGCTCGTCCACTATTTTTACAAGTCTGTTCAGAGAAGGCAGTGACTGTAGCCCTTAGGTGTTAGAGGTCAAGGCTTTGCTCCTGTAGTCTGCACCCCTTGGTAAACATTTGAAGAGGAGTGCAGAGCTCACTAACAGTGCGTAGTAGGGCAACCCCAGCACGGCAGGCACCCTTTTGGTAAGGAGATGGGGAAATCCTTGTCCTGAGCCTCAAACACGGCTCTAGTCACACATTTAGAGAAGAGATCACTGAGTCCCATTCTGCTGGTGTGGGTTTATGTGTTCTTCAGAGTCTTATCTATGCAAAATCATTTAAGAATGCACAGCATTCAGGTATTGACAGAGAGTGAACATTCTTCATCTGTATTTGCATGTGTGAGTGGGTCTATGCATGTTTTCGATGTGTGTGCGTGAGCACACTGATGGGGACTGTATGTGCACATGTACAGGGACTGAGGTTCAAGGCTGAAGTGTGGTCTTGTCTTTAGTTGCTCTCCATCTTCCTCACTGAGGCTGGGTCTCTTAAAATCACCAGCATTTGAGAATGAGATTAGCTAGACATCATGCTGCAGGCTGCCACACCCACCTAGAGACTCAGTCTCGGTCTTCATCTTGGTCCAACAAGTGCTTCATGCATATGGCCATCTCCCAGCCGCTAATAATGACTTTCCACACGTGAAAACTCATTCTTCATATGCTGAGCGGAAAAGCATCCACTGTCAATGTAATCCTGTATTCTGTATCTGGCCACATATAAGAGCGATCATGTTTTACCTGCCATAGGGAATGCCTGGAATGCTCAGGAGAGAAGCTGATCTTGGTGATCAACTGTAAGACGCCATCAGACATGCACTCCCATGAACAATCAAGTCTTGCAATCACACTTGCACCCCTTGTCCAGGAGTAGAGCCATGGAACGAGTTTGCGGAGGGCAGCTGGGAAGCCTGGGAAGTTGCCATCCTAGGATAAAAGGCCTGAATTATAATATCACATTCAATTATCCGAGGGCTTTTCTCTCCAGATGGTGCTCATGTGTCGGGCGCAGAAAACAAGCTTTGTTCTGGCTCTGCAGTTGGATCAAGGGCTTGCTGGAGACAGGACAGAGTTCCTGGGCACCAAGCATGGAGGAAATCTCTTGCCCTCTACAACACCTCTCCTGGATAGGAGATGCTCGCACTCTGAGATGACCATAGCCAGGCATAGAGGGATTGCATGCTTGGTACAGAATGCATTTCTGGGTTGAGTGAAGATGCGAAAGTCTTAAGCTTCCTAAGCTCAGTGATGCTCCATAAATCCAGCCCTGGTCTACACGTTTGAGGGACAGACAATAGCAGTCTTATGAGGAGCTGGCAAATGTGTGAAACTAAGCCCAAGTTCATATCGGCCCCTACCTGACTTTTATGTAACTCTCAATGTTTTCAGAAATGCAATGTCCAGGACCCTCCTACCCCTATGGGAAGCATGGCATTGAAGGTGGGACAGAACAGGCAACCTGCGCTTCCCCAGGGGCCTTGGGGTACAAATAAAACTCATTGTACTTTGTTTTCTAAGTGTCAAGAAAAGTAGACTTTCATCAAACAGCAACGCATTATTAGGATATCGATAATAATAAAGCTAACCCAGAAGTGTTTTCCTAGAAAGAGGGTAGAGAAAATTGGGGAATCTTCTTCCACAGGCTCTAAAGGAATGTCAAGTGAGATTGACGGAGCTTGATGAGGTGCCGGGGGGATAGAGGAGGGAAATAAACCGAAAAGTTTTCAAAAACTGCATTTCTGACAGGTTCTGCTATGCATGATGCTCGTGGGATTGAAAGGCGATAACAAAGTCAGACCTGGGCCATTGAAGTGAAGGCTGGAAACACTTTGCTGAGTGTAGACAGATTTTCCTTTGGGCCACCAGCTCACAAATAATGACACAGAGACATGATTAATTATGAAAGCTCAGCCTTAGCTTAGGCTTGTCCTACTCATTCTTATACCTTAAATTAGCCCATTTATTTTAATCTACATTCTGTCCTGTGGCTTGCTACCTCATGTTTCCATACTGCCCTTGCCGGTCACTCCGCCGTCTTCTTCCCAGAGTTCTCTCTCTACCCAGAAGTCCCATGTATACCCCCTGCCTAACTATTAGCCATTTAGCTTTTTATCAAACCAATCCGGGTGACACATCTTCACACAGTGTAATCAGATGTCTCTCAACATTTGAGAGCCAACTTTTTGCCTCCACGATAACTATAATGATGCAATAGCTTGCTCTTCATGGTTTCTGGTCTATTGCTAGCCTGAGCCTCTTCTCAGGCAAAGGGCTAGCCTTTCAGAGGACATGTCAGGGCCACACATGTCCCTGTGATCTTTGTCCCTCCAGGATGCTCTGTTCAGCCTCATCCACCAGTCTCTTGTTGTATTTAAAGGATGAATCCTCTCTTAGACACTTGGGAGGACAGAAGATGGCATAGGAGACCGGACCCATTCTTGCAAAGACCCTATACTCACAAAACAGATGCTCCAGAAATATGGCCCCAATTTTCTCCTCACAGTCTTCTAGACCCCTAAAATAAAAGTAAACAATCGAGCATTTCCATGGTTTATTTTTGTTGTTTGTTTGTTTGGAGGCAGGGTTTCATATACCCCAGACTAAACTCTAAACTTGGTGTGTAACTGAGGATGATCTTGAACTCTGATTCTCCTCATTCTGCCTCCTGAGTACCGAGATCACAGGCATGCACCACTCCCTCTGATTTATGAGGTTCTGATGATTGAACCCAAGACTTCATGCATGCTAGGCAAAAATTCTACCAACTGAGCTACGTCCCAGTTCCCACTCCCATCTTTATTTTGACATTTAGAGCTGGCCACCATCATTAAATAGCTGCTAAGTGTGTAATTCAGGTTAGCATCTTAAACAAAGTTGTCAACCCTTCTTTTGGATGTTGTTTATCCAGTGGCACACTTTCCAAATCTACCACTGACCTTGAAGTTCAATGGCAACACCGAACTGAAATAATCCTCCTCTAGACAAAAGCATATGCAAAATATGAATAGGGCACTGACTGAGCTGTTATACATTGATGTCTATTTGTCAAAGCAAAGACAATCTCTTCTTTAGTTGCTATAGAATGGTGCTTGTATGAGCCTTTTTCTTGGGCTGTGTGGAATATTCCAGGTTTTGAACTGGGCTGTCCATTCCCAGAAGCAGGCAGAACATTTCTTGTTCCTATATTTAATTGAGACAAGAATAAAGACAAGTCTCTTTAAGCATTTGGCCATGCTGTCCCATGAGATAGAGACTCTTAGCGACCCACACACATTTTTAAAAAATATTTATTTATTTATTTATTTATTTATTTATTTATTTATT
>LOEQ01000155.1:348855-359744 GCA_001685075.1 Bramus lutescens
CACAACTTCTCACACCACAGCCTAGAAGCAGGAATGGGCTGGTGTTCTAGTACCACCTTCAAGAGCACGCCCCAGTGAGCTTGACCCTACCACCAGGTCCCCCTCCATCCACCAAATCTTCCATACAAGCCTCTTTGTGGTCACTCCAGATCCAAGCCACCTCCCAGCAACGTGGACAACTTTCTGCCTCTTCCCTCTCTTTTCCTGCTCTTTCCCCCTCTCCTCTCCCTCTGTCCTCTTTTCTCTCTTCTCCCTTCCTTCCCTCTCTGTTCTCTCCTCCTGTCTACTCCTCCCTCCCTCCTCTCTTTTTACTTACCCCTTCCCCTCCACTCCCCCTCTCCTTATCTACTCTACTTTCCTCTCTCCTCCTTCTGCTCTGTTCCCTTCTTCCTCTTCCCTTGCTTCTGTACCCTTCATTGTCCCTCAATCCTCTTTTTCCTCACCTTCTCCTTCCTCCCCCACCCTCTCCTCAGTTCCTCCGCTCACATCTCCTCCCCTTCGCCCCTTACCCTCTCTTTGCTTGGAGTAGCCACCAGGTCCCACAAACGCACAGGGCAGGACAGGGATGAAAGGCTCGACTGTGGGAGGGGGTGATATTTGCAGTTATTATTTGTAATGTTTGTCCTTTTTCTATATAATTATGGAGCTTACTTCAGCTAAGAATGCCCCATATGTGTCATCGGTCAATGAAATAAACACAACCTGCTCAGTAGCTGTACTTAGAAATGTCAGAAAAGCTTAATCCTGGAGCGCTCGGGAATGTGTTGCCTGGGGCCCCGGGTGGGTGGGTACTCCAACACACAGCTCTCCGCTGTTTCTGATGTAAAGGTCTGTGGACATGGCTTCAAGAACGCATGACTGATCATAGTGTTTGGGGTATGGACATTTGGTTGAAGGTCTGGGAAAGCCCTCCGGCCAAGCAACATGTCATTCATGTGCAGCATTTGTCCCCAAACCGCAAGGCAACAACTTTCTCCCACTCCGGCTCCGCTCTTGGCCAGTGATCATCCTGGCTGCTGGAATTCTGACTGGAAATGAAGTCTGGGGGTCTCAAATCTCATCACATAGCCCAGACGCCTTGCTGAGTGTTCGTATGGGCTGGCAACGTTTTGTTCGGAGGTGGACAGGAGTTGCACAGCTCGGGCTGAGCGGCATGCCTTACAGAGTGTTCTCCAGGAGGTGTAAATGAGGCACAAGTGTTAACGTGGATCCTGGTACAGGGCGCTATTTTAAACAATTACAGATGGTGGAGGGCTGGCTATAATTGACAGCAGTGTCGGCCCAGAAAGGGGCTTGACAGGCATCAGTGCGATGATTAATTACATTGAGCTGTCTCTGCATTCCAGTTTCCTCCTGTGCAGCTCACAGCTCACGTGGAATCTGTGGCTCTTATTACACTGCACCGCACAGGAAATGGCTTTCCAGGGTCCTGCCGAGGACTGCTCATGTCAGAGAAAGGGGCTCCAGCCAGTCTCCCTCTGATGATTGTCTGTGTAGTTCTTGTCACCCAAGGAACCAGAACAGATGTGAACATGAGGGACGTCCCGTCCCTTCTGTCCTTACTGGTAGATGATGGTCACTTATCAATGAGGCTGTGTTACTGGAGGAAGGGAATTCTGCAGCAGGATAGCTTTGGAGTGACAGTTAAAAATCCTTCCTGGACTTCATCTCTTTCACTTGTGCTGGAATGAAGAGATGTCTGGAAACCTCCATCACCATGCTACCGAGGAAGTGCTTCATGACCCATGCAGCACGGAGCTAGACACTTAGAGCACATTGATGGAACATGAGGTTCTGGCCCAGGATGCCTAGAAAGCTGGCCTTCTCTGAGGTTATCCTGAACCCCAATACTTGAGAGATTCTTAAGAGGAGCTAGGTATCATTGGAGACTATTTGAGGTCTGTCATCACAGAGTAATGGGCCATCCAAGGCAGCTGGATGGAGTGTGCTGATGCACCCCAGTGTAGTCTGTGGATGTGTGTGACTCAGCTGAGGCTGGGGAGAAATGCCAATGGCCAACAAGGTCACCTGCAGAATCTAGAATGATGATGAGCCTTCAAAACGGTCATGCCATCCACGAAGGCCAACAGAAGCCACAAGGGACAAGGGGTGGACAGAATGTAAAGATTGTCAGAGCAAAGTGGAGGTGCTTATGTTAACACTGACAAGGGAAAGCAAGTAAAGGCAGGGCTGGTGAAGAAGAGGAGGAGGAGGAGGAAGAGAAAGACAAAAAGGAAGAGGAAGAGGAAGAAGAAGAAGAAGAAGAAGAAGAAGAAGAAGAAGAAGAAGAAGAAGAAGAAGAAGAAGAAGAAGAAGAGGAAGAAGAAGAAGAAGACGACGACCCCCAAAGAGGAAATAGCTGATAGCTTGATGATTGCTGTGCTCAGAAGTTCTGCCAGAGTCCAGGGCTGTATAGGGGACCCAGCAGTCTCACAGGGAAAGTACTTCTGCAAGGACACATCCCTGGAAACCTTTTATTCAGGACTTAATGCCACTTTTTCTCTTGATTCTCAGAGCCAAGAATTATTGCTAGAACATTTGTAACACTGTCTTCCCCACTTTTGCCTGAGAAAACTCCCCTTTGGGACTGGGGATGCCCTCAGGAACACAGGGAATACTTTGTATGTGCACAGCTCTGGGTGTGAGAGCCTGCACCTCACATGTAAATAAACAAAGCCAACTGTGCCTTGGTCCACTAGAGAAGGAGCTGCATCACTATAGGCCCATCCCCATGCCAGTGCTCTGTTTCCAAGGAAATGCCAGTGTTCTTCAGAGAGCTAACTCTGTCAGACTGGATTTTAGCAATGGACAACAGAAAAGTTTGTCTCTCAACCCTCTTTAGGATCTGTGTCTGGTTCTTTCCCTGGAACAGCACAGGACCCAGGCTCCATGAGTCCACATCTGATTCACACACAAGGTTCACTGTTCTTGGTGTTTCTGAGTCTTCCTTTGGGTTTCTTCTAGCCCAGATATAACAACATGGCTATGCAAAGGGCCTCCACCTTTTACATTATCTGCAAGACGCAGAGTCTGGCTGGCCATCCCCATTGGCAGGCAGGCATGGTGGCCCCTTTGTGTTACCATGTATAAGCAAAATGCCCACCTCTTTAAAGTTAGACGCCAGAGTGTGCCCTGCTGATGCTGATGGCAGGGCCCAGCATGAGAAGGATGGTTTTTTTTTGTGTGTGTGTGTGGTGGGGGGGGACAGTGTGCCAAGTTCCAACATTTTCCCTCTTACAGCCGTATCTGTAAAGCATGGTATTTCCAGAAGGTCGAGTCTGTGGTAAGATGTGGTCAGCCATGATTCTTCAACAACAGAAGGAAAACACAGTTTCAGAGGCTACCCTGACCTGGAGCCCAGGTTGGCCCAGGTTGTTTGCTCCTGGCCTCAGTGCTACCTATGGTGCCTTGCTCTAGCCACACACACACCTACCAGAAATGCTGTGGAGGCACGGTGAGTAGGAAAGCCAATCAGGCAATAGCATCGATTACCTGATTTTTATGGAACGGACAGCCACCTTATCAACGACCTTAGCTATGGAAACAAGCAGTCAAAGAAAGTGAGACAGGATCATTCCAACAGCCTGGGCTACTAGAGCAATCAGAATTCAACCTCTCTTAAAAGGAAACACAAACTAGACCCTCTCCACTTACCAATATCCAGAAGCCTGGGCAGGATTGCTGTGGGAATATGAGGGCAGGAAGTGGGGGTCAGGGTCTGACTGTCAAGTGTGTCTGCTCTGTCCAGGAGCTTTGCTCACAGGCCCTGCAGGAGGCTGCCCTGAGACCTACCAGCTCTCTTGCACAGGCTGGTGGGTCCCATGTGATGGCTTTGCCTCACTGGCAAGTTGGAAAACTAATGCAACGTGACACCCACATGCAGGGCACCCGCCCTAGACCTCTCGAACAGATCTGTCGGACCTGTGGTCCGAGTCTGCCCTCCTATGGCTTGGAGGAAACACTCCGAAGGAAGTCTTTTTTATCGCATTCTAATGCCCAATTCTCTCTGGCTCTTTGGTCTGGAGCAGTGAGCATCCTGTCTCCCTTCCCTGACAATTAGCATTCAGAATTTGACATCAGCATCCCAGGAGCTTTCTGGGCTATGGTGGCATTGCTGCACCAGGAAGCCAGCTGTACTGTGAGTAATCTGACTTCAGGGTTAGGCTTAGGCATTGCAGCTTGAGCATCCACAGCTGCCTCTGACCTGTGTCTGCAAGTGGTGCCCAAACTTCACCCTTTTAAGCCTGCTCAGCTACCTGCTCAGGTCACAGCTGGATAATTCAGTCTTCATCAAGTAGTACTGGGAAGAGAGCAGGCCTTTCTGTGACCTGCCTGTTGCTGACTCCGCTTGCAAGATGATAATATGTGGATCGAGTCATGTGGTTCTACATGTGTAGAGGTTGAACCCAGGGGTACTATGCGACACATTGGTGGCAAGAGTTTACTATTATTAAGCGAGACCAGTGCAGGTCAATGGGTGGCAGGCCCTCTCCACTTGCATGATGGCCTCCTGACCCATCTCAGCTGGCAGTCACAGCATGCGGGGAGACCACATGTGTTTTTAGCTCACCCACAGGTGAGGGAAGGGAGACAGAGAGGCGGGTATTGGCCAGAGGAGTAGGATGGCGTTTGCACCCCATCAGGGAAGAGGAGGAATCCCGTTCCCTTATCTCACTCTCCAAATGTCCCCGTCCTCTGTCTCTGAACTATGGCTCTTTCTCCCAGAGAACTGTAAGTTAGCACGTTCCCCTCCTGTGGTTCAGATGCAGTCACTGTGTATAGGAAGCTGCTTCATGGAACTGCTCTTTTGGGCAAGATTTACCAGAAGTCACAAGGTCTCCACAGCCACCAGTCCTAGTGGCACACACCTTTTCTTTTTAACACTCTTTCTAGTTATTCTTTGTGTCTTTCACATCATGCATTTCTATCCCATTCACTTCCTGTCCCTTTGCATTTACCCTCTGCCCTTGCAATTTCCATCCCAAAATTAAAATAAAATTTAAGAGGGTAAAAAAGAAAAGAAATGGGAACATCTTGTCATGGAAGCTGTGGTATGACACAGTGAGTCACACAGACAGAGACACCTTCCAGCCCCAGCGCTCCGGAGGGAGAGAAAGGCAGAACTTTGAATTCTAGATCAGGCTGGTATACAGAGAGAGTTTCGAGGCAGCCAAGACTACACTCTCAAAAAAGCAAGCAAACAAACAAACAAAAGCAGAAACAAACTCACAGTCTACAAGATGCACCAATACAGCAAATTCAGCAAATGTAGACATTTGATGGCTGCTTGTAGGAAGACAGAGTGACTTCGTTTTAAGAAAAAAAGTTGTTTTCTACTTCTGCTATGAGCAACGGTCTATGAAGTGTCCTTCTCTGTAACATGAGGGGGTTGCTCTTTGGGGTTTATGTCCTGCCCAGTTCCTCACAGCTGGCAAGCCCCAAAGATAAATCACACAGAGATCTCCATAAGTTATAAAACTGATTGGCCCATTAGCTCAGTCTTCTTACTAGCTCTTGTAGCTTATATTAACCCATTATTATTATCTATGTTAGCCATGTGGCTCAGTACCTTTCACAGCAGGGCAGATCACATGTTGCTTCTTCGGAGTCTGGGNTAGCCATGTGGCTCAGTACCTTTCACAGCAGGGCAGATCACATGTTGCTTCTTCGGAGTCTGGGCAGGAGTGGGGGAAGAGCTTCCTCCTTCCTAGAATTCTCCTGTTCTCATCGCCTGCTCTGCTTCCTGTCTGGTTGACCCGCCTATACTTCCTGCCTGGCCAATCAGTGTTTTATTAAAACACATGATTGACAGAACCCAGATAATTCTCCCATACCACTTCTCTATCTTGAGGGCAGGCGTAGGGAGAGCATTGCTTTCCCGAGGTGAGAAGATGCGTATTTAGTTACTATTCCTCTGTGCTGAGACCAAATGCCCAACAAACAGGAAGAACATCTTTTGGCTTACAGATCAGAGGGCTTTGAGTTTGTCATGGCCAGGAAGGAACTGCTGTGGGACATGTTCCAGGCAGAGAGAAATGACAATCCTCAGGTATTTGTCTGTTTGTTTTCTCTCAGTCTTAGACCAAAGCCCACTGGATGGAGTCCCCCACACTCAGGCTCAGACCAAAGCCCACTGGATGGAGTCCCCCACACTCAGGCTCAGACCAATGCCCACTGGATGGAGTCCCCCACACACTCAGGGTTGGTCTACCTCAGTTAAACCGTTTCTGAGAAGTCACCCCAAATAAATACCCACAGTTACACACCCTTACAACCTAAAGCACTTCTTATTCCAATCAAGTCGACAAAGGAAACTAATAAGCACCCCAAGAACTGCCAAGTTTTGAGGAGAATTCCCTGGCAACAATTTTTACAAAGACTTGGGAGATTTTAGGAGTTCCCAGCAAAAGTCAGTGGATAAATCCAGAAAATGTATAACTTAAGGATTGACATTTAAACGATGCTTGTAATAATGACAAATTAGATACAACTGAGGAATGAAAACTCAGGTTTTCATCAAATAGAGTATTCTGGTGAAACTCTTTGCAGCTTAAATTCAGATGAGGGTGTGTCTTTTGGCATGGAACTGTGGCCATCCATTGTAGCCTGGTATAGTAAAGTTACTGGGTACTATGACCCAATTTTTGCTACTCTTTTTAATTATTGTTTTTGTTTGGGGGTTTTGGTTTTGGTTTTTAAGATGATGATTCAATGTACAACCCAAGCAAGCCTCAAGCTTGGTGATTCTTCTGCCTTGCTCTCTTCAGGGCTGGGACTGCAGCTGTGAACGGCCACACCAGGTTACGGCTCAGTTTTCATAAAAGATGTAAAGATAGAGACAAAATAGAAACGAAAGCAAAATCTGAAGGAAATGGCTGTGATTAGAGTCACGCAGAGCCATCAGTGGCCGTGGAATCCACATTTCTGGTTGCACCCCTGTGTCCATTTTCATTGTTTTCAATGGATATTGATTGCTTTTGTGGTCGGAAAAATAAAGTCACAGCCACACTTGCATTCTCTCACCCTGTGAGTTTTTGTAGTTTTTATTTTGTTTGTTCTTCCAGATTGATTTTAGAATTGTTGTGGCAATCTCATCTAAAGTCCTTCAAATGTTTATTGACTGGCATCTAAATTACAAATTCTTTCTCCCTTTTTTTAAAGGAGAGGAAAGGAGGGTGTAGGGAGGATGTGCAACAGGGATCTAGGGGGGAGGGGGAAGGGGAGGGAGCAGTTGAGTGTATTGGCATGTATGAAATTGTCAGATAGTAAAAGAAACAGAACAAAAATTAAAAAGAGAAAGAATTGCTCTAACTCCAAAAACAGGTTGCTGAAAACCTGCAGCTATATATATGTCCTGGTGGACTCGGCCTCTTTAGGCTTTCAGAGAGCCGTGTGCAATGAGGCCTGACATTTTCCCTCTCCTTTCCCAGTCCTCAGCAGCCCAGGCCTGTGGCAAGCTCAGCTGTACCCATCAGCACAAACCACTGGTCCATATAGCCCTATCAAATATTCACTATTGGGAAGCCAACAAAGATATCCGTAAATCCTTATACTTTTACTTCCTTTTTGAAAAAGAGATAGCCTTCTACAGTTGACACATTAGTTTAGAAAGACAACAGAGACCTCTACTTCCCCTTCCTTTTGTGACTTAAATGTGCCCGTCTCTTGCAAAAGGCACAGTAAATCAGAATTCAAAGAAAAGGCAAGCTCAACACAATGCTGGCCTCACTTCTCTGTTAGGACTCCATGCTTGTTGGTCCATCTGGAAGCCTCGATGCAGTGGTAGCACACAGAGGTAAAGATGGAGACTCTTTGGGCTTACAGGGCTTGGCCTTGCTGGTGGTGTGACTGGAGACTTTCATCATTTGGCCATCGCAATCCAGTACTGTATGCATATTTGTGTACATACATGCATGAGAAAGAGACCGAGAAGGTCAGAGATACTGACTACATGATGGATGTTGAGACCTTGTCTTGTCAAAGAGAACCAAAGTATGATAGTTCAATGGTTGAAAACAGGTTTGATTTAGCAACTGTTGCAATGGGGGAATCAGAATTTCCCTGTAAGGTTCCAGGAATAATTCTGAACACAGAAAGACAGATATAGACCTTTGGTTTAAGGAGAGGGTGGAGGGGGGGAATCATGGATGGAGAATGACTGACCTGCATCAGGGAGGAAATATGACCATATAGAATCAGGAGGACCCTGGCTTTAACTGACATGGGTGTGTTTGAGATTAGACCGCCTCAAAATGACTGTCAGTCTTCAGGTGTGAGGTGAGCCTAGGAGGCATGTTGGTTAAATTCACTGCCTGCCTCTGCCCTGGAATCTGGTCAGTGTAGTTTCACTTGAGTCTGGTGTGAGATAAAACCCAAGCACAAGATTTTCTGAGTAACACGCAGGGAGTGCACATGGTCTTTCCAGGCACCTTGGGTCCCAATTCAGTTACTACACATGTGGTCCCTACTGGGTCATCAGCATCTTTCAGCCTCTGTCTGAGCTCTTGGCTAAGGGTGTTGAACAAGGCCAGAGACTCACAGACCCTACAGAGAGCTTCAGCTCCATACATCTGACCAGAGACTGAGCTTCGAAGGGAAGGGAAACGAATTACCCCTACAACGGCAACCAGCCAATTTAAATTTTTAACTACTTTGTTATTCAATTATATTTTTGCCTTCCTAATGAAAGGAAAGAGAGGTTCAAAATGTCACAAGAATGATCTCTAGGTGATATATTAACATTCTTCTCCTCTGAAATCCTCTTGCTCGGGCACCCACTGTCCAATCACATTGAGCATCACTGTCTTCTGTGCTCCTATTAGCATGGTCCATTAAGCAGCACTTAAAGCATTCCACTGCTTTCCTAACCCAAATTCCTAGAATCCATATTACTCCAACAAAAGCATGGTCTGACCTAACAAAGCAACACCCCAATCTCTGGTTAGGGCTTCTAATGCCGTGAAGAGACACCATGACGGTGACACCTCTTTTAAAGGAGATTGTTTAAGAAGTTCATTCTCAGTGTCACACTTCCTCCAACACGACCACACCTGCTCCAATAAAGCCACACCTCCTAGTAGTGTCACCTTGGGGGACATTTTCTTTCAGACTACCACAATGTATTTTATATATTCAAACATATATATGGACAGAGACTTGGGGTCATAGGAAGACCATGACATTCAGAACCATTCTTCTGATGGCAGAGCTTGCTCTCTAGGTAGTAAGGGAAAAGGGACCATGGTGACAGCTGCAATGGGTCACTCATATCACAGTGAAAATGGACTTTGGGGTTAAGAGGAATGTCCTGATTAAAATAACGAGGCAGGAACTCTAGGGATGGGAAGGAGTGAGGGTTGTTGCTGGGTGTGATATAGCCATGCTAAGCAAAGCAGAGAAAGAGCAGCGATCTATGTAAGGGAAAGCAAGAGGGTTGGGCTACACCGAGACCCGTGAGGAACCTACGTAA
Organism: Bramus lutescens; assembly: GCA_001685075.1. Taxonomy (NCBI): domain Eukaryota; kingdom Metazoa; phylum Chordata; class Mammalia; order Rodentia; family Cricetidae; genus Bramus; species Bramus lutescens. Next base: position 358,325 of record LOEQ01000155.1, read on the forward strand.
GACACTTTCCTATATCCTTCCTTTAGTACAGCTGACTGTTGAGGGCTGAAGAAGGATAGCATCTAAGAAAGAGTCCTGCTCTAGGAACTAGACCCAGACCATCTGCTAGACAGTAAAGAGCGCAACTGCTCCTTGGTAGCTGCAATAACAAAGAGCAACAGCAGCAGCCTAAAGGCTGGCAGACCCCTTTAGGTGACTAACAATGCCAGGGGAAAGGTAGACAGAGCAGGGTTTCAACCAACCCAGCTTGGTGGGCAGTGCAGATGCAGTCCTTTCATTGGCTCACAGAATGATACCCAGAGGATTAACAAGTCAGCCTTTTCCAGGTTCTGTTATGATACTATAAGGAGTCCTAGATGAGTTCACTTCCTGTTGCCTTTGAATCAAGATGTAGAATCCTAAGCTCTTACTCTGGCACCTTGTCTGCCTACACGCCACCATACTCCTGGCCGTCATGCTCCCAGCTATGATGATAGTGGACTAAACCTCTGAAACTGTTTAGGGTGTTTCAGGTAGCACTGTGGGAACTGTCCTGCAAGGTGAGGAGTGGCTCCTTTACTGCATTTCAAATGGACAATTGGTTAACTTTCGGCTTTACCTAAATAGCAATCGCATGAGTACTTTGGGAAGAGATTTTAAATAAATACCAAGTCTAATTTGTGTTGCTCATATACTCACTGCAGCATGGTCAAGCTCCTAGTGGGCAGCCCCTTAAAGGGAACTGAGTCCTTCTCTGTCCCCACCCTGCCAGAAGTCATCAGCTGTGAAGACCTATATTTCAGCAACCCTAGCACAATTTTAAAGAGATCCTTTTCAATGGATTCTAATCTAGACTGTTTCTAGGCCTCTCATTCTCAACTGTGAGTCTGAAGTTATTGATATAACTACAAAGGAAGCTTCCTTGCTTTTTATATCCTGTGGCAGTATGGATCATGGACCTCCAGCATGGGCCATGGACAACAACATGGCCTTCTGTTGTAACATTAGCCATGGCTACACTAGGCCCCTGGTGGCAACACAGCCCGCAGACACCAACACAGCTTCAGGCAGCATCACAGACCATGAATGCTCACACGGCCTTGAGTGGTAACACAGGCCATAGACATCTACAGAGCCTCCAACCATAGTAGGACCCAGGATACCAACATGGTCCTCCGTCCTGCGTTTCTTTGGGACCTGACGAAGGTATTATAAAGAATGGCAGCCAGTGCTACTTTGATTTAGGTTCACCTACTTTGTCACCTCTTTGGCTAAGGCCCTTCACTCCTGGGGAGCAATCCGAGGAGCCAGAGACATATGCCCATTCAGGCAGAGCCCATGTCCCCAAGTCCCCCTCTGACGGGCCTAAACCATTGGCCAATGACTGCTTGGCTCTCTTCCCTAGTTCTACCTGATAAAGTGGGGGAAGGGCTTTAAAGGC
>LOEQ01000155.1:369563-388707 GCA_001685075.1 Bramus lutescens
TGTGTGTGTGTGTGTGTTGTTCACGTGTATGGTATGTATAAGTGGTTTGTGAATGTGTGCAGTGTGGGGGGTATACATGTATGAGGGATGCTTTATTTATGTACACATGGAGCGAAAGCTTAACTTTAAGTGCTAACCCCTTTGCAATCCAGAGACTGAAGCTCTTTCTCCTTGATTAACTTGTGATTGTCTAATGACTTGCGCTTATTAGAGAAGGCCACCCACACAACACAACACACAAGGCCCACCCACACAACACACAAGGCCCACCCACACAACACACAAGGTCCACCCACATAACGCACAAGGCCCACCCACACAACACAACACACAAGACCCACACAACACACAAGGCCCACCCACACAACGCACAAGGCCCACCCACACAACACAACACACAAGGCCTACCCACACTGCCTTGGGTCTGCTGAGTCCACATATTTAATGTTAGGCACACTGGAAAAGCAGTGCAAAGGCCAGTGTCTGATCGACTCCTGACTGCTGCATCCGAGCCAAGATGCTCATCACAGCACAATCATAGCTACTTAGCATCCTCTTGGAGAGGATAATGCAGGGGTGGACAGATGACAGGAAAGCCATGTCTGCTTTACATAGGTGCCATGTTCTTTCAGCCTGAACATAGGTGAGTATCTACCTGCTGCCTGTACCCAACACTTTGGGACAGGAAGCTGCTGGCCAGCAAAGCCTACTCCCTTACCTAATCTTACCAAAGAAAGAGCAGGAGCTGAGTCCCCAGGGTCTTCCTGAGGCTGCTGACTGCCCTTACCTGAGTATCTTGTCCAGTGCCTGGCCTCAGCGCAGGTGATAGCGGAAGCAAATGCGAAGTCAACTCCCATGTACAGAACAGGGCTCCTTACTCCGCCTGGCACTGTTAAGTGTCTGACTTTTATCACAAGCCTAATGTATAGCTCTCAGTCTCTGGGCCCCTGCTATGAATTATCCCTTTCCATGACGGCAGTATCTGGAACGATGGTTTACTATGGGGGCATATAATAATAATTCAGTTATGTATTGACAGACAAAGCAGTATATACTCACCCGTGTGAAGGGAGATGAATACAGCTCAGCATTATTCAAATGATAGGTATCAACAGTCACACAAATCTAAGTGGAGCTACTCCATGTCCGCTTGACTGACAAGCCCTGAGTCCACGCCATGCGGCCTCTGTTGAACACAGAACAATTGATTCTGTTTTCATATGGCTGATGGATGGCCACCATTGGTAGAGCCATGTGTCCTGGGACTACTCCTAGGCAGGAACTTGGAGCTGACATGGTTCTGTTTGAAAACCTATGGGTTGGGTCTGCATTTTTACAGTGGTTAAGAGCACTTGCTGCTCTTGCAGAGGCCCTGAGATTGGTTCATGGTACTTATACAGCAGCTCACAACTGTCTGGAATTCTGATTCCGGGGAATCCAATGCCCTCTTCTTGCCTCAGGGGCCTGTGAGGAAGCATGTGGTACATATTCACACACATAAAAAAAATCATAAATAAATCTTTAAAGCAAATCCTCTGTGGCTGTCTCATTCCTCACTGGCCCTCTGTCTATGTTCCATCAGAAAATTATTAGTATTTTTTTCTTGTTTCTTCAGATTTTCATGAAAAAAACAAAAATAGTGTGATAGTTCTAGAAATGAGCCAATCAGAGTCGACATTCTGGACATGTTGGGGAAAGAACTGCGTCTGAGCAGAGTGTGGAAGTGAGGGACTTTTGAGGTGGCGTGTGAGATAAGGCAATAGGGACAACTGGGACCAGTTTCCCGCTCTCAGTTTCTCCTGATGAAATGGTGGGTGACTGTCACAGAGAAAATGCTGCACGGAATGCAATTTTCTGGTTTTTAGATCAGTAAGCAGGGCCCTTTTCTCCAAGCACCAACACAGCTCTGAGAAAGTAGGTTTTGTAATGGACTCTCTACTGGCAGCAAGTTGGTTGATAAGGGCCTCCATTACTTTTCTATGACTGTGTCAAAACACCAGGACCAAGCCACCTTACAGACAAAAGAGTGTATTTGGGTTCTAGAAGGATACCACTCCATCGTGGAAGCAAGCCCCAGTCATGGTGGCTCACAGAGGAAGCTGAGAGCTCATCTTCTCAACCACGAGCAGAAGACAGAGAGTGTGAACTAGAAGTAGGTGAGGCTAGAAACCCTCAAAGCGTACCACCATGACATAAGTCCTGCCAAAGCTCCACCTCCTAAACCTCCCTAAACAGTGCCACCAGTAAGAGACCAAGTATTCAAAAGCATGATACTAGGGGCAGAGAGAGGTGTTCTTCAAACCAGCACAGTCAGTAGAACTTACTGTTTTAACTCACTTTTTGTGGGGTGTCTTTCCATCACACACCCCACAACATCATAGAGGACCACCAAAAGCAGCCCGCAGGACTGGAAGGTGGGAGGTTTAAGGATTTCCAGGGTACCCAGCGTGTGTCCGCAACTGAGGCCTTCCCAAGGAGGGGCAGAAGGACGGCTGTCCAAGTTCCTTTTGAAAGAAAAGCTAATCCATGTGGATAGAATGTTGCAGGAAGGTGCTTCAGTGTGGCAACAGCAGAGAGATGGTTTTCTATGGAACTTTTCTCCCGTCTCTGACATATTCTCTTTCCCTCAAGTGTCCCCTCCTCCCCCAGCCCTCTGTCACAGGGAACCGTTGCAGCCATGATGGTCATTTTTCCCATTTTCATGGGAGAATATGAAACAACAGCATATGTTTTTAAAATCCTTTGTCCATGTTTCAGAAACAATGTCACGTTATAGACCCTCATCTCTGCTTCTTCTGCCAAACAGCACCTGGCGCTACATTGTCACCTGCTGTAACTTTGGTTCCTGTTGAAAGTCAGCGGTCACTGTTTGATGGAACACTCACACACCAGTACAGCCGAGGATGTTCTCCTCGGGTGGTTTGGATGTTTGTTTGATTCCAGGGTCAGACGTTCCTGGAAAAACTACAGCAATCCTTGTGGTGTTTCGTTCTGAATATGCTGTCTCTGCCATGACTCGGCAGGAGGAGTTGCTGACGTGAAGCCTGAGTTCCCGCAGAGAACAGGAAGCTACAGTGAATTTTTCGCCCTCCCCCGTCCTGCCCATCGTATGCTGCTTATTCTCCTTTATCTTCTTCATTTCGCCAATAAAGAAAGAACATTGGCTGTGCTTCCCCCTTATTTAAATCACAGTCGTCTAGACCTGGCTTCCCAGGTGTTTGGGTGGGTGACAGGCAATGAGGATCCTGGGATGCACTATCAGGCTTGATTTGCTAGAACATAGACTTTTTCTTATCAGTCATATTTTTAGATTTTTTTCCTTCTGGATATCAATTTTTTGTTTGTAATTTTCTGTCTTTTAAAAATGTATTTCTTTCACTTTTGAGATTATAATATATTTGCATCATTTTTCCACTCCCTTTCCTTTCTACAAACCCTTGCTGTCTTTCAAATTTGTGACCTATTTTCATTAATTGCTGTTGCATACATATATGTATTATATATGCATATATGTATTATATGCATATATGTAATGTACATATATACAATCCTAAATATAGCACGCTCAGTCTGTATAATGTTACATGTATGTATTCTTTCAGAGCTGATCGTTTGCTATTGGATCACCAACCGCCATGCTCTTCCCTGAGGAAGACTGGAAGTGACTCACATGCTTCCTCCTGAGAACTGGTTTCTATAGTGCCAGAGGAGCCATGCAAGCTTCCACAGGAGCGACACAAACAACAATCCCATTCAGCTATGGCACCTATGAGTCACACCAATGACCAGCATAGCACAATAACCCTAAAGATGCGGTAGTAGCAATGCAGACCTTTGTGGTAGCCAACAGCTCTCTAATTGGACTTAAAACCTGCTCAACAAGAAAGAAACCATGCCTGGGATAGAAAACCTAGCCAACTACCCAGGGGTACTCCAGTCATGGATCTTGGAGAAGAACTTACTTGACTAAATGTCTTTACTACAGAGCAACCCCTAACTACATTTTGAGTATTTCTTTTAAACACAAAGATAAGTGTAGTCCTCAGCCCTTAGCAAGGAAACTTCTCTTTACAACAGACAGAGACCACTTCAGAAAAGTACAACCAATCAAAATGCATGGTTTGTTGTTGTTTTTGTTTTTTATCTTAATGATATCTCTCTTTCTGTATGGTAGGTATCTTTTTGGTGCAACACCCCTCCCTTCTGATGAGGGTTTCTCAGCTGGCCTGCACCAGTCAGGAAGCTTCCTGTGTTGCTAGCTCTTTCATTAGGCATATAACCGGATGTCTCTGCTCTCCTCCTGCACTGACTATGTCTCTATCACTTCCTTTGAGGTAAGGAATGAAATTGAAATTTACCTCCAGTCTAAAGGTAGAAGAGAGAAAACGTTTTTCAATGCTTCTTCCCTGCTGAGGGCACCAGTAGATGTCCATGCAGCAAGAGCCTTGTTCAAAGATACAGAACAGAGGGTCCGTGCTAGCTGGGATAGAGAGAGATTACTATGGTTCGGTGTGTGCCCATTTTCAGTTTTGGAGCTTGGATGTAAAATGGTGTTTATGTGTTTATCAATACTGAATACAAGAGTAAATGTGGTGGGGATTTCACTTCTGCCTGCCAAAGGAAATAACTAGGGACCATAAATTATCTGTCTTGTGTTCCTGGAGATAGTCTTCAATAGGGGAGTGAGGGCTTGGGAAGGACCCTCTCCTGATCTACAGACTGCTACCCCCTCACCTCACCCTCACCTCACTGGCAGTAGGACAGTAAGAAATCCCTCTGCAGTCCCTTTTATAAGGATGCCAACCCACCCTCACCCTTGTGATCTAATCACTCTGCGAAGACCCCGCTTTTGGATGTCCTCCCACTGTGGGTTTAGAGTCCTGCATATGCATTTCAAGAGGTTGTGTATGCACTGCACAGCGGTTGGTCTAAAGATGGGAAATTGAGTTTGCAATTTCAGAGACTTGCAGCATTGGAAGAGGCGATTGCTTCTGATCCCCAAATTACGGAAACAAAATTGAAAAAAAAATCAGAGCCACCAGAGTGAACTGAAACTTCAGTTCGTGGCAAAGATCACATCAAGAATGCATCTTCAGAATAAACATCGGACAAGGTCCTGGGTAGATGGAGGTTTAGATGGGCCGCAATGGTGGAGGGCGTGGTGACTGTGAATTCTTAAACCTCAAGTAAAGCTGCAGGAGGAAGAGGAGATGCAGGCTGCTGTCTCTCTGTGATGAAGCCTGGGAAGAAAGAGAGGCAAAGCCAAGCTGACCAGGAGAGTGTGGCTCCTGGTGCAATCAGAACCAATTAGAGGAGGAGTCAACATGGAGATTTGAGACTCCCTATAGACCTGTGGGTGCTGATGAGCAAAGCTGAATTAGAAGATGCCTGGCTGCCAAGAAAGTAAGACCTAAGGGCTGAGGTGGAGAAGGAGGACCTGACAAGATTCACAGAAAGTAGTTTATAGGAAGCTACCTCAAGGAGCTGAATCGAGCGATAGTTGTTAAATCTATGCGTGTGTAAGGCATGCAATAGAAAAGTATACTATGCAAATATTTATGTGTGCTGTACAATATATAATGTATTATATGGATATATGTGTGATATATGTGTCTAAAAGATAGGGAGCTCTCAAGCTTTGTCTGGAAGAAATGTCACAATTCCTTAGTTTCGATCTCAGCTACATCCCCTTATTTCCATCTCCCAACTCTGCGATTTCATTTTTGTGCACTGTGTACATGTGGAGGAGAGGGCACTGATGTCTGATGACGATGCCTAATGTTGCCGGGTACAGCACTCTCTAACTTATGGCTTGATGCCACGACTGTATTTGAGAGAGCGTGAGCTAATTTGGGGTATGTGGTGGAACACTGGGGCACTTCTGTTACTTCTCTGTCGGGTACAGTCGTGTATGTGAGTGTCTTGGCCAATCAAATTTTAGCAGAAGCAATCTATATCACATTGATATCTTTGAGGAGTCATTGAAAAGTAAGAGATAGTTTGCATAGCTTTCCCCCGGCAAGTTCCAGAAGGTGACACTTCTGGCAAGGGTGAATGGGCATCCCCTGTGTGAGGAGCAAAGCCTGTCTAATCTCGAACAATGATTTCAGGTCTGCAGCACAACCAGACCCATCATAACAACACACTACAGAATCCATCTCTGGTGTTCTTTACTGTCCAAAGGTTTTGATTATTTCCTATGTTCAATCATGTTCATCTTTTACTTAGACTTCTGACCTTCATCGCACCTAAGTCCTCCTGTACACATGGCTGAAAATCGTGGCTCCCTAGATTGATCTCTTTTGCTGGTTTCCTCCTTATACCTGCTCTGCTTTCTGCACTCTATCCCTCTGCCCACTGCCCTGCATAGGAAACACTGCGAGAGTCTTTTTCTCTTAACCGAAATGAAGTCCATCAGTTGCAGTGACCTTGTTTGCTTTCTGTAAGAGCTGACGCTGTCAACTTGCAGGACCTAGAGCCACCTGGTAGACGATCTCTAGAGAGGTCTGTGAGGAGTTTCTAGATTGAGTTAATTGAGAGGGGAAGTCTGCATTAAATGGGGGCAGATGATCCATCCTTGGTAGTCCTGAGTTAAATAATAGGAGGAGACCTGAGCGCCAGCACTCCTCTCAGCTTCCTGACTGCAGACACAATGTGAAAAGCTGCCCCTGATGCCTTGACTTACTTCCTTGATAGACTGTACCCTCAAATAGTAAGCCAAGAAATAGATCTTTTCTTGGTTACCATATTTGACAGGGATTTTATTATGGTGGCGAGAAAAGCAAGAAGTGTACCTACCGAACAGCATAAAGCATGCACAGAAGGGAAACATGGGTTCTTGTGACGGCTTGCCTAGCTTTAGAGGCTCACAAGTTGGATTTTCCCTTCAAAATTCATTACTGTGGCTGCTTCTCTGACACTGCTGTCCAGCCACACCGCTCTGTTGGTTTCTCCTCTTGCTGTCAGACATGACATCACACTTCTCTTTGTGTTAGCTCCTCCCTCCCGCTTCTCTTTCTCAGTCGCAAATGGTCCCCCACCTCTCGAGGCATGACAGACCTTCAAAGACATATAACGACACAGGTTGGCTTTTCCTGTTATCTCTGTTGTGCTGGGTGGAAGAGCTGGAGCCCCAAACGACCAGAGAGCAGCAGAAAACATAGGGCGGGCATGCTGCAAAGGTGGAGAGAACTGTCCTGCTCCTGTCCTCAGGTTTAAAAACAACATTCCGTCCGCAGATATACAAGGAAACCGTGCTGAAGTGTGTCTTGATGGGACCAGAGTGTCTCATCCCACGAGACCTGTCACCATTTGCAGTCACACTCAGTCAGTCAAGGGGTCTCTAACAGATGGAAACCTCGGCATGTCCAAATTCCATTTGGAGGTCAGGAAAGAAGGAAGCTGGCTGAAGAGGCCCCTTAGTGTCCCTTTGAGACAGCATTTGGCGTAAAGCTGTCCTTCTGCATTTGATTCTTATTAAACGGTTTGTCATTTAGCCCCTTGCTTTCATGCCCTCATCAAGGACACACTTTTGAGTCTACAGCTCAGAAGTGGTGTGGAACCCATCATCCTGACCTGCAGAGGAGCTCTAGAAGTCAAGGGTGAGGACATATTTGAAGGAGAGGTGACCTCCTATGGGCAGAGGAGGCCCTTTGCCCCTCGGAAATCATCCATTGTCAACACATGTCAGTGCTGCCTGGACGTGGAAGTTCTAAGCCCCATCTGGGAGCAGAGCAAGGTTGGCACAGCCCTCCCCTCCCTGCTTGACTTCCTCTTCCCTGGCTGTGGTAGGACACAGGTGGCAGGTGACTTCTCAGATGGAAAGTCCATCAGTACTCCAGAGCTCACTGCTGAGGTCACTTTTGCTATGCTAAAGGCCTCTTTGGCCACGTGGTGTTCAGGAAGAAGTGTGCTCAGCCCTCTTGAGAGTCCTTGATGGGTGAGGTGGCGAGGGAGATTATCCACTTTCACAGCAGATTCTGCCTGAAGTGACTCACGCCAAGGGCTTGGGAGCCTGGTTCTATTTTGGGCAGGTTCTCCATCCCCTCTGGTTATCTCTCCTCACAGCGGCACTAGTTATCTGGGAGCAAGCCTGGGGCAGGGCGTGAAGGGAGGAAAGGCCATGTAGTCACTCTTGAGCAGGAAGAGGGGGCCATGACAGCCCTAAGTGAGAAGGAAGGGGCTGACCAGGCCAGGAGAAGTCCTGAAAGACTGGCAGGTTCACCCCACTTTTGGGACCTTTGGTAGCCCAGAGCGCACGCTGAGGACTGGCCTGTGTGTGAGGTTCTGTGTCCTTTAACATGGAAGAACACCGAAAGCTCCATGTCTCGTTGCTTGTTATCAGTGGGAACTTTTGCCCCAATTTGTAAAATTATGGTTGATTGTTGAAATAGCCTCAGGGTACCAGTATAAAGAAAATGACATTTAATCAAAACACAGAGACACAGCAGAAAGGACCTTGCTCTCATCTTAGCTCAAAGAGAAACGGGAAAACCTGTCTTTCTGCCATCAGAGGATTGCTTTGTGGGTGCTTGGGTCTGCCATATACCCACTGTACTGGACCAATCTAGGAGAGGAGGGGAGGAAGGACTGTACAGCCTCATGGCAAGTGTCAAACATGAGCTGGGAAAATGGCTTCCAATGACCTGAATGCTGGGAGGAAGAAGGGAAGAGGCTACCAGTCCCATAAAACTGCCTCCAAACATATACATGGCTGAATAACATCACATAATGGCTTTATGACATGGAATAGAAGTGGCCTATCATCTCTGTCATGGGTGACAACATGGGAGGAGGGGGTTTGCTTTGAATTCCATCTGGTGACCTCTGCTGGCCATCACTGAGTTTTCACTGAGTCCTTCATAGAGAAACCCAATGGGGGTGACCTCTGACCTCTAGGATGCAGCCTTGGCTGTGATCTGGTCTGCCTGTAGGAGTCCCTGGGAACCTAGGACAGGACCTAAGACCTCTTGCTCAGGACAGGCAGGTGTCCCATGATATGGTCTGCCCACACAAGGGCTGATGCACGCACACACACTCTTCCACCAAGAGATGTGAGCAAGGAGAAGAGCTGCCCTCCACCTTCCCGCTTGTCAGGCTCAACCCCCATCACTGCAGTGACTACAGAGCATCCTGGCAGGGAGGGGAGCTTCGACAGCTCTGATCTCTCTGGAGGCCCAGGATAGCAGGGCAGCTATACAGGCCATCATGAAGAACACTGGGTACCAAGATCACAATAGGAATTTTATATCAGGTTGTGGAGGGAACCTCTACACATCCCTGGCACCAGAACTTTCCTCCTCTACATCCCAAGAAAATAGAAATCATTTTCTTACTACAAGGTAAAATGTGATCCCCCACTCAAGACGGGGAAGCCTGCACACTCTGAAGGAAACAGGTCACTGGCCGGTCTCGTGCATTCTCTCAGCAATTAAGCCGTTGCACTGTGCAATTTACATGTGTCCTTCATAATGGTCTGTTGTTCAGAAGGGACTTGCCTGGTGTTTATTTCAATTTCATGTAAATATTTCTGAACATAAATATTATTAAATCACACACTGCCGGGCGCTTGATCCCTTCCACGCCCCACAGTTGGGAGCTCCAGGTTCTTTCTGGTTTCCGTGTGAGACAAACTCTGGAGGATTGCTGGATACCGAGCAGCATCCTGTGAGCCTCACAGAAAACTTTCTTTCTTTTCTGACAAGTGACTCTGCCAGCATATTAAGAGGTATGTGCTCAAACACAGACTTCCAAAGACCCCGCATAAACATGTTCAATAAACTAAAAAAATGCTACCAAAGACACACACAAGGAGACTGCTGGGGAGCCATGTGCGTGTTTAGCGGGGTACTATTATTAATCTTTAAATCATGTGAACAATTAATCAAAATGACTATAAGACACAGCCATAGATCTTACAGAAAATCTAATAAAAATGGTTAGATAAGACACGTGAAGTCCAACTATATACTTTCTCCTTGATTGATCCTGATTAATAACCATAATGGAGCATTCCCGGGCCTTTATAGTGGGATCTCTGTGCTTTATTCACAGCAGGTTTCTGAGGTCAGAGTTTTTGCTACGTTTTGGGTGATCAGAGAATTTTCTTTCTATTGGCAGGTACTGAAGTGCACAGGAGGAAGAGATGAGAGAGGGTATTTTAATTCAGAGGGGATGGTGCTGAATTGCAGGTTCGTTTTTACCCTTGCTGGACTACAGGTGGTTTTTTTTTTTCTACATACAGAGAAACGTGGTTTCCCTGAAACTCAGGAAACACAGAGAGCTTGGTTCTACCCATGGATTGTGGTGGTCTTGTGAAGCCAGTATGGATAGTCTGCCCTACCCCAAAGCAGCAGGTCTGCTCCTCAGTACCTGGAAATAGGTCCAATATGCAAAGAAGTGAATACCAAGGCCCACTGGGGAGTCTGAAGCATCACCCTTATGTCCACCTCTGGGGTAGAAAGAAAAGAATGAAGTCACACTGTAAGCTAGGAACCGTGCTCTTTCCAGTGTTAAGGACGTTCCTAAAGGCAAATCCTGGTGCCAAAGTGGGACTCACACACTTGGGGCACAGGTGTATCTAAGTAGTACTCTACTTTAGTAACACATACTTTCTCTCTCTCTCTCTCCCTCCTTCCCTGTCTTTCTGTTTGTCGTCTCTAGGTGTTTACATCCTTGCATACATAGAGAGATGACAATATGGATAGATAGATGATAAATAAATGATAGGTTAATGGGTAGATGATAAAGAGATAATACATAGAGGGATGGATAGGCAGATAGATAGGTGGGTGATAGATAATATATAGGAGATAGATGAATAGATGATAGATGAATGATAGACAGATATGGTAGATGATTGATAGATAGATGATAGATAGATGATAAATTAGATAGACAGACTCTATCTATCTATCTATCTATCTATCTATCTATCTATCTAATAAAGATGGGTAATAGAAGGGTAGATAATAAATAATAGATAGTGGATAGACAGATGATAGATGATTGGTAGACACTGGCTGACTCTGTAGTACTCACTGTCTCCCTCATAGTGAGTGCAGCTAAGCTTGTCACTGTGCCAGGGACAAATCACATTTTCAGAATTCTGGCAAATAAAGGAACAACACCTAGAAAATAGAATTCATTATTTTGCCTCATATGAAGTTAGTTCTTGGGCACTGTGTAAGCTCTCACTGGCTCATTCCTGTCTGCTATGTTGTTCTTTAATGCTGGTAACTTGCCATTGGGGGTATTATGGAGGTGCAGGTTGTATGATGGAAGTCCACACTTTCTGTTGGGTGAGAAACAGTAGCCCTGATGGGCTGGCAGAGGCTTGCTGCCTGCCAGGGTCCTGCATAGGAAGCACTTGTTACCAAGGGAGGTTAGAATCCTGTGGATAGTCAGGAAACCCTCACCAGGTCCCCAGAGCAGGGCTAAGCTGATATGTTGCTGCCTCCAGGGCCAGGAAACTCCTGGAAACCCAGTGGTACCTGCCACTGAATCTTTGCAGGGGATTATGGGACACAAGGCCCAGGGCTGCTGTCTCCACTCTGCCTGTCCTTAGATGCCTTTCAGAACAACTCTGTTCTTTGCAGCACAGACATCAGATGGGTAGATGAAAGTGAAGCAAATCGGAGATCCAGGCAATAGATGCCTTCTTGGGGTATCTACTAACAGCAGGACTCGCCCTCAAATGTCTAGGGAGTCTTTACCATGAGAGTCTGAGAATCAACACCCCTCATCCCCGTGTGCCACTACCTACTTAAAGTGAAAATGGAACTTGGGGCTCTTGGATACAGTAGCTATCCTCCCCAGAGCTGGGAATATGTCCACCGTCTCCTACCCCCATCTGGGCCACCTAGATGCCTACTGTTTACAGGAACAAGAGGTCCTGGTCCTAGAGCAGGTGTGTTCCCGTCACTGCTATTTCCAGCAGCTCTCTACCTGCCCAGGCTTCTGCAGGCAACAGGGGCAGGACCGCCAGGAAAGGCCACATGGACGTCCTGGATCTTCACACTAACCTCACACGAGGAAACGCACAGAAGGAAGAGAGCTCTGCCAGGGAAGGAGAGTCCAGGCTGGCAGCATCTCGAGGCTCAGCTGTACCTGGGGTCCTTGAGCTGGATTCTTGGGTTTTAAAGTCTTTGCCTCCAACTTTTGTGATGTAGGAGATCTCCACTGTCACCCAGCATAAGGTGAAGAGGGACACATGCTCTCTCTGAGCTCTCCCACACCAGGGATTCCATCTCTAGGAGGAACCAAGTGCAGCAATGAAAGATCCAGACATTTGAGAAAGAGACATTAGGTATCAAACTTTGTGGTGCACCATAAAGAAGATGAGAGAGAAGAGTGCTGCCTGGAGAGGCCATATTTATTCAGCAGATGCCACTCTGAAACACAGCAAGGCGACATGCTGATGCTTAACGTTATTGTGTTCACATGTCAGTGGCCCGTGACATCAGCTATAACTTAGGACATGTTGTCTGGCAAGCCTAGAGTCTAGAGTCACCAAACCTAGCCAGACTTGATGGCCCATGTCTGTTATCCTTGCAATCCACTGGCTGAGACAGGCAGACAGCCAGTTAGGAGCCTTCCTAGACTACACACCAAGACTCCCAGTCTAAATAAACAAACAAACAAATAAGATAAACATCACTAAAATATTAAGTATTTCTGGAGGGAGCAGAGGAAGAAGAGATATTTTGGAAGCAAGACTGGAAGTAAATGAGAGAAGGAAGTGGAGGGGATGATTGGAAAGAGAGGATGGAGGAGGAAGAAGAGGATGGAGTGGAGAGGGGAGAACCGGAGAGGCAGGGCAAAGGGTGTGGAGGAGAGGAAGGAAGGACTGAGGAGGGAATAGGAGGAGGAAGTGGAGGAGGAACGGGAGGGGTTGCTGCAGTGGAACCAGCTGAGCTGCCTGCTCTTCCCACTTGCTCTGGCCCTTTGGTTATTGGCTATTATTTTTTAATTATTATTATTTTATTTATGTAATGGTCAGTCACAGGTAACAAAAGAATAGGTCATAAGAAATACTTGACGTCATCTATGCGTTACTATTTTCAACTCTTTCGTGACTGTGTCCCCCCCCCATTNTTATCCAGCTCTCCCTTCTGCACGCTCGCTCAGTCTTTGTCTCCTAACGGGAGGTAAGGTTAGACCTAGGAATGCCCTGGCACACCTAAAAGAAAATACGTCTGCAAGCAGGCGCGCAGAGTCCTAAAGAAAACACGAGCCAAACTGCGAAGGACTGACACCAAGTGGGTCCTCAGGTCAGGCACACCTTCCTCTGATGACCCAGCAGTGAACTCCCATGTGCGACCCTGGGGCAGGGCTGGCCAGGCTTGCAGGCTGCAGGACACTGTCCACTCTCCTGGGCTGTGTTCAGTTAGCATCAGATGCATTTGTCCGCAGGGCAAAACCCAATAAAACCGGGGAAAGTCAATCAATACCGAATTACGAATTACGACACCAACTTGGAAATGCCTTTCCTGTGTCTCCCATCAGCAGGGCTGGAGTGGGCTCACTCGCTGCTGCGCTGGCTGACAGAATGATAAGCGGCGGTAATTTGCCTTAAAAACCTTAATGAGTGGATCATCGCATGGAGGAAAGTGAAGCAGACCCGGGTCCCACGGCGGCCCCGCGCCACGCTCGGCTGTGCAGTAAGCAGACAGCCACAGTGACATCGCAGCCTGGGCTCCCCAGATGCAAACCCTCTCCCTCGCTTCCAGAGGTAATGAGGAGGTAATGAGGCTTGGCCTTGGCGCAGGCCCTACCTCCCATCAGCTCCCGGGAGGCCCAGGCCCCAAGTCTGCACAGAGCTCTGCCAGAGAAAGTGGGGAAGCCGGGCCTCGCCAAGTCATCCATTCCCCTGCAGAAGAAGGCTCCAAGATACCTACTTGACACAGGCAGGCTCGGTCAGGCTGCTCAGTGTTTAATTTGGTTTGATGGAGCTGTGACCGCTCGGGCTAGCAGCCCCCTTCAGCTCTGGGCATCTCATAGTCTCTTGCCCAGGTCTGCCTGATCCGAGGTCTCAGTTATAAAAACCCAAAGGTGGGCAGTGGGGCTGTTTGAGAACATCAGCTTAATTTGAGTTGAAAGGTCTTTGTTGTAAATCGGGGAAGGGAGGGGCCTGGGGACTTCAGCGAGTGTTTTGCTGGCAAGCTTGTTGAGATATGACTGCCTTTGTTGTGGTAATCTGAAATTAATTTGCACTTGAACCCAGCTTTCTTCTGGGCTCAATTTAAACACTGTTATAATTATGCACCCTGCATGAAATTGAGAACAGACCCGGATACACAAAGCCGAATATATGAATTCCCCAGGTAGGAAGTGCCTTCCCCCTCTTATCTCACAAAGTAATAAAACAAAATGTTCTGGGGGCCCACGCTTAAGAGAGAGGTACTTGCCTGAGGGGGACACAGTTAATCAGCCGTCTACACGCTGTACTGGGCGCATTCACAGTGGGTCAATCGCTTCCTTTCAAAGTGATGTTGAAGTTTCGCTAATACCAGTTGATTGGTACCGGGCTCATCATTTTTTTTTAAGTGAAAATGGTATATTACCTTGCATGTCATGGCCCTCATCTGGAAGCCGGCTTCCTAAGTGTCCCTTCCTCAGGCTCCTCTTAGTCCTGAGTGAGTAGCCACCCCTTCTCCTACCGCCATTGATCTCCCCGTTCCTGTTCAGCCTCCCACAGCATTCCTTTAGCTTTAACCCAGGTTAGTATTTTTGGTGAGGAATCTCATTAACCCCTAAGCCTGTCTGCTCTGTGACTGTCTTTGGCATTGTAATGCAAGGAAGGTGGAAGACCCCCCACACCCACAGTTCCCCCTCAACTCCACCCACCCATCCTCTTAAAGGGTGAATTCACTCCTCTCAGAGAAAACCCTCTGAAAGTGGGGGCTAACTGTCAGTTCCCATCAAAAGAAACACTGGAAGGAGCGTGAGGGTAGGAGGCTGAGGGAGATGAGCTAGCAGACCTGTGAGTGGCTGGCTCCCCCATCACCCCCACCTCAGTCTATCTGCCCACTTCCCATTGCTGCACATCACCCACCAAGAGGTTCATGGCTCTTTAACTGTCTTCCTCACCCTCAGGGGCACAGAAGGACAGAGACTGCCTGGCGCTGTGAGAGCCCTGGACAGACATCTGACAAAGGCCGGCTGCAGGGAGAGGTGAGCTTAGCCCTTGCTCTGTTCATGCTGACATCTGATGCTACCCTTCTTTAGAAGTAAAATCCTCAAGAATAAAAACACTTAGATGCTTCTATTAAATAAAATAAGAGCATTTCCCCCTAAAAGGGATTCCTAACCTGTCACTCAGGGAGGAATGCCAGTGGCGGATGTTGTTGGCTGCACTCAATGGTAACAAATTTATTTTAGAGAAACCCATGAGTAAGCATGGTTTTAGGGAGCGACATGCTTTGGTGGAATGTTTCGTCTTCCATGGGTTTTCTGTGAATTCGTGGTTTGTGGAAAGGAAGAACTTTCTTATTCTAAGGCTACAGTAGCAATAAAGTCACATTATTTACTGTTTTCCCAAACTTGTGAAAAACAAAGAGAAAGAAAACATGAAAAAGTGGTTTTTATGCCCCATAACCACTTTGCTGGGTATGTTATTTCAAACAAACTCCTGGAGCCAAGATTCAGATAGTTCATTGGTTGCTGCTAAGGACAGGGTTACAGCATCAGCCCTGGTGTCCAGGCAGGTGGTGGCCATAGTACTGCAGGCAGGGGTGTGCCCATACCCAGTGAGGGAGCGGGTGCTATAGCTGCATCCCTTGCCCTGTAAGGAGATGATGTGTGCCTCTGATGAAAGAGTGGGAGACTTGTACCACAGAGTCCTCACACCTCATTCCTGCACTGTAGAGTGACCTGGTGTCCCCACTAGGATGTAGGGGTTAGACCTCATCATAGAGAGGACTGGGGTGGCACTTGGAGGGGGTGCTAAATGGGGGAGGGGTGGAAGTGCCCATCTCACAGGAGAGTGTGGAGCTGTATGGCAGAGCTGGTGCACCTACTTCCCTAAGGAAGTGTAGAGGGACAGGACCATTCACTAGGGAACTTGGGTGAGCATACCCCAATTCTCAGAAGACACTCTGCAAGTCTATACTTCACAGGAAACATGTGTGTCCCTGTGCCCTGGAAAAGGAATAGGGCTCTAGAATCAATAAACTAAGGGCACCTCAGAAATGCAGGGACCTTGGGTGCCCTGGAGAGACCAAGGAAGGGTCAACAGGCTACACCAGCACAGGAACTTCTGGCAAGCTAAGGCCTCTCTCCATCCCCTTTCTCCCACCCCCTCCATAGCACTCCCCTCACCTCTCTCTTGTCTTCCCTTCCCCACCTCCCCTCCTCCTCTGGGCCTTATCTCTGAGCACTCAATCATGCTGTGTGCATCCCCATTGCTCCCTGACAAACAGCTGGGGCCAAACAACCTTCCCCACACAAAGCAGGGAGAGGCCTCTCCCAGGATGGCACCCTGATCTCATTATCGATTATCTGCTTCCTTGGGTTTTGTTTCCGGAAAGTTTGATACGGGGCAACAGAGGTGACAAAGGATTGGCAGGGGCCCTGGAAGCTAAGTGGCTAGCATTAGATCAGAGGCAGATGGTGGGGTGTTGGGCAAAAGCCACAGACACATCTTGACTTCATCTCTGGTGCCTTTATCTCGGATCTGTTTGAGCTCTCCCAGGCAATTTACTATCCTTGTCGTTGATTTTATCTGCTAAATGTGCCCCTGTGAAGAACTAGTTTTTGAATGATGAATCACCCCCCCCCTTAAAGAAAGTACACAGCTTCAGTGTGAATAGAGCTGCCTGAGCAGCCTAGGGGAACCTGTTCCTGATAATGCCATCCTAGGAAGACCCTGGTCCTGTAAGTTCACCTTATCTGCTGTAGCTGACTAGGTTTGCACAGGGCTGAGGCTCACATCACACACTCAGTTCTGCATGAGGCAGAGGGTTCTCTGACACAATCTAGGAAAGAAACCCCTATTTGTCTCCTCCTCTTGATGTCCTGTGACCTCTATTGATGGTACTTGTGACTATAATGAGACCAAGCCTGCTCTTTAGCCTATTATGCTGGAGATACTAAGCCCAGGGACTCCTGATCAGCATGGCCATGGCACTCAAGTGTGGTTTGTCTTTCTCCAGGTGGTCCTTGCCTTCCCAGTCCTCACTCCTGATTTCCTGGGGTGGTTAATCTTTTTATCCCCTTGACTAGAACAACTGTAAGATGCACCTCTGGGCAGGTCTGTAGGGGTATTTCCTGGAAGGAGTAATCCAGGGAGCTAGAGCTTCTTCAAGAATAGACAATGTCTTTGAGTATAGGTGGCCTTGATATAAGGAGATCTGAGGAAAAAGCATTTGTTTTGACCTGCTTTCACTCTCTCCCTTCTGGTGAGTTCATCTACTAGGTTGCTGCTGCTGTTGCTGTCCCATCACTGATTTTGGAACCGGTTTCTTTGACATTTCAGGAATTCCCCAAGTTTTCGTAGCTACATCAGAACTGCTAGGCATCTGGCCGTGTGGCCTGAGAAGCTCCAGTGCCTCTTGTTGCACCCAAATGGTGTAAAACATTCTAAAGGACCCTCTTGGTAGTGTGCATCTATTCTATCCATTTTCGGATTCTCCAGCAGACCCCAGCTAACACACAGTGGCTATTGAGATCCCGCCCCTCTCCCAATGGCTCAGGCGGAAGCACACAGCTCAGGTAAAGAGGTCATGGGGGTGTGGACCTCTGTCGGCAAGGCAAGCTACCGTTAGTGTTGATCGTGGGACAGTCTCAGCTGTGACGAGGTTGAAATTGGTGCTGACCTCACTCACGTATGTTCCGCCATGGAGAAATGGACGCTTCCTGCCTCTTCGCTGGTGCTCATCAGGTCCAGCTCCCTATGAGACGCAGTGGAGTTAGAACACGCTTATGCAGAGGGACGTTTGGGGGTATTTGGTGTAGTTTGGCAGTTTGTACAGGGTACCGTTGATATGATAGTTACAGGTTTCTCATGCTTTGCAAGGCCTCGTGCCTCAGCTTGCAGGATAGTTGCGGGTGGAGTGTGGAGTGTGGCCTTAAATGTGGGACTGATCACATATAAGGTCTGGTCAACGTGTGGGGTTCAACGGAGA
The DNA here is from genome assembly GCA_001685075.1 of Bramus lutescens. Taxonomy (NCBI): domain Eukaryota; kingdom Metazoa; phylum Chordata; class Mammalia; order Rodentia; family Cricetidae; genus Bramus; species Bramus lutescens. Next base: position 387,689 of record LOEQ01000155.1, read on the forward strand.
GGGCATCTCTGTTTCTCAGAACCTGATCTCCATCCACCTAATTTTCACCTTGTTTAGCTTCAGAGTTCACCCCTCTGAAGTCCCTACAGTCTGTGTGGCACCGTGTTCCAACCAGGCCACTCAGGCCCTAAATAGGAGGTCCAGCCTCAGCCCCTCATCTCTGCAGCCAGCACCGTCGCTATCAGATCCACTTTGAGGAGTCTGTTGGACCCATTTGGCAAATCCTGACCCCGAGTTTTCCTACTCTCCTGGGTTGCCTAGCCTCTCCACTTTCTGTAGGTGGAGGCTTTAACACTTTCCTGGTTAAATCCCTGAAGAGCCCAGTGTTAAAACATGGACTCTGAGGGGGCAGAGATGGCTCATGAGTTAATAGCACTGACTGCTCTTGTGGAGAAGACAAATTCTGTTTCCAACACCATGTTGGGTGGCTATTGTTTGTAACTCCAGCACCAGAGAATCTGACACTCTCTTCTAGCCTCTCTGAGAACTTGAACACACAACACACACACACACAAAGCATATATATTCTCCCCTCTCTCTTCTTCCTCTTCCCCTTCCTCTCAAAATTCCCCACATTCTTTTCCTTAACCATTGTTACAAATACATAAAGACGAACCACCCTGTAAATATAATCTGCTGAGTTCAGTCAGTGTCGCTTGTATGTATATTTTTCAGGGCTGACCACTCGGTTATTATGTTGTGGGATATTTTACTCTTTTGGTTTTTTTGGAGGGGGTTCGCCACCCAGCTCCCGAATAAACCACACGGATTCTTAGTTATGAATGCCCACCTTAGAGTGACTTGTTTCTTGCCAGCTTTTCTTAAATTATCCCGACTAGCTTTTGCCTCTGGGCTTTTATGGTTCTCTATTTCTGTATTCCTTTCTTTCCTTACTCTGTGACTGGCTGGGTGGGTTGGCGATTGGCCCTGACGTCCTCCTCTCCTTGTCCTCTTGCTCCTCTTCTTCACCCAGATTTCTCCTTCTATTTATCCTCTCTGCCTGCCAGCCCCTCCTATCC
>LOEQ01000155.1:404584-419937 GCA_001685075.1 Bramus lutescens
GAGAGAGAGAGAGAGAGAGAGAGAGAGAGAGAGAGAGAAATGGAACCTTTTGGTTTGGTTTTGTTTGTTTGGTTTTGGTTTTGGTTTTTCCAATACAGGGTTTCTCCGTAGCTTTTGGAGCCTGTCCTGGAACTTCCTCTCTAGACCAGGTTGACCTCTGCCTCCCAGGAGCTGGGATTAAAAGGCGTGTGCCGCCACTGCCCGGCGAGTAATGGAGTCTTAAAACATTTTGTTCTCGTCACGTGTCAATCCCTGAGTGTCATTTGGGTTCGCATTCTTTAACTGTGAGTGAAGCTGAGCTTACTAATTGTGTTTATTGACATGTTTTTATCTATTTTCTATGAAGCTTGAGTTCACATCTGTCATTCTTCTTTCTATGTTTCTTAATTTCTAGAATTGTCAGTAATTCCAGAAAGCATTCCCTTGTCCATGTATTAGTTAAGTGGAGGCATAAAGAAAACTGATATGGGGTGGGGAGAATTACATAAGCAGAATGTGTCAAATGTGGTCTGACCCAGCCAAGCCGCAGGGTGAGCTTCAGAAGGGAGACTGCTATTGACCTTTGGTTCCTCTTCCTCTTTCTTACACAGTCTGTGTCCTGGGCATCCTTCTTTTGAAGGCTTGTCTTCTGTGAGACAACTCAAACATAGATTCGTTTAGGTTCACAGGGAACCTTTCCAGAGATGTTTATGGAATTACGTTCTCTGGGGGAGTTGACAATTGCTTTAAGCATGTGACCTGGAAGCCAACTTCTGTGACAGGGATCCAGTGAGGATATGCCTGAGTCTGGGAATTCCCAGTGGGAAGGCATGGGGAGGTCGACACCCACCAGTGGTATCTGTCTTTTCTGTCAACAAAATGGGCAAGCGATGTACCCTGCTGTGTTGTTGCCAAGACTGCACTGGGCTGGGGGCTGCCAGGCAGAGCAGGTAGAGACATCTTCCATGGAAGCCAACAGTCCCGTCTCTCAACTCCAGAGGCAGGGGAGTCCTTGCGTCCCATATGATGCTCTGCCTGGGGTCAAAGAAGCGTTCAGTCAAGGACCTGCGCCTTTCTCCCTTTCTGATCGTTTGCTCTCAGGCTCCCCCACCGCACTCCTGCCTGCTCCTTGTTAACCATGCTAGGGAGTGCCAGGTGAGCCCAGGCTCTGCCCAGCACCTCACACACACCATTCTGTTTCTTCCTCCCAAGAACCAACCTGGCTTCCTTAGCTGCTCATTGAGCCACACCTGTGAACACTTCTCTTCGGAACCAGATGCCTCCGGAATAGTCAAGCTTCTCCCGCTTTGGTATTAAAATGGGTTTAAATATTTTAATTACATTTTAAATATTAATATTTTAAATATGCGTGTAAACAGGCATTAATGACTCTCAAACAGAAAACTCTCAGAACCACTAAGCTAGATTGAAGTGAGACAATGGAATCAGGAAGGGCTGGCCCTGCGCCTGATCTCTGTGACTCAGGAGGTGAATGAGGAGGCTGGGGCTATTGGACTAACTGTTCCATATGCACTTGCCTTGTAAGGGCATCCAGACATGGACTTGGTGGCTCCAGAAGCTAGACTGTGGTGCAGCTATAGGATTGGGAGAAGAACAAGCCCTTGAGGATGAGCCCTCGGCTCTTTGTCATCTCCTCGGCAGTGTGGGAGACAGTTTATTGACTGTTTTTATTTCTCCAGATAGCTCTCCCTCCCTGGCAAAGGCGTGGAAGAATTGAAGGGGACAGAAATGAACACCTAGAAGAGAGGTATGCTCTAAACGTACTGTGTACTGTGCTGGGTTGAAAGGAGTTTGGTCTAAAAGAGAAGGCTGCTGTGTCAGAGGCTCAGAATATTTGTGGCTAAGAAACGTACCTTCCTAGAAACCCATCCTCCAAGAGAAACACCCTCTGGGGGCCTTCACACACAACTCAGGATGACTTCTATACCTTTCCACATTAACTGCATGGTCTGTGGAAACAAGCGCCCCAGGACCTTCTGAGCACATCTCCCAGGGGCAGCACACAAGTCGGCGAGTGAATGTGTGCTCTGAAAATGTGGATCAGAGTTGGGCCTTGCCACTTCAGGCCTCTCCCTCCAAACATACACAGAAAGGGTCAGTAATGGGGAAACACTTCCCATCCTGCAGAAAGATAATTTCTGGCCCCATCAGGGACTGACATCACCAACTCCCAATTTGTCTCTTGGAGTCAAGTTCCCAGGTGTGTGAATGAAGGACAATGGGTTCACCCATCTCTGAGTTGCAGGAAAAAGGTATTGAGTCTTTGTGAGAACTTTCAAATTATAAATTTCTAGTGCATCTACTACTTTGAGGTTACGGCCACCGGTGGATCAGGTTGATGGACTTGTCTCTCTTGGGAACTCCTTGATACTTAGAGTGGTGTTGAAGAGAAAGAGGCTACGTTGAGAGCCCTGTGGAACAGGAAAAGATGGGCAGAGGACAACGGCAAACAAAACAAACCCACCAATCCTCATCATTCCGTTCAGGCCAGACTGTCTGGGTGGTGTCCCGCATCCTGAAACAGAACTGGCCACATTCGTTGTCTTCTTATAGAACTGGGCAAGCAAGCCAAAGCTCTCACATTTGCTTCTGTCAAAACAATAAACCAAAACCAAAGCCAGGCTGAGTTCAACAACATAGTGTGTGGATGCAGAAATGGTACTCAAGACACTGTACCAGAGTCCAACCAGCCAAGGCAGAGAGGGGAGGTTGTAGGCAAACCACTTGCATCTGGGAGGAATGCTGAGAGCAGAAGTGGTCTTTCCCGGGGAAGATCACACCAATTGGTTCTCCAACACCAAACTGTTAGTTCTGAAAACACTGGCATACAAATAACATTATGTGGACTGAGTAAGTTGTAGTCATGTATTTAGGAATCTATACACACACATACATACATACATACACTATATATATACATACATATATATATAATAACACAATTAAACAATTAAATAGCAATTTATAAGGAGACTATGCATATGACCAAAATGGAGCAAGGGAGGGTACATGGGAGAGTTTGGAGAGAGGAAAGGGAGGGAGAAATAATTCAGTTATATTATAATCTTTTTTTAGGATTATGAACTAGAGGTATGACCCTTGGCATGGGGGTGCTGAGATGTGATGGAACCTTTAAAAGACAGGGCTTCACCAGAGACAGGACCACAAGAAGGCTTTGTGCCATACACAATGACTTAAGAGTGTGCTGGGGACTTATAACCTGGAAGCCACGGGATAAATGAACTCTTTATAGTTTGTACCATAACAACCTGTGGTTGTTCCATGTGAGTTCCAGCCAGTTCCATAAACAGGTCTTGCTCTTTGTCCATATTGCTCACACATTTGAAAACAGGTCGAGCCCCTACCACGGGAGAGGGGTTTGCAGAGATTCAATGGGGACACCACCTGCCAAGCCTGCAAGGCTCTCTGGTGGAGAACCATAGAGATCTGAGAAAGATGTCTCCCACAGGATGTAGAAAGCATGCTCTTCATATTGAAGCCTCAAGACAGGAAAAGGAAAGCACTGTACAGTCGGGTCCATGGGGAGGAGGTTGCTTTCTCTGCACTGCTCCCCAGGAGCTTTCCCAGATGCAGTACCTCGCTCTGGCCTCTTCCTTCTCCCCTTTGTCTTTCTTTTTGAGGACAGATGTAAAAAAGACTGCATCTTTGACATTTACCTTTTCTCTCAAAGCTGCTTTTCTCACCTTGGCCCTACCCTGGCTTAATCCCTTGCTAGCTCAAGCCACTCTTGACCTTGACTGAAGGTCAATCGAAGCACTTCCCCTAACACACGCCTCATTTAGCCTCGTTTAACTCAACTGCCATCTGGCCTGAAGACTGTTTATCACATGCTGATGACAGCTCGAGGCCCTGGAAGAATTTTAGGAGTGTGACCCAACCCACATGGCAGAAGGAGAATTACAAGTAGAAAGTTGAAGCTGGGTCTCCTGGGTTTATCCAAGGAGAAAGGAGAGGGTGTGGCCCCTCCCTCTCATCCTTCCAAGCAAGTAAAGAGAGCCAGGTTATCTTCCAGGCCAAACTTTCAGAACTTTGTGCAATGTCAGGTTTCATTGGCTGTCTTGTACATGCTGGGACTAAAGTCAAGGATTTTTCTGATGGAGCCCAAGTCCAGTGCTGTGTATTTCTCATCATCCTTTTTTAGTGTTAGCACCACACAGCTCGGGGTGGTTTTACTGACCACTGTTACCCTAGAATCACATGGCCTAGCTCACAGGCCATGTTCAATGTGTATGTAAGTGTATACATTTTGAAACTGTATTATGTTTAATATACATATACTTTACATGTATTACACATGCATACAAAATAGTCCATGGGGACCATACTTGTTTGTATGCATATATATATTTTTAAATTTCATTTTGCATTCCAACCCCAGTACTCCCTCCCACGCCTCCTCCTGCCCCCCACGCCCCCGTCAGCTCCCTCAGCCTACTCCCTAGTCACTCTTCCCAAAGAGTAAGGCCTTCCATGGGGAGTCAACAAAGCCTGCTCCATTAAGTTGAGGGAGGACCAGGCCCCTCCCCTCTGCATTAAGGTTGAGCATAGCATCCCACCACAGGGAATGGGCTCCAACAAGCTAGCTCATGTCTCAGGGATAGATCCTGGTCCTACTGGCAGGGGCCCCTCAGATAGACCAAGATACACAACTGTCTCCCATGTGCAGAGGGCCTAGTTCGATCGCATGGAGGCTCCACAGCTGTCAGTCTAGGGTTCATGAGTTCCTATAAACTTGGTTCAGAGGTCTCTATAGATTTCTATTTCATGATCTTGACCTCCTTTGTTCATAGACTCCCTCCTCCCTCTCTTCGACTGGATTCCTGGAGCTCAGCCTGGTGTTTGCTGTGGATCTCTGCATCTGGTTCCATCAATGACTGTATGAAGGCTCTATGAAGACAGTTGGGATGTTTGCCAATCTGATTACAGGGGGAGGCCAGTTCAGATACACTCTCCAGTATTGATAGCACTCTTAGTTAGGTTCAACTTTGTAGATTCCTGGCAATTTCCGTAGCACCACGTTTCTCTCCAATGGCTAACCTAACCCCATAATGGCTCTCGCTATCAAGCTATCTCTTTCATTGTTCTCCCATTCTGTACTTACCCCAACTCCACCCTCCCATTCCCTCATATTCTCAGGCCTCATCCCCTTCCCCTTATCACCCCCTCTTGCCCCCAGTTTCCGCAGGAGATCTCATCTAATTCCCCTTCTCAGGGCAATTCATGCATCCCTCTTGGGAAAGGAGCATACTTGTAACACGTTCAATCCCACGTCACCATTTTCCACACCTACATTGTGTAACTTGATTAAACTGTTTCTCAATCCAGGCAAGATCCTCTGTGTAGCATTTATGATGATGCTCTGAGAACAAGGAAGGTTAAGTAAGGGGCTTCTTTTTGCAGTGGATAGAGACCGTAACAGAAAGACACAACTGTTCAAAATTCAAAGAGGAACTGGCTGTGAGGAGTTCTATCCCAACTGATAGGTTTGTGACACAACCCTGCACCCAAGGAGAACACCATGGAAGAGTGGGCAGAAAGATTGGAAGAGCCAGAGGGTCAGAATGTCTGCTGTGCCACAGCGTATGATGATGTCCTCTGTGTTTGATGGGGAAGCTATACTAGTGAAGTTTCAACAGTACAGTTACCTAAACAAGGCTCAAAAATGATAGTATTAGTTCACATGCCAAGGTAGATGAGAGCAATCTCACACAGGCCCAACCGAAGATAAAGAGATGCCGTCAATAAATGGCTGTTGATAAAGGGAGAATCCATGTGGTCCAGGGATGAGTCCCCTGATAAGTCATCTAATCCCAAGTGGTCAGCTCTAAACACACACACACACACATGCATATGTGTGTGTATGTATAGTTAACATTGTTATACATACATGCACATACACATCCTCATCCTGTTGGCCTGACTCTATTGAGCAGAGGGCATGACAATCGTTTCAGGTGCCTTGGGAGAGATGCTTTCAGAGCCAAGGAGACCAGAGCCTGCCTGGACCACATGTGCTCTGGCCAGGATTCTGACATCTGCTCTCAGCCCCTGCCCATATAACAGCCTCTCTGTGGTAGGCCGTGCAGTCTGTAGACTGGATGTACGGATGGCATTCACTCCAGGAAACCGAGGGTGGGAACACTGACATGGACAATCTGGGTCACATGCTTACGGCTTCTAGAAGCAAGATTCCAACCCTGCACCCTGCTCCCCAGACCTGCTCCCCTCATGATGATCCATCTTCTCTTCAGTGATTGAACTACATGGGTTTTGAAGTCATTCCCCTGATTATACCTGGTACACCTTTCTTTCCCATGCCCCATCCAGGACAGAGGGTAATTCCAGGATGGGCTTCCAAGTACTGATTCCCTTGGCTTAGCTCACCTCTATGGCTTCCCGAGGATTTGGGAAGTGGCTCTAGCTACTCTCCCTGTCCCACACATGGCGCTCCATCTTGACTTCCTGTATGGTCTTCATGGAGGGCAAGGTCTGTCCCACACCTCCTTTCCTGCCCCTTTTTCCAGGACGATAAATAACCTCCTCTGCTTCCTCTCCCATTGGCTTTTCATCCTTCTGATCTCAGGTCCTCTGGAAACCTGTCTGGTCCCCTCCAGTTTCTCATGCAGCTCTGCCCCACCTCCTCTCTGGGACTAGTCTACACAGTGGACCTGGCTCATTGTTTCCATGATTGAAGTTTCTCTGGTGCCAGGGTGGGTGAACAAGCGGTTTCTTAGACTCTGAGAAGTGAACACACCATGGTGCTTCCACTGCACCTCATTTGCCTCCCACTGGATCTGTTGGAAGCTTATTAGAAGTTCTGGGGGTACTTGTGCTGTCTCTTTGAAATGGCTGCTTTGCAGGTAAGGAAAATACTGGTGACTAAACACAAGAGAAAGGCATCTTGGTCTGGGTTTTTGCTCCCTAAAATGATATGGTTTAACCTAAGCACACTTTGGCCTCTCATCTATATATAAGACATGGAGCTCAATGGTTCTCTGTGACACTGTGAGATGTTAATGGCATCCCTGATCTGTGTCCTCTTCAACAGTGTCCAAGAAGACATTTCCACGTGGCCCTCCCCAAGGAAGGATCCTTGTCACTGGCTGAATGCTGTCCCTTTAAAATGGTACATACTCCAGCTGTTCTTCCTCTGAAGCCAACATCTTTCCATATGGAGGGGTGCAGATTCTGCTCCTTTAATTACCTTGTCCTTCTGGGGGGATCTGTGCTAAGCCTCAACCACATATGACGCATTACACCTTCATTTTATTTTATACAGATGCGTTTGAATACTCTCAGATATATACATCTTGGAAGTTCGTATCCTGTCAGATCATAAATCCTTTGCCAAACCATCATTTTTGGCCACAAGACACATGATTTCCATGTAAATGATTCTCGATAGGCTCCCAACTGGCCTTGCCTTCCCACAGCCACGTACGCACTCAGGTTTCTCAACCTGGCTTTCTGAACACGGGGGAATACTACTTTTGTTTGGGAAGGAAGACATTTGAGGAGATACTTTGAAATCATAAAAAAAAGGCTTTGGTAGAGACAGGCGACCGTCTGGGTCTGCCTAGGCAGGGGCTTGTCAGGCAGGGTTGATGAATGGTGGGCTCCTGAGGCCTCCCGTTTGTTTAGTGTTCTTGTTCTGCTACAGCTGCACACAAAACCAGCATTGAAGTGTCTGCCAGGAAACATAACATAACCTGGCCCGGCGCAGCCCACGGGGTACTGCCCCGAGAAGGCCGGATTGTTCCTTGGGGCCGGGCTCTGGCCGGAGATTCCCAAGCCGTGAAGTAGAGCGAGGCATGCAGAAGACTTTCCAGTACATTACACAGGGTCTGGCCACGGCCATCAATACTGGCCGACCTGACCCAGAGGATGACAGATGGGAAAGCAGGAATCTCTCTAAGCTGGGCCAAGCCGGGAGGGGTGTCCGTCAGGGGCTTAAGGCTCCCATGCTGTGGTCTGAAAGCCCTTTGACACACCACCAAGGAAGATCCACTTTTGCCTCTGCCTCCAGGCTGGTGATTCTATTTCTCCTTTCCTAACCTGGGTATTTACCAGACCAGTGCAAGGCCATCAGACATTTACAGACCCATCCAGGACACGGAAACCTCTACCTCCTCCATGGGGACACTCCCCTCAACAATTGATTCATATTTTTATTTTATGTGTGGTGTATCAGTATGCGTCACAAGTCTGCAGATACCGACAGATGCCAGGAGATGGTGTCAGATCCTCTGGAGCTACAATTACAGGTAATTGTGAACAGCCGGTGCCGGTGTTGGGCCCCAAACTCAGGTCTTCTGGAAAAACTGCACTGCTCTTAACAACAGAACCACCTAGTTACTTTCTTCCGCTAATAGTTTTCAAATGCTCTTTACACTTCTTAAGGTAATTATCATGCCAATGAGAATGCATGCACTTAATTATTTATGTCTTATTTTAAATAGAAGCAATTAGGAAACAGATTCAAAATTAGCCTGCAAGGAACCAAGGAAGGATGGGTATGGATTTCAGCATAGTTTCTCTATGAAGTTTTTTGTACTTAGAAACAAGTCATTATCTGAAATCTGAATCTATAAGTTCATTTCTAGCACTTTAGACACTAGTTTTACAAGGGACCATATATATATGTATATATATATATATATGCCAGGTGTGTTGCCATAAAATATAAATATATTACTAATAATACATATCATATTTACTACTACTAATTATTATATATATATATATATATGTATTAGCAGTGACAACATACCCAGTCATTTTAACACACCTAGGTGTCCAATTCCAGATTCCAGTACATCTGTGTGTCTATTTCCAGAAATACCCCTAAACTGAAATCCCATGCCAACTGAATAGCAACCTCCCACCCATTCACCCCCCAGTAAACAGCAGCCCACACCCCTCCACCCAAGCACGCTCATTCCGCTAATTTTTCTCACGAGTTTTAGGACGCTGCACCTACTGTAAGCTGGGTCCTACAGTTTTCCTCTGGATCTGGCTACTGCCACTTAGTACAAGGTGCTCCTGCTCACGCACACTACAGTGTGTATCATCACACTTCCCTCTCTTTGTAGCTGAGTGATATTCCGTTGTGTGCACATTTTCTTCATCCGCTCGTCTGTCACTAGGTACTCGACAGACTTCAGGCTTGTGTTAGTCAGCATGGTGATGAAATACCGAGACGAAAATCAATTTGGAAGAGGAAGGATTTTTCTTGGCTTTTGACTTCAGAAGTCCAGTCCATGCCCAGATGGCCCTACTGCCTTTTGTCTGAGGCAAGAGCAAACATCATGGTCTTACCACCTCACACACAAGTATGTATGAAAATCTGAATCACCCCCACCCCTTATTTTAGGAAACAATGAAGAGGAATCCGCCTGTTCTTTGAACACTCTGCTCATGAATATTCTTAACGAAATATCTCATACTATCACTGGTAAATTCTTTCCTTCTGTTTCTTTAAGTGAGTGTGTGTATATGTGCATACATTTTTTGTTTGTGTTTTAAGATATGATTTCTCTGTGTAGTCCTGAATGTCCTAAAAATGTCTATGGAGTCCTTGATTGACCTTGAACTCACATGGATCTGCCTGCCTCTGCCTCCTGTCTTTTGGGATTAAAGGTTTGAGTGCCCTACTAGTGAGGTCTAGGAGGTCTTGTACTGATGCCAACGAGGAGGGCAAGAAGGGCAGGCTTTGAATCTGATGCAATAAGTTTCAAAGAGACAGAACCTCTGGTATATCAAGATTCGGCCTCATCCATAATCCACCACCATGGCTGAGAAAGGCACTGCTGCTGGAGGAGTAATGGGCATTGACAACTCCTTAAAAGAGCTGTTAAAGACCTCCTTCATCCAAGGTGGGATAACATGTGGCACTCACAAAGCTACCAAGCCCTCAGGCAAGCAACAAACCCATCACTGTGTAATGGCATCCATACGAACCTAAGTACGTCAAGTTAGTTGAAGCACCTTGAGCAGAACGCCAGATCAGCCTAATTAAGGTTAAAGCCAAAGAGAAACCAGGGAAATGGGGAGGTCTCTGCAGAAACTCATCACGAGAGCAAACCAAATAGAGTGGGTACAGTTGTGTAGTGGGTAAGGACCATCGTAAAGAATCCCGGGCCGACGATATCGCCAAAGGGAACTTCAGATGAGAGAAATGAACAAATGAAAGATTTGGATCATTAACAAAAAATAAGAGTTAAGATTGGTAGAGAAATTGGATGTCCAGGAGAGACCATATACTCTCCCAGAAGTGTGATTCAGAGCAGCCTAGCAGAGATGAGCTGCAGGAAGGAGGAAGCTGGCCAAAAGAGATCTAGGGAAATTAAAAAAAAAATTTTTGTATTTACTGAAAACATAGAATAAGTGTATCAGTGTGTTTTGTTGCTCTTCTGTTAGGGTTCCTCATGACTTCTGTCCCATGACTACTCTAGAAGAACTTCTCATGAAGATTTAGTGTGAATCTGTGGGGTCTAGTTCATTTAAAATCGCATTATTCCTCAGCTTGGGCATCAAAGCAAGAGTGCTACTTAGAGACAGCACATTTCTCTCAGGGGATGGCAATGTGTGGAAGACGGCCAGAGGGATTCTGAAGAAAGGCCATGGCCAAGTTCATCATACTTGCAACTTCGCCAGTTGGACGCTTTGGATTGTATAGCCGTCCCATGGTAATGTATGAAACAGAGATAACTTTTCCTGGTTATATGATAGATACATTTATACTCTTTGGTTTGCAATATGATGCAGTTCATCCACTATCAAATATGGAGATGCTTGAATAGTTGACGAATCTACGCTTTCTCTTGATAAATGTACAAGATATTTGACTCTTGGTGACCTTATATGTGTGCAAGCTGGAGTTTGTGACTCTTTCAGGTCAGAGTGGGACAGTGCCTTAGCCACAAACACCCCACCTTGTCCCTCAGAAGTTACCCCTTACCCCAGGGCAATGCCTCTTTCCAGTGTTGGCTGCAAGGTGTCTGCTCATGAAGAGTCTTTGCTCACCTCACTCCCTCACCGTGAGGCAGAATCAGCTCATAAATACCTATCCCTTGACAAGAAAGATATCTGTTGAGCTAAGTAGGCCCCACTTCCTATTTCTGTCCATATGTTTCTGTTATTTATGTACAGAAAATGGCATTTCCCCACGCACTCTGGGTGTTGATTAGAGCTTCCCTCCTGTGTTAGTGCTGTGGCCTGCCTGCTCATCACCCATCAGTAATGCACAACCTTGTGTGGGTTTTCAGAGAGCTCCAGTGACCTCATAAAATAAAGTGGTCAGAGTCCACAGTGCCATCTGCCCGCCGGATATGAAAGGGGTGGAGACAAGGGTGTGGGCCTTTGTGTTTCCTGAGAAAGTTGTTGTAGTGACATTTCAGTATTTTAATAAATAAAGCCTGTCTGAAGATCTGAGAGTAAAACAGCCCCACTGGTCAGCCTTACAGACCAGGTTATGGCAACACACACCTTTAATCCCAGTCCTTGAGAGGAATGTAACTGGGGAGATAGTTCTCAGACACACAGTCTCATTCTGAGATTCCTGGAGGCAGAATCACCACTTGCTGTTTTATTTTTTAGATCTTCAGGTTGAGCCCCAATCTGACCCTGAGTTTTTATTAATCGTGCATCAAGTTGTATTGTACGTGGCAATATTCTGACTAGAATGCAAAGATATTTTACAGGCAGGCCATCAAAATGCCCTATATGGGACTCAGTTCTTTATCCAAAAGCACCGCACACAGCACATTCCCACATGGACTGACCCTCAGCCTGTGGGCTGACTGCATGGTCTGCAATGCGATGCCAGCCAGGAGTCAAGGCAAATGTTCTGGTCAGTGTCGATTCTGAAAAGCCCAGTGTCAGACACTGGAGAGCACCTGACCTTGTCTGGTCTATGACTGCAGCCACCTCCGGTTAACTTGGGCTTTGTCCCTGTCACTTTTGCTACCAACACACCAAGTAGGAAAGATAAACATCGCCCTAAATTTGTGGATAAAATAATTGAGATTAGGGTTGTTTCATAAGGGAGAGGAGGGAGAGAGAGGGTGGAGAGAGGAGGGAGAGAAAGAGAGAAGAGAGAGAGGGAGGAGAGAAGAAGGGAGGGAGAGGGAGGGGGCTAATTATTTTTCAACCAACAATGCAATGCAAAAATTATCTGGGCTCTTAGTGTCCCTTAGTGTCCTCCCCCATTCATATATACATCCATCCTAACAATAAATTTTCCTTTAACTTCCTATTTATTGCATGGAAACTTAACACAAATGCTTTTGTTTTATTCAGGAGCTTAGAAACTAATTCTATCAATTAGAAAATAAAGTAACTTAATCTCAGGGCTACTTTTGTTTCTCCATATATGAAAGGTGGGGTGTTCAGGCTACTTAATAGTGTAAAATGGAAGAAAGTAGCCATTTCTTTTCAAATGGAGCTTCTAAGAGCTTGTGTAATGACTGTTAGTGGTTCTTATCTTAGCCTGACAATGTGTATTGCTTCAGTTCAGTGTCTAGGGTGAGGTGGACCAAAATTGAATATAGATCACATCTTGAACTTGGCTGTGGAACAAATTGGTCTGATTGTGTGGGATTACATGGTGCATGGATTTTTAAATGAAGCACTTTCTTGCCCTATTAAGTAATGCCGACAGCGCTGCTGCGGAGAGTCAGCCTCATTTCTTGAGTATTTTCATCCATGGTCTTCTTCTATTAATCAATAGTCTTTTATGTAGGTGTGATGGCAGCCCAGGGCTTCATCACTAGGAGGATTATTCAGATCATGTAAAATTTCGGAGTGTTCCCATCCCCCCACTTTGCGTGTCTCATCACATTACACTTACTGCTTTTGTTGAGAAGTCAAATTCTGTCTTTTCACTGGGTGCCTAAGCTGCTGCTTCATTAAAATCGTGTTTCTATTTCCTGTTTGCTTTCTTCTGGAATCCAGTTTCAGGCCGTTTTCTCATTGTTTCTGGTTTTGCAGTATTGGATCCACCCAGGCGTGTGAGGTTTTGAGAACCTCAGGAGCATCAGGATGGAGGCTTAGGGATCACCTTCCTGAGCTCAGGGGTGGCCACCCGTAGCTTCAGCTACTGGGATGTGTGAGTCCAAAACCTTCCACCACCACTGAATATGACAGGAAATTATGCATGGCTTGGTCCTATTCAAAGGTGTTCAACCTAGGAAGCCTTTGAAACTCACTTTCACTGGGTGCGTGTGTGCGTTCAATTAACAAACATGCCGGCTGATGTTTCTCTATCCCAGTTGACCAATGCCTTTGTGATGTCTAAGCATGGTAGCACCTGTAGGTCCTCGTGTGCCCATTGAGATGACTCTGTCTCAGACTGTTTCCTACTGTATGGTAAGGCTCTCAAGACAAGGAAAAGAGATTCAACTGACTCACAGTCCCAGAGGGAAGTCCTAGGTCATGGCTTTGGCACTTGACTGGTTTCTTCAAGCACAATTCATAAAAACTCAGAGACAGAAACTAGGATTCAACCAGAAGGTCAGAGAAGCAAAGCAGCCAGCCACTGGCTCTTACTTCTCCCTCAGTCCGAAATGGCGATCCTGCCTCCAGGAATCTCAGAATGAGACTGTGTCGGAGAGTTGTCTCCTCCGGCTTTATAATCCTTTCTTGTTCTGGGATTAAAGGCACCACTACCGCCTGGTTTCTATGGCAAGCTACTGGGATTAAAGATGCATGTCATTGTTGCCTGCTCTGTAAGGCTGGCCAGTGTGACTGTTTTACTTTTCTGATACTCAGGCAAGACCTGACCAGGCCTGATATACTTTCTGTTCACAGTAAACTGTGGACAAGGATGTAACTGTGACATGCCCCTCCTGCAGTGACCTCATTGGTCCTGGGGAGTGAGTTCACTCAGGTGAAAAGGCTGGCGTCCATTCCTGAGGGTGCTACCCTATGTCTCAGATGCCACTTAGCCTCATCCAGCCACCAGATAATAGTACAATTGAAACTAAATTTCAGAGCCTATCACCGCCAGCCTCGACTACCTGCTTCTCTTCAGAACAAATTTCTTACCCTTTGTATAGTACAATAGTGCTTCTAATGGGGGAGCATCCCTCACACCAAGAGAGTAGAAAAGTCTACCTGAGAGGACAGACAACATCCCCAGTCCCTGGTTATATGTTCTTCTTACCCCTGTCCACAGTCCAGACAGAACTGTGAGCATCCAGGCTCAGAAGAGCTCTGAGATCCTCACAGGTACATGGGCCAGAGTGACCAGATATGGCTCAGAGTCCTCACTCAATGTCTTCACTGCAGCACTTGGATATCATGACCAAATGCCACAGCTGAGGAGAATTCTGTCTGCTCCCCACTACATTGACAGAAGGGCTAACTGTGGCTCTTCTAGGCAGTAGCAGTGATCAGTAATGTCAGCAATGATGACAGCAAGTGAACCTGTGCCTGGTAGGGCCCTATTCTCTCCAGGTATCAACCATCTCATACACAGTAACACTACCTGGTGAGATTATAGGGAGAGACAGGATGGGCTTCATGATAGCAAGGTGTTCATTGCTATGTCTGTTCTTGGGTTGTGACAGGGACTTACATATATGTAATATTACTACCTCACATGGAAAGTGGGCATGTGTGTGACTGAGTCTAGGGAAGAACCGACTGACTTGAAGCTGGCATCCCATCTTGCATGGGCATCAAGGGAAGCAGCTGCGGCATTTATGTCACACACATGGCACCTTTGAAGTAGATTTAGCATTTTGGGTGTCATTTTGCAAGAAAGACATGCAATTTAAAAAGGGTGTGTGAAGAATGCAGAGTTGCCTACCCTATTTACCCTAGTAAAATATGTGTAATGAGTACTCAAAAAATAAACTGAATTATGCCAACTGACTTTGTTTCCCCTTTTAATATCAAATAATTAATATCAGTCAAAAGACGGGTGTGACAGCAGTTCTGGGTCGTCAATCTGACTATCTCTGGAATGAACTACAATCCAGAAATGGAGGATAAACCTGTGAGAGACTTTTTGCTTGGTTTGAAGAGGGTGAATCCACTTCTAGGCCATACCTTTGAGGTAGGAAAAAAAATCCACCTTTGATTTGGATCTTGAGGCAGGAAGACATAGCTTTAATCTGAGCCACACCTTCTTCTGTGTTGTGGGGAGGCTGCTTGTTGGTTCCTGGCTGCTCAGCCCCAAAATAATCACACAGAAACTGTATTAACTAAATCACTACTTGGCCTATTAGCTCTAACTTACTACTGGCTAACTCTTACATTTTAATTTAACCTAATTCTAGTAATCTGTGTATTGCCATGTGGCTGTGGCTTACCGGGTAAAGTTCCAT
>LOEQ01000155.1:438510-450115 GCA_001685075.1 Bramus lutescens
AAGGCAGTTTCTTTATTAACCAATGAAAGTAACACATAGACAGATGACCCTCCTACATCAAATCTCAAACTCCGAAAAAGCAAGTCTTGACTTCCAGAAGTCTTTCCGATGTAGCTCGAGTCTCAAAGGGCAAGAGGTGTACCGTCTGTGGTGTCCTTTTCTGAGGCCTGAGACAGAATAAGGTAACATAGGTTTTAGAAGGGAACTGAACTCTGCAACCAGGATGGGAGATGTGCAAAGCACTGGTTGATATTTTTACTTATTTTTCTTCTCTTTGTCATACTGCACTAGATAAATCATGACTCATGCATGTATTGCCACCAGGTAGAAGCCATCATTCAGTGGAACAGACTGGCATGTAATGAGTTTGTTTAATCAGTTTTATGTAAAAGTTCATAAAATCCAATATCATATTGATATATCACTTCCACTGAGAATAAATGACTACTTTTTTTAGCATAAAATAAAACCAAAGCAGATGTCTTAGATCCCTATCAAGAAAACAGGAATTTCCCCAAGAAAACCCTAAATTTTATTCTCTAAGAGTAGAAGTGGGAATGCAGGCACGCCGTTTTAGCTCAGACACGTGGTGAACAACATTAGGCTAATATACTCTGTCTTGTCTTCCTAAATATGTAATATCGCTACCCATTTGTAACAATATTTTGTTTGTGAACTAACAAATAAAGCTTGCCTGAAGATCAGAGTGCAGAGTTAAGCCACTAGTTAGCCATACAGGCCAGGCATTGGTGGCACACAATTAAATCCCAGCACTCAGGAGGCAGAGGCAGAGGAATCTCTGTGAGTTCAAGGCCACCCTGGGCTACGTGAGATTTAAACTGTCTAGCTTACACAACTTAGCTTACACAAAGGTGATCTGTGATGCCAGCAGTCGGGATCACAATGCCTTTAATGCCAGCACCAGGGAGGGAGAGACAGGAGTGATGTGACTGGGTGGAGAGAGGTGTGTAAGGTGGAGGGAGAGAAGAGCTCATTGCAGTTTGAGGCAACAGTCTGAATCAGTCTGTCTGAGGATGTAGTCAGAGGACTCAGTCTGAGAAAGCTGTCTGAAGACAGGATTGCCCTTTTGGTCTGAGCATTGGTAGAGGTAAGACTCTAGTGGCGGACGTATCTGCTTCTCTGATCCTTCACTTTTCACGCCCATGACTGACTCTGAGTTTTTATTATTAATACCAATTAGAATTTGTGCTGCACCCATTTTTAAGAGTCTATTAATTTTTGAATTATCCATTTCTCAAGTTTCATGTCACCACATAGCAATTGAGATCATCTCTGTTACCACATGATTTTCTGAGGCTTGGGCATGTGATTTCCAGAACTCTAATGTGGAAGATTTCATAAGGTCAAAATTAGACTGGTGATCTGCTAACTGTGGACGCATTTGTGCAGATGAAATTGGTGCAGCAGTGAAACTATAAACACCATGGATATGCCTCAATTAAAATATGAGAATGTGGTCACCACCATATCAAGACATATGGATGTCTTGAAAGCATTGTGTAAGACCGCAGTCTGATCTCTGATGGGTCTTTCTGTCTCAATGCCTGTACAGAACACTCTTAAAATTTCCACCAGTTCTTACTAGGAGAGAGTGGCAGAAAACCGAAGGTTTTTATTGGAAGCTGTTAAAAAAGCACTGAAGCCCTATTTAGAAAATGTGTTTTGATTGACAGATAAATGACTTGCAATGCTTTGTATTAATTTGAAGATGAATCAAATGAAAGCTTCAATATAAACACAATTGATTTTTTTCTGTTGACATTTTATTGGCAGCAAGTTTTCTAAATTAGAGCTTGGTAGGAATTTCATATTAGTCTATTTCATGCTTTTAATAAATAGTTTCATTTTGCAACCTCAGAAAGTTAAAAGAACTAAAAGTAAAGATTTGATCTGTTTTCTAATTTGTTTGACTATGATGCCAAGATGAGGTCTTTGTGGCCACAGCCTCAAATGGTCCAGGTCAGTGGCAGATGCAGGCTTTGCTCTTGGGGAAGGAGAAGGTGTGAACTCATCCCTGGATCATGGCAGTTTCAAGCAGTTATCCCCACATTAGCACATGAACCCTAAAGGAACAAGATGGAGACCATGAACATTTGGGAAGCTGTGTGACAAGAACCTGTAGGGAGTCTATTCAAGCAAGAGCTGTTGAGTGTTTATTCAAGCAGAAGCTGTTGGGTGTCTATGCAAGCAGGTCCTGTAGGGGATCCATTCAAGCAGGACCTGTAGGGAATTCTTGCAAGTAGGATCTGTTGGGTGTATATTCAAATAGGACCTGTTGGGAGTCCTATTCATACAGGATCTGTTGGGGGTCTATTCAAGCAGGATTCATTGGGTTATGTTCAAGCAGGACCTGTTGAGGGGGTTATTCAACCAGGATCTGTTGAGGTCTATGAAGCAGGACCCAGAGGAGGATATCCATTCAAGAATGACCCGTAGAAGATCTATTCAAGGAGGACCTGTTGGGTGTTTATTCAAGCAGGAACTATTGGGAGTCTATTCAATCAGGATGTGTTGGGTGTCTATTTAGGAAGGAAGCCTGAAGCTAGAACATCCAGAGTACTGTTTCCAGATAAGATACTGGAGGGTGGGATGTTAAGTAAAGCAAATGCAAAGTCTCAGATGACAGGAAGGTCTAGGTACACTAGATATATGGGGTGGGGGCTGGACAAACAGCCAGCACCATGCTGTGCAGCATAGACAGGGACTGAGATGGATGTCTTATCTGTTGTTTTAAAATATTCTCTCTGTACTACTTGATGCCCTGAAAGTGCTGAAGGCTAATCTTATAGTCCTCACCTAAAGATGAATAAGTAGCAGTGAGTGTCTCCTGATAGCATTTTTGGTTCCCACAGAGGACAGAAGAAGATATCAGATCTCCTGTAACTAGAGTTCTAGGCACTTTTGAGCCACCATGTGGGTGCTGGGAACCAAACTTGGGTCCTCTGCAAGAGCAGTAAGTGTTAACCACTTAACCACTGAGCCACCTCTCCTGCCCCTAAAGAGTTTTCTTTAAAAAGTCTAGAACTTTTAAATGCTCCATGTACTTGAATTTGTTAACTATGGAGACATGGTGCTTCAATTCTGTGGGGCTTATGATGACAGAAAACTTGAAAAGCAGGGGCTAAAGGAGTGGATAGTGGATCTGAGCACAGATGGAGGGAGCATAGTGGATTTAGATTACTCCCCCAACAAAACAGACTGAAATAGTAACAGCTGTCATTCCCTGACATGAATCAATGCGTGAAAGGTTTAGGGCTCACAAAACAAAAGTTCAGACTGGGCCCTGACACTCACTATGGTGGTTTGAAAGAAAATGGACCTCAATGGGAGTGGCACTATTAGAAGGTGTGACTTTACTGGAGTGGGTATAGCCTTGTTGTAGGAAGTGTATCACTGTGGAGGTTTGAGGTCTCATATGTTCAAGCTGCACACAGTGTCTCAGTTCACTTCCTGTTGCTTTTGGATGAAGATGTAGAATCTGTACCTCATTCTCCAGCACTATGTGTGGCTGTATGACACCATACTCCCAGCCATCATGCTCCCAGCTACCTTGCTTCCCACATGATGATAATAGACTAAACTTCTGATATTGTAAGCCACCACCTCAATTAAATGTTTTTCTTTATAAGAGTTGCCTTGGTCATGGTGTCTCTTCATAGCAATAGAAACCCTAACTAAGACGATGACTTCATGCTGAATCCTTCTATGGTACTCATACCTTGATCCTGGCATGTCACAATCCTCTGTATTGCACAGGTCCTTGTATAGGCTGTGTGGCATGTGCGTTTGTGGCACCTG
Source organism: Bramus lutescens (assembly GCA_001685075.1). NCBI lineage: Eukaryota > Metazoa > Chordata > Mammalia > Rodentia > Cricetidae > Bramus > Bramus lutescens. The sequence goes on from LOEQ01000155.1 coordinate 442,330, forward strand.
TGTCCTGACATTGACCCCATGACATGTGCCTTCTTGTGACATGCTCCTTTTTGGGGTGCATACTCTGGCATGGACCTGGTGTTGGCATGTCCCTTCGTGGCACCTGACATACATCTTGGCATGCTCTCTGCTGTATCTGGATTCTGACATTGTGGTTCTGACTGAATAGCACACCATTCTTTGGCCTTCTAGTGTACCAGTCTGTCTCCTGATGCACTCCTCTGTTGAACTGGGGTTCTCACAAGAACCTCATGGCTGACACAGTTGTCATGCACATTTTCATAGCATTGCACATCAGATGATGATCAATACCACCTTGAAGTACCACAGTGAGAAGCAGTCACTAAGTGGTAATAAAAGTTAACTGCTGTGCTGGTCTTCTTCAGACAGATGAGAAAACCTGACCATCTCTGGTCATTACAAGGATGGCCCAAACTACAGACTGATTGGGTCTGGCATTAGTTACTTTGTTACTCTTTATAAACACATAATTGACAAGAAACGACATTATGAAGGAGATGCTTATTTAGGCTCTTGACTAGAGGATGGTCCATCATGGTAAGAACAGTTTAGCAGAGACTATGATTTGGAAGTATGTGGCTGGAACTCCTTAGCTAAAATCTAAAATTTTGATCTAAAATCTAGTCAAAAGAAGTAGAGACAGGCTATAAGATGTGACTTCTTATACTACTTACTCCAACTGTTTTCTACCTCCCAAAGCTTCCACTAACTTCTATGACAGAACCACCAGCTGAGGATAAAGTTGTCAAGCCCCTGAGCTTTGGAAGACAGGTCCCATTCAAATGTGCCATAGCTGAGCTCAACCTTGTATGCTTGGGGTCTGGCACCAAGTAAGCTTCTCATTAAATATGTTGTATTGACAGGAAAGACATCAGATACCTGTGCTGTCTGGAGTAGCAGTGAGGCAACATGAACCACAGGGAAAATGACTGTAAAGAAACTTCTTAGGTGTCCAAAGGTGTCTGACGTCTATAAAACTATTTCTGCTATGAAATATTGATTGCCTGCTGACCCTTACCAAAGGAGGCACAGCCAGTGCTTAACACAGCTTGCTCCCAACGACAGACACTGTCCCACCCTGTGTTGTCATAGCACCCTTTGCATGGACTATAGCAGGATGAGAAGAACTGGATACTTGCCCTGGTGCACAGAATAGCTTCTCCTTATGACAAGGTTCACACTGATTGAAGAAATGAGAAGTACATAGTCATGGCAGAAAATTTCAAAGAGTGGATTGGTAGGAAAATCGACCCAGAAAACAAGATGAACTCCAGAGCTACCCAAAAGCATATTAACCTTACTTCTAAACTCTGCCTGACTGACATAATTCTTTCACAAAGTCACCAAGGTCTCTTTAGCTAGGAGTCATTTTGCTGGTTGCTTATAAACAGCAGGTCTTCAAAGAAGCGGGTGTCTGGGTATGTGTCTTGCAGGCATGCATCTTCAGCCTTCATTTCAGACCACAGGCACCTCCTACTTTTCATGTGAAAATAAATATGGAAGGAACAGTCGCTGGATCGAGAGCTTAGCTGAACAAAAGCAAGCAGACTCAAGACTGGAGGAGGAAAAGAGGAGGAAGCTTGTTCTGGGTAGGTTATAGGGTGGGAAGAAGTAATTTAAAGACACATATTCCATCCTTTTTACTGCCTTCCATCTAACACTACAGGCAATGAGAACAGATTCCCACTCTGGCCTTTATCTAAGAGTTTGAGTTTCCTCAGCATGGACAGCATCATCTTACCCCAGTGTTTCCTGCTCTGAGGGCAAAGCTTCACACAATTGGACATATACTTCTCAAGGTGTCCAGTACCTCATGGTTAGCACCTCTGCATCATGCATCTCTTTTGGTTCAAGCAAAACCCAAATTCTATCTTGCTTAAATTTACTTCCTGCAAGTTGGGCGGGCTACCCTGATTCCTGGTTTGAGGAACCAGAGCCCAGAGACAAAATTGAAGATGGTGTCTTTGGAGTGAGTGTCATGACCCATGTCAACCAGAATGTGGATATCTTCACACACACCTACTTCTGCTGACCCTTACCAAAGGAGGCTGTGCCTCCCTTGTGACCCAACACTCCTTTGCCACCATGGGGAGAAGAGCATTTTGACCTCTCTAACAACTGTTCTCAGTCTTGCCTGTCCACGGTCTTCATCAATATCTACATGCAGGCATCATGGTGCCCTCATTAAACACTCCAGGGAATGTTTCCAAGGCAAGCCATTCTCTTTCTTTCTTTCTTTCTTTCTTTCTTTCTTTCTTTCTTTCTTTCTTTCCTTCTAAATACCAAGTTACAGAACACAGGAATGATGGGTGTTCGGATTTAGTCAGAAGCCTGGTTAACTGCTCTTTCCTCTTCTCAGTAGATGGTTCTCTATTCATATGCTGGTAGCCAGGCAGACTTTCTTCCCTCTCTGGCAAGTCACTGTGGCCGACACATGGGGGGGGGTGTCAGCTTTTAATTGTAACTGTCTTGCAGAGCGGTGTTGTTTTAATATCCTGTATAGATTTTTATGTAATACACTTACTCGCAGGCAGCCCGAAGCAAGAATCAATTCTGTGAAGGGCTCTTCTTTTGTTAAAAGCCAATCTTGTTTTAATGATGCATGAAGAAATATTCTAGCATTGACATTTTTCTGTCAGGTTTCTTTTGAAAAATCAATTAAGATAATACTGCTTTGACCTAGTTATCTAGTTAATGCTTATTAGGAATGTAATATGATTTACTGTCAGCATAATAATTTTTGTATCTTATCCCATTAGCTTGTGCATATTTCAAAGTGTATCATACAATGGTCACTTCTTAAAATGTAATGTAGCAGAATACATTAATTAGGCTGACTGGGGTCAATAGACAGGAGCTATTTCATTGGCTCCTTGTATCAAATTTGTGTATAGTTTCTACCAAGATATCCTGTTATTTACATGTCTGAAAACCTAGTTCTTAACCAGCGGACTTAGTCACTTCATGACCAACTACCTTTATGAATTACAAATAAGGATATGTAGTGTCAAAATGGTCGGGTCTGGGGTCAGTCATTATGTGTGAAATTTAAGCAAATTAAGCCTCAAAGTAAGGGCAGTAGCCTGGGCAGTGAACATCTGGGATGCAGCAGACATGCTGTGGGAATCACAAAATATGCAAAATCCAGTCCTCTTTAAAAATGGTTCCTGTCTCTCTTTGTTGCCTTTGTGTTAACGACTGTCAGTGGTACCGTTTGAAAGAAGCGCTCACTGAGGCCCTTCCAGGGAAGGCATCGATTTCTTCCCGTTCGGGATTTGGTGGTAACTAGAGGCAGCGTCGCCACAACCTCGTTAAGTGGAATCCAAATTAAATCTCTCCCTGCTTTCATGTTGGCAGAGATCTGCCTGAACGTTAGGACGGGGCACTCGTGCTGGGGCCCTGCTGGTAGCGAGGTACCTGGTAGTGAGGACACTGGGTTTCCTTCCGGATCAGGGTTCTTGCTGAGAAGGAAGCCCATTCTTATCCCAGCTTTCAGCAGCTTCCCGCGCCACACCGTCTTTTTTTTCCTTGTCTCCCTGGCTGGAGCTCACCCTGACACAGCTGCTGCTAATGCCTGATCACGGGATTCTTTGCTGATTGACCCCACCTTCACCTGCTTGGCACTCTGAGTTGTTAGCACGATTGGATCCCATACTCTTGATCTGTGTTACCAACACCCTGCACAACAGCAAACATTCCAATGTGTGCAAAAATCCAGGTCCTCCCATTTCACTACTTAGTGTTGATAACAAGTCAGTATAATGCATAAAGAACAGGGCAGCGCAGCCATGAGTAAAGACCTAACTTCTCCATGTCTGCTCACTCTCCACACTCCCTCCGTCTATACAATCCTCTATCTGAATCATTAGGAACCACTTTGAGTCAGATGTCTGCCGACCATCGTTGCAAATTCACCCCGAGAATGTTTGCACTTAACAGAAATGATGGATTTGTGTGGCAAGCTTCGCAGAGCCTCCTCCCTAGCCTGGTAACGTTTTAATTAATTAAGAGAGAAAAAAAATCAATGAGCATAGACTCTGTTTCCTAAAGGATATTTTATATCTTCTACTTTTGTGTTTTAAGATGAAGATTTTTTGTTTCTCATTTTTGTTTTCTCATAATTAATTTCACTTTCTCTTTCCCAGTTCCCTCATCTCATATTCATTCTCTCTCAGAGAGAGAGAGAGAGAGAGAGAGAGAGTCCCTCCCTTCCTTTCTCCCTCCCACCTTCCATCTTAAAGTACATTTCTCTAGGGGAATTCGGGGTCCAGAGGGTTGCTGGCCATTCCACATGCAAAGAGCATCTGCATTCTCTAGACCTGTATCTGAGAAAGTCGAAGCTCATCTGCCTAATGTGATGGCATCCTGAAAGGCTAGAGGGGAGGGAGCCGACAGTGCAGCTCAGTGCTAGTTCCTCTGTGAAGCAGACACAATGGGCACAAAGGACTGTGGCAGCGAATGGGGCATCTGCCCACAGACTTAATAGAAAGTCCTTGTCAATAAAGTCCAGGGAGGCAGCTGCTGTGAGCTTTGCCCGCCTGTCCGTTTGCATACGGGCTCTGGGCTGCCCAGCACTGGGCGTGCCACTTTTAAGCACCCAATTAATTGACTTGACAGGGAGTGAGCTCCTTTCTGAGAGAGGCTACTGCAGACAGACTGCGGTTTTAATTATGAGAAGCGTTAACTGTGGGTGGCAATTGGGAGCCTGAAATCATTGGCTAATAATCATTGATCAAACGTGGATTCCAAATGAAGGATATTAGAGCGGTAGACACGAACAACGCGCTCTGGATTCCGCGTTATTATCTCTTGCCTAACTAGGCACTTTCCTGCGTATCTGAACTCTTTTGCCTTTTAACTGTGCCTGCTGTTGCTATGGCAATGGCATAATTTTTTGTAATGGTCTAAAAATGACACTGGCATAGATACTGACAGATAGGAATTAATTCACTAACAAGTAATTATGTAGTGAAATGTTGACTGCCACGCAGAAGGTGTGCGGTGACACATTTTCTGTTTTCCAGGGCTGGCAGTAACATTAGCGTTGGTCATTAGTGGTAGACATCTCCGTACAGTGTTGGATACAGACTTATATGCAGACCTATTTAGTTACCTGTGTGACAGCCTTGTTCAGGACACCAGAAACAGCTGTCCCAGCCTGTATGAGCCAAAATAATTAGGCCTGTCATCTTACCGCTCTGATTCCCCCTTCAACCTGCCCACAAAATGCAAATATTGTCTTTCATTGTCACAGTCACCTTGACATGGATATTGCCTTGGCGCATAACTGGATGAGATGACTCCGAATTTGCATTGTTCGTTCTAATAAATTTGCTTCCCCTCCATTGCGTGGCAGGGACCCATCAGATAAAGTCTCCCGGAGTGTCATCAATCACCGGTCGTGACAGACGGCTTTTGCCTTCATTTGTTACATACGAGAACATGCTTAATTATTTGTCCTGTAATTAGTTGGGAAAATGTCAGGAAATGTCAGCTCTCTGTTCGCTGTGGAAGGACTCGGCTTGAAAGCAAGGATGACTGAAGTGTCGTTAATGCTGCCTAACTAGAGGCAGATCAGCTGGGGAAAATGAAAGCCCCTAAAAAAGTAATCATGGTGAGTTACAGAAAATGGAAAACCAGCACCCACAGTGAGGCGAGTGTCCCATTAGCAAACACCCATGTGTTCTATGGCTGGTCTCCACAATGAGCTACCCGGAGGACGAACAGACACGACCGAGAAGAAGCCTCGTGGATTGCTATTAGGTCCAGCACCCTCTCCCCAGCAGTTCCTAAGCCAATCATGCTTGATGTGTTACTGTAAGGGCTCCTGGTATTTAATTTACGGATTTCCGCGCCACACAAAGCCAAGGTGGGCTGCTCTGCATTCCTCGAGGAGGGGAGGAACGGAAGGCGGGCGTCAGAACTGTCAGTCTCCTCTCAGAACCCTGCTAATAAGAGTAAATCACCATTCGTCACCTCTTGGCAACAGAATGCGCGAACAAACAAAACGTGGGAAAGAAGCAAGGAGGACGCAAGGCACGCAAGGCATGCAGTTGTCTGCAGCCGCCGAGGAAGTTCAGGGGCGTGCTGCCTTCCTTGTCCACACCCAGAACTCCGCCAGCAACGCATTGTTTCAGCAGCCGGATGTGAGACCTCCGTGATATTTACTAGCTAACTAAAGGAGGGACAGATTCTTCCGGAAGAGAGAACGATTCTCTCACGTGACAGGTAGCTCTGTTTTAAAGCGGACTCCACTTAGGTTTTTATCACGCTTTGGAAGCTGGGACACCCTATCTGTGTGTTCCCTAATTCTTGTGGCTGATGTCCCTTGGCCACGGTGCCTAGAATGTGTGTCATATGGCATTAAAACACTACGCATACAAATGCTACCGGTGGTTCTGTGTTTCCCCCAGTAATCCCACCACCCTTCACCACCATCCTTGATTTCCACGTTTTCATGTTTGGAGAATAAACATATCATCCCAGGACTGCTAAGCTGACATTGTGTGGCCCGGTGACTACTCACTTGCCTATGGAGGGCTTTGTGGATTTAGGAAACAGTTATGTATTCTGTGAGGGAGACTTCAGTGGTTCGGTGCAAATTATATTTAAAGCGAGGCTGTCTGATGCACAAACCTCCACTCAGGATGGAGAGCAAGTTCCACAAAACCGTAAGGCCGGGGGACTCATCTCTGCTGTTCCCTCTGGTAGATGAGACTTTTTGCTTTATCTAGTGTTATCTTTCAAAGTTTAGCCGTGAGCCGAGAGCCAATGCATGGAAGGAAGTCCGTGGAGAATGTGGCATGCACAGGTGCCCAGTGAGCGCATGTCACTGGGGATTCCAGTTGTTAACAGGGTTGATCACTTACTTCACAGGTTGAGCTGTGTGTAGCAAGTGTAAGGCTCTGGGTTTGGTCCTTAGAATTGAAAAATTAAGAAGGCTTTTTGAGAGGGAAGGAGGAAGGGAGACAGACACATGTGTGTGTGTGGTGTGTGTGATACAGTCACGGTAACTGTGAGGTGGCCGTCCTTCAAAGATTAATTTCATCTTCATCCCATGTGTCAGACCAGCCCCACTTTTCCTGAGGGGAAAGCCTCTGCGTGGTCCCAGGTTGGGGACTCCTTTATTCTCTTTCCCTTTAAGAACTCTTTCTGCTGGGCTTTCAAAGGCATCTGGGGTTGATGTTGAAAATTCCAGCAATTAACCACACAGAAGAACAATGTTCCCTTCAAACATTCTGGGATGTCCCTCATTTCTCACAGGTTGAGCGTTTTCTAATGAATACCGAAAGACTAGTAACCCCTCCTTTTGTCGATGAAATCTTAGGACATTCCTGCCTCATGGAGCAGAGAAGGGGGAAGAGCAGGAACACTTCCAAACCATCTCCTCAACTAACATTTGGGTGGGGTCCACAGAGGTGTGCCGTGATGGGCACAGCTCCCCTGGACCATTCCGTGATGGAGCAAATAGAGACAGGTCCTGAGGATGGCAGCCAGACTAAAGGAACTTTGTCTCTCGTCCAGGACAGGAGCCTCCCCTGTCCTACACAAGGGGGAAAGGTCCTTTCATTTCTGTGAGATTGAACTCTCAGAGCCAGCCTAGGCCAGGATGGACCAGCGGGACCCCAGGCACGGAGCAGGGTGCTCGCATGGTCCGACAGTTTCCTGAGGGGGGTTAGCAGGATTGTCTGCGTTAGTAACGTGCTCGCCGGAGCAGCACTGCACAGGTATACACGCACAGAGCTGTCCTTGTCATTGGTCCTTA